>JAZDUH010000400.1:2595000-3137500 GCA_036419115.1 Scarus forsteni | reverse complement strand
ATGTATATTATATATATATACATACATACATACATACATACACATATATATGTACATATATATGATGTAGCCTCTGGCAAATATACAATTTATCCACATTTCTATTCAGACTTTGTTTTATCTTCCTGAAAAAGTTTCTGCTGTGCACATGCATGCCATGGTCAGATGCAAAACAAACTTGCCATGAGCAGCCAAAAAGAAACTATATGGCATTTAGCAATACAATAAAGTAGTGAGAGGTGGTAGCCGTGCTGTTGGAAGTTTGTGTAGCAGTAGGTCAATATAAATGGTAGCAAAGCTGGCGGGGTAGCGTTTGTGCTTGCCTTGATGGCTGATGATGACTGACTGACTGACTGATGACTGATATGTGGGTGGGACGGAACCTCAAATTCCCAGAAAGCTGCGCAGCGCGGTTTTGCCCCGACAGACCCACTGAAGGCGCAGAGCAGAGCCATGGCGTAGGGGGAGGGCTGATCCCCAAAGAGACACAGGCTCTCGAGAATAGCGATGTCACACGCTCATAAAACATGTTATAGACTGAGAAAAGAAATAAACAACACCTCACTTCGCTTCTCTAAGGTCATTTGCTGGTCCCAACCACACAGCTTCGTGAATTATTCAACTTCTATCCACCTATAGCCGTGCAGAAAATATGTTTTGTGTAATGTATGCAGTGTTATATATTTCTGTACCTCTTCGGTGCGCTTTTCTTCGTCCATGGTGTCGTGCTGTCTCTGGGACCCTCTGACCGACTGCTGACCTTCCGGTTTTGACGTAATGACAAACAACTGAGGAAATTTACATTCGAGAGTCCGTGAATCGTATTTTATTTTGAAACTTCCGGATTCCCCACAAAGTGACTTCCTGTCATAACGACAGCAAATTTACGAGGTTCGGAAGCGGCCGCGGAGAGGGAGAAAAGCGAGGCGAGGTAAGAGAGGGACAAACGCTCCCAGCACACTCAAAAAACCCTCCATAAAATTTAGATTGCCCACAAGTCTTTGATCTCGAGTCGAGTCAATTCCCGAGTCTTTCAGGGTCGAGTACGAGTCAAGTCTGGAGTCTCCAAAAATGCGACTCGAGTGCCACTCGAGTACGAGTCTTTAACTCGAGTGCCCATCTCTGGTAAGAGTCACAACTTAGTGCAAAAGTCAAAGGAGAAAAACATAGTTTGCATTATTCACTTTAACTTTTTGGCTTTGAGAGTCTGCATATAGAAATCCCCAAAAATCTCAACTGTGTTTAATCTCTGACAAACTACCACAGAAATGACTGTAAAGAAGCAACTGGGTAAAGAAATGAGTATAGATCTGGATATTGAGGAAAGAAGGATGCACTGAAAGAGAAATTGCAAAATGCCTTGAGACTTGAAGAAACTGGAAGTTATGATGATAGATAAAGGCCCTGAGGAAAGAGGGTTAGTACAAAAGCAGAGGATAAACATGTTATTGTCACCAATAAGAGAGATGAGTAAAAAAAAAGCCCCATAAATAAGGGAGGAAGTCAACATGACAAGGTCAAATCCGATATCTCTGACAGCTGTGGAAAGACATTAGAGGAAGACTTGTCTGAAGGGTCGTGGATCTGCAAGAAAAACACTCCTTCATCCAAGAAAAGAAACATGAGGAGTCTTTCCAAACTCTTTCTTAAAAAAAAAAAAAAAAGGTCAACTTAACTTTTTCCACAATTATCCAGCTTGGGGATCAATAAAGTACTGTCTATTTATCTATTTTTGAGCATAACTGGCACATTAACCCCCTCCAGCATATCAGCCTTGCAACCTCATCCATGATGTCCTTTTTCCATGCCTCTGGTTGAGGGTCTGCTGAGGACGACATAATCACACAGAGCCGTGTACTTGACAACCTGCAGCTGGACTGTGGTGGGTGGAAGGCAGTTTGGGTCCATGGATTTGTCGTGGATGAGGTGTGGGCCAGCTGCACATAATTGCATATAATTTGCATGCACTGGTTTTTGTTTGTCTTGCCATCCGTAATGTGGAGCTCAGAGTGCTTCCGCAGAGCAGCTTTGCCTGTTCTCCATTTTCTTGTGGTGTACTTCCTGTTGAGGACAGAAGAGCAGTGGCCCTCTGTTGGATCAGGCAGTGCTTTACCAGTACTGATACGAATCTATACTCAATGTTGGAGTGCAGATTTTTACCCCCATGCTCGAACTGATGCATTTGGAGTGTGAGGTGACGGCCATGACTTGTATTATCAGAGTCTTTTTTAAACAGCATCACAGTGAAGGAGCTGCTGTACGTACAAATGAATATGTGAACAGTCCAGTCAGCAACACTTTAAACATCAACAGCTTAGCAACACACAGGAACACAGAGAGAATGTTTGGGGATTCACAATATTATCGGTTTGACATCCGCAGATATCAGCCTAATAAGTTTAGTATCTGTATCGACCAATAGTGACATTTTTGCAGATATTTACATATCCATACATTGGCTGGAATATCTGCAAATTACATTAATGTAAAATATTGAATCACCTTCTCATCACTCCATGGATACAGTTCAAAATCATGATTTCATTTTTTCAAGAGTTAAATGCTGTTTTCCTGATTTTACTTTAGTTCCTCACAAAAATATACTGCAACACCTAAAGAAACAAGTCCATTTTGTTGAGAACAGAGCTTGTGTTCTTGACCAGAAGTATTGGTGATAATTAATAAAAATACATTGATATGTCAGCCACAATCCAATATCGTGCATCCTTAATAATGTTGCATAGTGTGTCATTGATCTGAGGGAGAGGGGGCTGTAGAGTGGGATATTTTGGGCTCAAAGTAAAGTTTTCCCGACCACATGGAGAAACCCTGAATAGGGTTTTTAAAAATCTTAACCTCAGCAGTTTCTACAATGAGGATTTTCACTGATATAAAACACTGATTACATGTGGACACGGCCTTGTTCTGTTCAGATGAAGCTTTCATATGATTCTGAGCTTTCAGAAGGCTGTTTACCAAATAAATGAGCTAAAAACCTCCATTAACCATCTGCTGTCCCTCTCCTCCTCTCACATTTTTAAACCTCAGGCTCTCCCGAGCATCCTAGGGGACGATCGCTTCAAGGTGATGTTTGAGAACCCCGACTACCAGGTGGACGAGCAGAGCGAGGACTACCGCCTCCTCAATCCCATCGTCTCTAAAGTGGAACAGAAGAGGAAGAAGAAGCTGCGACTGCTGGCCAAACAAGCCGCTGCGGCCCAACAGGTAACTCCAACTCTAGTAGTAGTTACCTGCAGAGGTTTGTAGACATCTAAAATACAAATGTAGAGAAAAATGTAAGACGAGCTAAAATATAATCACACATCAGCAGTTAAGATCTGAGCTGCCTCCATGTGAGCAGAAGAAGAGACATGCCTGAGGGGTGGTAGTAAAGTGTGGAGAATTACATGAATTAGTGGCTTTCCACATTTAGCTCTTGTTTTGGAAATATTCAAAAAAGCCATAAAGTATGAAGCCATAATCCTCCGGGCACAATCATCTGTTTTTTATGCTTGCTCCAAGATTTCCAGAAGCTGTTTTCAAAAGATGTTTCTCAAGAAGGTTTTAAAGGAAGAAAAGTGTTTCAAAAGGACTTTATTTAAAACGAGACCTCGACTCTATATTGAATTTTTCAAACAATCGCCGAATACTTTCAGATGAGGTGTTGGGGCATACAAATTATTGCCAATCAGTATTGTTCATTTTGCATTAATTAGCTCAAACATTTCTAAATCATGGGCCACATATAAACAATGTCAGGATGATTGTGCCACTTTTGATTTACCTACCTTTAGTGTAGCAGTTGGTTAAACAGATTGAATGTAGCTATGCTTAATTATTAAAGAAACATGTAGCCCAAAAAAGAGCCCATATTAAGCAGCAGTTGGTTATCAAAAAAGGTTTAGGGTGGCCAAACTGACCTCAGTGGTCTGATCTGGTATCTGCTGGATCAGCCCCTTCAGATGAGAACGACCCTCCAAGCACATGGGAGAGATACAGACAGCTGATCCTGAAGTTCAGACTCAAAACAAGAACAAAGGGCTTGAAGTAGCCAAAGTGTTGATGAATGAACTAATAAGAACAACATCAACAAATCAGACGTGAAGATGGAGAAACAGTGAGAAAATTCTGTTCAGTTTTTGCAACTTTAAAAGCCTGTACTGAGTTTTTCTTAATCAGCTAAGCACAGGCTTTAAGTTTCATTGTCTTCACAGATGTGTAAGTTACCCACGCCTTGGGCACTAATACACTCCCAGACCATCACAGATGCTGGCTTTTGAACTCTGTGGTCTGATGAGTCCACATTTCAAATTGTTTTTGGAAACTGTGGTCGTTGTGTCCTCTGGCCCAAAGAGGAAAAGAACCAGCCGGACTGTTATAGGTGCAAAGTTCAAAAGCCAGCATCTGTGATGGTATGGGGGTGTATTAGTGCCCAAGGCATGGGTAACTTACACATCTGTGAAGGCACCATTAATGCTGAAAGGTACATACAGGTTTTGGAGCAACATATGTTGCCATCCAAGCAACGTCTTTTTCATGGACGCCCCTGCTTATTTCAGCAAGACAATGCCAAGCCACATTCTGCACGTGTTACAACAGCGTGGCTTCGTAGTAAAAGAGTGCAGGTACTAGACTGGCCTGTCTGTAGTCCAGACCTGTCCCCCATTGAAAAATGTGTGGCGCATTATGAACATTAAATATCTTGTCTTTGCAGTGTATTCAATTGAATATAGGTTGAAAAGGATTTACAAATCATTGTATTCTGTTTTTATTTCCGACTTACACAACGTGCCAACTTCACTGGTTTTGGGTTTTGTACAGCAACATGATTCTGAGTGCTAGGTGTGAGTTTTCAGGGTCATGAATCATATATGGATGGTAACTTTATCATGAAACTATTGCTTGTAGATGTAACAACAATATGTGAGCTGGCTTGGTGTAGGTTTGTGATCACTGAATGCTTTCTGGTTTTTATAGTTTTTATTATAACTTGCTGTTGGGCTGCTGAAACTATGGTTCCCTTGTCAACTATCACTGTCAAGGTGCATTCACAATGAACACGACTTCGGCGACCTGGGCAACCACTCTCCATGTAAAGTCAATGAACAGCCATGATGGGGTGGACCAGTCTGGGCGACCTGCTCTCGCTACCAGGTTGCTTTAGACATGAGACCAAAGTTGAAAAATTTGAACTTTTGGCTGTGCCACCACTGTCAATCAGTGTGGTACAGGTCTATTACAACACCTGTGACAAACTGTTTTATTCTGGAGAGTGAAAATTCATGTCTGTGTGGGAACATTAGTTCGTACATTTGGTCTGCCTTATTCAACAGAAGTGGTCGTTCTCTGTGGTTTGTTTAAGTGCACCCTCAGTCTTTATCTTCATCTCTTCTCCCTCCAGGAGGCTGAGGATGAAGCAGAACCTGAGGGTCGAGCCAGCTCTGAGGAGGAGAGCTCGGACGACGACAAAAGCTGGGTGGAGGAGGTGAGGGAGCAGCGCAGGTTGCTGCGACAGGAGGATCGAGATCGCCGGTGGAAGGAGAGGAGGGAGGCGGACCGAAATACCGTCCTGCTGGATGATGAGCAGAACAGTAAAGAGATCACCTCAAACATGGCCAAGAGCAAAAAGACAAGCCAGCCAAAGTTTTATCAAATCAAAGCTGGGGAGGAGTTCAGAAGTTTTAACGACATGGCCCGCAAGCAGAAGCTACAGAAGTAAGTGTGTGGAGAGGTTTGTTGGAGATATGCCTTCCTTTAACACAAGACACTCTTTCTGAAACAGACTTTTGCAAACACAGAAAATCCACAGGAATCGATAAAGATATCATTAAAGAATGGGATCAATCATATGGAATAGATAATATAATTGGTTTCATTAAAATCGTATCTATTTTCAGCCATAGTCATGGTAAAAGTGGGCATTGCTCTTGAGCTCTGTGGTGACCAGTGATGCCAGTAACATGTTACACTAATGTGACCACTTTTTTTTTTTCAGTAAAGAGTAATCTAATGGGTTACTTTTTCCAAACCAGTAATCAGATTAGAGTTACTTATCCAAGTCACTGTGCATTACTATGTTTTTTTCTGTAGTAAAAAGATATATTTGCTTTCTTCTTGCGTCTCAAGGATTGACATCAGGTATGTGAAAAGTAGGGGTGGGCGATATGGCAAAAATATCACATCACGATTTTTTGAAAATAAAATCACGATTACGATTTTTTCACAATTTTTTTTTTTTAGGTTGATTTTTCTAGACTAATTTGCACGTTTTTTCTGTATGTTTAACATATAAAACATGTAAAACCCTAAAAGAAAAAAAATGACAATTAAAGCCAAAGAAACTTTCTGAACAGGTTTTAATCTAAATAGTGCAGTTTTTATAAAAATGTGCAATAAATGTAAACATAAAAGGTAATGCACAACAGTAACAACATTATCTGTTAAAGTGCAACAATCTAAAACAAATGTTATCTAACTGCAATCTCTATAATCTGAGTGAATAATACAGCTGCTTTAGAACAGATTTTTGTTCAGACATCTTCAAGCTTTTATCTCCTTTTCTCTTTCCGCCATGGCTTCACGCTACATAACGAAACAGGAGATTCTACCATGCACTGCGCGTAATGTGCTATGATTGGCTAGTCGGGTGTGCGTCAAAGTCTCTGAGCCCACACAGACGATCTGACAATCTTTCTGCTTTATGAGATCATCCACATGTTATAATCCTTAATTATTTAATATCGTCATATCGCACACCCCTAGTGAAAAGTCATTTTGAGTTTGTGTCAGCTAAAGATGACCGTTTCAAGGTTGGTTTAGGGATGGTAATTGATAAGATTTGATCAAAACCAGTAACATTAACAACCCTGCTAATCGATCCAATTCTTTTATGATTCCCTTATTGATTCATGCAGATTTTCCTTGTGGGTAAATGTTGGCCTGTAGATTTTCTGTGGCAACAATGTGAAACACATGTCACAGCAAAGATAACTGCCTCTGCAAGCTGCTGGTGTTTTCAAACACTTAAGGTTGTGCAATTGGCGCCTTTTGTAAAAAATTAAGCCACAATTCTGACACTTCTGAACCCTGTCAGTGAAGGAGTTGATAAGGAATTCATTAGCACAGAGACTCATGATTTCAATTCTTTGATGGAGCTGTTAATGATTTTTAAATGGAATTGGCTTTTGATTCGCATCCCTAGGTTTGTTGTACACTGTGCTGGAGAAAAAGTTTATCCAGCTTAAAAAACACAATGAGTTTGAAGAAACATTTGGAGTCACAGCTCAGCACAGTCAAACTTACAAAGAGAGTCACACCGGGTGGTTTGAAGCAGAAACTATAACGCAGGAGGTGCCCACCACCCAAACAACAAAAGCTGAATGTCAGTGCAAAACCAGTAAGTGAGGGAGAGCTGAACAAGTCGGTCCGGTATGTTGTAGAGAAGGGGTGGGCAGCTGGCAGCCCGGGGGCCACGTACGGCCCTCCGCCTCACTAAATGTGGCCCGCCAGTCATTTTCAAATCAGCAATTGTAAATATGAAGAAATTCAAATATCAAACCGAAATAATTTTATATAATCTTGACTGATATTTATTGGCTTTTGTAAGTTATTTACAACCTTACTTTGCTATTATAGTCTCTAAATCTCTTTCATGAAGCATTTGAACATTATATCAAGTATTACTCAAGACTATATTCAAAATATGACATCAGCAAAATCTTTGAGCTTTAAAAATTTGGGAACACTCATAATTTTATTGATTCAAAATAGCTTTGTCGGCTTTAATTCCATATATTTTGGCTAAATTTGCTTGAATTCTGTGTCAAGTTCATTTAATTACGTATAATAACTTTTATTTGTCATGTAACATATGAATATTTGTTTTGCTTTTACCCTGGAGAATTTCCGAAAATTTGTAACAATGCGGCCCTCAGGCTGGGAAAAATGGTTTTATATGGCCCTCTTGGTAATTAAAGTTGTCCCCCCCTGTTGTAGAGGAAATGCTGTAAACATGGTTGACCCCGGTTTAGTTAAATGTAACTAATAAAGTAACTTGAAATTTTACTTACTTTAAATATCAGTGAAGTAGCTTAGTAATTTTAAAGGAGTAATCAGTTACTTTTTGAGAATACTGTGGCAACACGTGGTTACTATTGTTTGCAACATCAGGCTTTAAAGATCAGCAAACAATATTCAGTAACTGTCACCGGATTTCAATGCAGAGAGCAGTTTTTCACACAGGAGGTAAAATTTGGGACAATGTGGCGATCTAGACCATGAAGGATAAAAAAACAACCTCCACACTCTTGTTTACAGTGGTCCACATTAACAAAATGTACACATATTGTGGTTAGTTAAACTAAGAGGGTAACTTGAACATCAGAACTGTTTTGCAGCTTAAGTTGCTGCCACTTCTCATGTAGCTCATTCAGATTTTTTTCCCTGTGCTTTTGTGCTGGTTTAAGTTTTTAAAACCAACAATAAGACAGATAATGAAGTGTGAAAATTAAAGCAGCAGGCAGGAAACAGCTGCAAGGAGACATTTAAAATAAACAGCATGAAATAGATTAAAAAGGAAAATTGCCTGTGCTGTAAATCTGAGGTCTTGTCGTTAACGCCTCAGTGCCCCACAGTCACAAAGATATTTGTTAAAGCAGATGGTTTAAAAATAACAGTTGGACCCCAGAGACAGGACGATAAAACTCTGAATGTTCTGTATTTTTCTGTTTGTTTTTTCTCTTCTGATCTGAAACTGACCGATGGTGCTCTTTCAGGGCTTCATTAGAGGAGCGTCTGAAACATGAAGAGAGCTCTGGGATAAACAACATGGCCGACAACGCTGTGGGCAGCAAACAGCTGACCTTCACTCTCAAAAAGGTAACACTGATTACACTGTTGGCTGTTTTCTGTCTTTTTGCTGTCTTATCATCCCTCCAGAATTTCACAGGAATTTTTGATTGTTGTGACAAAAATGAAACTGTTTCAGGTGTTTTAGTCATTCTGTCCCACAAAGGATCCAAAATACGAGGATTCTGTTCTGTACTCCCTCCAGATATGCAGTCCTGGTATTATCATGATCTTTCCCGGGCGGCCCATCTGGGCGATTCCCTGACGTAGTTGTTCGCACTTGCTCCTCTCAGAAGGGAGTATGCCCTACTGGACGAGGAGATGTGGTGAAGGGGCACCAATAGGCAGCACGTGATTTTAAACGTACTCGGCAGAAGTCAGTGTTTATAATATGGCAGTGAACAAACAGTTTGTATTAAATTTTTATCCTAACTTCATTAAAATGTGTTAAAAACACACCAGCTGCATCCATTATAGAGTCAAGAGAACCACTGAAGCATGCAGAGGTGAAGATGAAGCAGCATCACTACGTACAGCAGAGACAAAAAGATGCAATGTTAGGCCTGTCAGGATAATCAATAAATCAATTAACCGCACAATAAATAAAAACGTCCTTGGTAAGTTTGCCGGCCTCGATAAACTGACACGTGCATGCATGTTTGTTTTCCTCCCTTCTTTCTTCTAAAGAGACTAACTGAGAAGATGGCTCACTCTGTCCATCTTTCTTCACACCCGGTTCTATAGCTGACTTATAGCAGAATGAGCATCTGTCAATCATGCAATCTTTGAGGGAGGCAGGGCCGCTCGCGCGTACGAACGGAGAGAGCTGAAGTGAGCGCCCTGAGTAGGAAATGCACACGAATATGAATGATGGCATGAAAGCTATGGTTCTTAAGCTAGCTGCCACAGCCCCAGTGTGGGAATATTTTGGTTTTAAACAGAATGAACAAGGTGTGAGCTTATGAACACTGACGAGCTGATATGCCGTATTTGTATGAAAGTAGTGGCGACGAAGAAGAAGAAGGGGGGGTGCAGCGGAGCCTTCGTCCTGACAGTCAGCGCTTACTGATGCGTTTGGTCGGCAAAGTAAATATAAATAGCGCAATATGGTGTGCGCTCACGGACAGTGTCGTTCGCTACATTACAAAAGAAATGCAGCCCTTAATACGGCTGAAAAGCCAGCATTGTTACAAATGTTTGACGGACAGTACGGATTGAGTGGGAAAAAATACATGTCACAAACAATTCAGGAACTGTATAAACTCCCTGTTATTTATGTTTTATTGTGTGTGTTTTTGTTGGAGTTTCATTTTTTTCTTTTCAGAGACAGGGTCTATTTTTTATTGTTTTTGATTAGTATAATTATTTTTATTTTCATGCAGTTTTTCCTAAAAGAGTCTATTTCATTTTCATTGGTTATTTTTTTCTCCTTTTTTGTTTGTGAAATGTATAATATTGTTAAAATTTAAAATATCTTGACCTTCCAATTACAGTTACAATTACAATTAATACTCTTAAGAAATTAAAGTTTATTGCTTTTGATATGGTGTACTCACTTTATTACGACACATTAGAATTACATTCATGAAAAAATGACGTTTCAAAGTAATACTGACAATACTATTGTTTATCGGCAATAATTTTTTGGACAATTATCGTCCAGCACAATTTGTTATCATGACAGGCCTATGCAATATTTTAGCTTTGTATCCAACAGCAGCATGAGAAGGATCTTTGGATGTGAGAGACCCGTAGGTGCTTGTTTTTGGGCAGAAAACTACAAAAACTTTGCACAGTGGAAACAACTTTAAAATGTCCAGACCCTCATTAGAAATTGTGTTACTCTCCTTAAATCAAAAAAACTTCCCCCACAACAACTGTTGTTTTTATCAATCCTACACAGGCTGGACGTCATCAGCAGCACCGCCCCTTCTCCTTCACATGTGCTCATTCAGACTTAATGCTGATTAAATAGTTGGCGGCACGAGGAAGTCACCCGGGTAGAGTCAGAGTAAAAAAGTGTTTGCATTCACTTAGACACTAGGCAGGCGGAGGTATTTATCCCCTGCTGGCTCTGCTAATGTTTTCTTCATAATGTCATTGTTTTTACCCCTGATTCCAGAGCAGAGGGGGGATCACCTTATCTCCACTTGACTTCACATAAACATGTTACACTGTTGTAAAGTTTTTGACTGCGGTTAAACAGCATGAATGTCGCCCCGTACTTTGAAATCTTATTATTGAACAGTAATATAAACATTAATAACAGCCCTTCACATTTAAAACTGTTTTTCTAAGAAGTTTTTAACATATTTCTACTTTAAATATGGTTAAATACCAATGAGAGCTTTGATAATTTTCTTGTTTTGATTATTTGATCAAAAAAACAAACCTGTGATAGGTGACAAAGATCTTACACAGGATTCTTCTCTCTGGTCCCTTACTGTCATCCTAGAGGTTTTCAGTAGATTTTACTGAACAGTTCTGAGTAAAATCTTGTGTAACATGTTTACGTGAAGTGCAACAGCGGCAGTCTGGGTGCTTGGGGTATCAGAAATGTGCAGAAACATACAAAGATGCATGGAATTAAAAACCAAATGAGCGATTCACTCGGTGTGGCACCACGAGCCGGTGCTTGTGTGACCGCAGCCAAAACAAATGGAGAGCACCAGCACTAGAGCATTTCAGGTTGTGACGTCAGCGCTGGAAAATGACGTGTGTAATATCTTTTAAACCGTAGCAGCACAAACTATAGTTTGACGGCACAAACAAAGCAAAAACAAACGGCACAATTTGGGGTCCATTTGGAGCAAACGGGTGCTGGGTGAACACTGGATGGCCTATAACATAATATGTAATAACTTAAAAACCATAGCAGCACAAACAACAATTTTTAGGGCACAAACCATTACAAACAAAACAGACCATTTTCCAGAAATTTTGCCTGGGTTGGGGGGGCCAGCTTCACGTAGGTGTCTTGTGGGCATACATAATCCCAGCTTCATGCTGCACTGTGAACAAACCACATGAACGTACATTAAAACACGCCTTACTCTGTCATCCTCTGCAGTCGGAGCAGCAGAAGAAGCAGCAGCAGGCGGAGCGGGAACACCACCAGGAGAGGAAGAAGCTGAGGCGCTCGGCCGGACACCTGAGCAGCGCTCGGGGGAGAGGCCGGGGCGGAGGGAGGGGGAGAGGAGGAGGGGGGAGAGGGGGAGGCTGGTACTAATCAGAGGTGCCCTCTTTACTGAGACTGTCGACGGCTTGTATCGGTGATGCTTCATGTCTTCTCTTAATTTAAATCCTATAAAGTTATTTTTTAAGCTGGAGACACAGGCACAAGACAAACCGGAGACAAACTGGAGACACGGGGGGACAGAGGGGGGGCGACAGGCTCCACAGGTGGCAGAGACTGCACTGACAAACACACAGGCCTGTCCGTCACCCCTGGGTGGTCTGGACTGAGTGTGGCAGCTCTCTGCAGAGCAGATTCAAGGAAAAGACTTGTATCCTTAAAAACCTCACTCACAGTTTAACGCTTTCACTGCCACTGAACTGAAGAAAAGTTTATGATCTGTGTAAAAATGTATTTTAATGCTCTTTGTGATAATGGTTTCTGTTAAACCAACTGAAAGAACAACTTCTGACTTTTTATTATATTTGGTACAACACATGCTTGTCTTCTGTTTTTATTCCTGAAAATCAAAGTCACCGTCGTTTACAGTGCTGCACCACCAAACCAGAGGCTCTCAGCACAAAAATGTACCACAAAGCTTTTCATGTTAATTTTGTTAACTAATTATCTTCATCATAGTTTTTGTCAACAACCTTTTTCCCCCGATGAAAACTATACAGTAACTAATAAAAATAAATGCACATGGACAAAATTAAAGCTGCCACAAAGCTTACTCTATCAGAAACATCCATGAGCTTTTTCAGGCACTTTATGTTATAACTGCATTTAATATTCAAAAAATTCAGAGGTTTCTCCCATCTTCCTCTAAAAGGATTAGACTTAATCCAAAGCCATAACATCAAAAATCATAATCAGATGATCATCACAGATTCCCAATTTATCATCACAGCTTTCATGGCTAAAAAGTCATTTTGCATGAATCACTTAAAGAGGTCCCCAACCAGTGGGTTGGGACTGATACCAGGTGGAAGATCATTTGATGTGGGGCCACAGCAAAATAAGCGTTACTAGTGTGTTTTTTGTAGATAATTAAGAAAAAAGGGTGTTGTTTTTTTGAGGATGACCTGATCAAGGTCTGTGTAATGACTATGCAGACTTTACACTCAGGCTCTCTGTCCCTGTCACCACTGTGACAAATAAGTGTAACCTGAGATAAACTCACTGTTAAACCTTGTGTGATAATTTCTCCCCTTGAAGAATACTAATTGATGTTGTAGCTTATACTGTTGGAAAACTTGATTTTTTTTATAAGTTAGATGAGATTGCACTGGCTTACCCCGCCTCTGTATTTCTCTGACACTTTGAGGTTAACTTGTTGATCTCAGATTCAGATCAACAGCACAAAACCTGATTAATAAATTCACGTTTATGTTTTTATCTGTGGACGGCACGGTCATGCAGCAGGTTGGGCATATGCCCCACTGTAATGTGGTTTCTGGTCTGATCCCCATGTTGGTCAGGGTCCTTCTATGTGGCCCGGGGGCCAAGTACGGCACTCTGCCTCACTAAATGTGGCCTGCCAGTCATTTTCAAATCAGCAATTGTAAATATGAGGGAAAACTCAAATATCTAATCAAAATAATTCGATATAATCTTGACTGATATTTATTGGCTATTGTAAGTTATGTATGGCCTACTTTGCTATTATAGTGTCTTTAAATGTCTTTCATGAAGCATTGGAACATTATATCAAGTATCGCTCAAGACTATATTCAAAATATGGCAGCAGTAAAATCTTTGAGCTTTAAAAATTTGGTAACACTCATCATTTCATTGATTTGAAAAAAGCTTTGTCGGCTTTAATTCCATATATTTTGGCTAAATTTGCTTGAATTCTGTGTCAAGTTCATTTAATTATGTACAATAACTTTTATTTGTGATGTAACATATGAATATTGCTATGCTAATTTTAGGATTGATTAATATTCTCTTATGGTATTTATCCAACATCCTTTTTCCCCTGGAGAATTTCTGAAAATTTGAAATAATGCGGTCCTCAGGCTGGAAAAAAAAATGGTTTTATGTGGCCCTCTTGGTAATGAAAGTTGCCCACCCCTGTTCTATGTGGAGTTTGCATGTTCTCCTGGAACATGTGTGGGTTCTCTCCGGCTTCCTCCTCCAAACCAAACACGTTTATTAGGTTAACTGGTGATTCCTTCAGTATGAGTGTGAGCGTCTGTCTCTCTGTGTGGCCTCACCACTGGGTTTCTCCATTAGTTTTCAAACTTCTTCTGCTCAAGGTTCACAGGAAACCAAGCCCAAATCTCGAGGCACGATATCTTTTGATATCTTATCTGTTTTTTCTGTGTTATCAGTGACAGCAGGTCAAAGTTGACCTAATACAACATTGGGATATGATGACAAAATTATTTGGGCTGCACATTCTTGGATTTTTAACTAAAGAGTTACACTTAAAACGTATTTTACCAATATTGATACTGGTGTATCCATGGTACATAGATATAAAATACTCCTCTAACTTGATTAAAAGAAAATTAAAATTTTGAGGATGATTGTACACCTATTTTGATGGACTTTATATACAATTAGAAACATAATAGCCTATATACGCCATTTCTGGCCACATGCGGCCTTTCAACTCACTTAATGTGGCCCACCAATCATTTCCCCCCTATATTTCTACTAAGATTTTTGGTTACCTCCGCCAAGGAGGTTATGTTTTCGGGAGAGTGAGTCTGTCTGTCTGTCTGTGAAAAAAATAACTCAAAAAGTTATGGATGGATTTTGATTAAATTTTCAGGATATGTTCAGCATGGGAAAAGGAAGAACTGATTCAATTTTGGTGTTGATCCGGATCACCGTCTGGATCCAGCATGACGAAAAATGTGATTTTCGTGAATAAGTACTGAACTAAAATAGATATCATTATGAATCCAATTGCTAATGGTATGTTTTCATGGTCAAGGAATCTAAATATTTACAAGGAATAAAGGTAGGACTAATATTTATGGTAAAAATCACAATATGGGAGAGGACTGTGGTGCTGGCGGAGGTCTGCACTCTTCGAGTGCTTTTCTAGTTCATACTTTGCTCTTTACATGCCTACTTTGCTATAGTAAAATATCTTTTACAAGGCATTAAAATATAGTTTACAGTATTAGTAAAAACTATATATGGAAACGGTAATAAGGGTTTTATATTTTTGCTTTAATCCTTTAAGGCCCAAGACCATAGATTATAGCCAGAAAATTCTAATTTTTTGAAGCTGAAATGTTTGTTTCACCTTCTGCTAAAATCCATAAAAATCAAAATGTCCATTTTGATGTCCATCTCATTTGATACATTAGGTGTTATTGGCAACTGACAATCCATTTGAGGACATTTTTATCATTTATCTGATTGTATTCAGATGTTTTTTTGTAATTTGTGGATTATATTGAGTAGATAGAGGTATTATAAAAGTATGTGTCAAATATGATACAATTGGCTTTATAGGGTTAAATACCGGTAAACATTGTTTTATTGCATTAGAAAGAAGCTTGAATTGGCTGCAGTTGTGTGCCAAGCTCTTCAAATCATGATTTTTTTATTGTGTTTGAGTCCAAATATATTACTATTGATATAATCCTTTTTTGGAGTTTTATATGCCATTTTTTGTTCATTTTACATTTTTCTCCTTGTTGTGAGTGCCTGACAATATCTAACAGCGTGGTCCTTAGGCACTAAAAAATGTATGTGGCCCTCAATCAAAGTTGCCCACCCCTTTTGCAGACTGAAGATTTGTCTGATTTTAGACAGTAATTCAGACTCATCCATCTGTGCTGCAAGGCCAGCAGTTCTTTTACATTTCCAATATCATGCCAGTAATATTGTGCTCCCCTAAAAGAAAATTCAATTCAATCTAAATTTGTACAATTTTGAAAATTCTGCAAACTTCTTTAAACTGCTTGGGTCGCTTATTTTTCTTTTGCATAGCTGTTGTTTGCTCTTGATGGTGGATAAAGTTGCTCCTACAGTTTCCTTTTGTGAAGAAGTGTCTGTCTAAAACTCCCTAACTGTTCCAGGGTAGATGTATTGCTGAGCCATTTCCCATGGCAGCCCTAGACTTTCCTCGTGGAACACAGTGTGCCCCCCCACTCCATTTAAGACCGCTGAGCCAAAGCATGCTCCGTCTGCAGAGGCTCAGTACCTTTGCACGTCACAGGGAGCGCAGAGGGGAGACGTTTTCTTTTTTCTTTTCCCCGCCAGAAACTGCAGTTCTTGGAAACAGCAGCACTGCCTGGGTGTCCTCCCCATCCCCCCCTACGCCCTGATGGTGTGAACCCCCTCCGCTCCAGCATTGGTTCATTTCAAAAGCGAGGGAGGTCCGTGAAAACCCCTCAGCATGCCGACACTGGCCCCCAGGGCTCATTTGAACTCATTTGATGTCGCAATGAATTTTCACCATGACCCATCCGCCTACAAAAGCAAGAAGTGGAAAAACCGACAATGCCCGATTTCACGGGGGAGCCGTGTGGCGGACTATTTCTTGGCAACGGATCTGTAGGATCTGTGGCTTCCTGGAGTCTCTGCTGGATTCCTGTGGGTTTTTTTTTTTTTTTTTTACTATGGGCTTTACACTGATATGAAAAAGATATGACATGGTTTTCTTTGCTGTCAAGAGAGTTGAATTTTGATTTTTAATAAGAAAAAAGATACAAAAATGTACACAAAATATACTGTTTATTTAGCTTGAATGCAAGGGAGTGCTGTGAAGATGACAGACTTCTGTAGGCCAACCTGAAAGTTCAGCCCAAACTAAAGAAGATGACATCCCATTATGATTGAATCTATCCAAGACCCACCAAAACCATCATAAGACCATAAGGCTTAAAGTATTTCTAACCCTCTCTCATTTTCATAAACAGATTTCAGCATGGACAATATGTTTTACTGCAATAATATCTTTTTGTTTCCTCATTTCCCCTTAGTAAAAAGTAGTTTGCTGTAAGTTCATTTTATTAATTATACTTGAGTATAAGTATAGTAACCTTACTACAGACCATGCACTTGTAGTGCACTATTATAAAGTAAATGACATTAATAATTCTTTGGAATAAATTGGAGAATTTCTAAGTTTATTAAAGTATACTCTTTAAGGTTATTTTAGGTTAACAAAAGTACACAAGTCCACTTATGTACAATTAGTGTACTAGCTATATACTTTTAGTCCACACTTTAGTTTTTTGAAGTATACTTAAATTATACTAGTACACTCTTCTGTATACTGCTATTGTACCGGTTGTATACTTCTAGTCCACAGTTTATTTTTTTGAAGTAAACTTAAGTTATACTAGTACACTCTTCTTTGTACTGCTATTGCACTAGTTATATACTTCTAGTCCACAGTTTATTTTTTTGAAGTAAACTTAAGTTATACTAGGACACTCTTCTTTATACTGCTATTGTACTAGTTATATACTTTTAGTCCACAGTTTAGTTTTTGAAGTATACTTAAATTATACTAGTACACTCTTCTTTATACTGCTATTGCACTAGTTATATACTTTTAGTCCACAGTTTAGTTTTCTGAGTATACTTAAATTATACTAGTACACTCTTCTTTGTACTGCTATTGCACTAGTTATATACTTCTAGTCCACAGTTTAGTTTTTGAAGTATACTTAAATTATACTAGTACACTCTTCTTTATACTGCTATTGCACTAGTTATATACTTTTAGTCCACAGTTTATTTTTTTGAAGTAAACTTAAGTTATACTAGGACACTCTTCTTTATACTGCTATTGCACTAGTTAAATACATTTAGTCCACAGTCTAGTTTTTTGAGTATACTTAAATTATACTAGGCCACTCTTCTTTATACTGCTATTGCACTAGTTATGTACTTCTAGTCCACAGTTAAGTTTTTGAAGTATACTTAAATTATACTAGTACACTCTTCTTTATACTGCTATTGCACTAGTTATATATTTCTAGTCCACAGTTTAGTTTTCTGAGTATACTTAAATTGTACTAGTACACTCTTCTTTGTACTGCTATTGCACTAGTTATATACTTTTAGTCCACAGTCTAGTTTTTTGAAGTATACTTAAATTATACTAGGACACTCTTCTTTATACTGCTATTGCACTAGTTATATACTTTTAGTCCACAGTTTAGTTTTTGAAGTATACTTAAATTATACTAGTACACTCTTCTTTATACTGCTATTGCACTAGTTAAATACTTTTAGTCCACAGTTTAGTTTTTGAAGTATACTTAAATTATACTAGTACACTCTTCTTTATACTGCTATTGCACTAGTTATGTACTTCTAGTCCACAGTTAAGTTTTTGAAGTATACTTAAATTATACTAGTACACTCTTCTTTATACTGCTATTGCACTAGTTATATATTTCTAGTCCACAGTTTAGTTTTCTGAGTATACTTAAATTATACTAGTACACTCTTCTTTGTACTGCTATTGCACTAGTTATATACTTTTAGTCCACAGTTTAGTTTTTGAAGTATACTTAAATTATACTAGTACACTCTTCTTTATACTGCTATTGTACTAGTTATATACTTCTAGTCCACAGTTTAGTTTTTGAAGTATACTTAAATTATACTAGTACACTCTTCTTTATACTGCTATTGCACTAGTTAAATACTTTTAGTCCACAGTCTAGTTTTTTGAGTATACTTAAATTATACTAGTCCACTCTTCTTTATACTGCTATTGCACTAGTTATATACTTCTAGTCCACAGTTTATTTTTTGAGTATTCTTAAATTATACTAGTACACTCTTCTTTATACTGCTATTGCACTAGTTATATATTTCTAGTCCACAGTTTATTTTTTTGAAGTAAACTTAAGTTATACTAGTACACTCTGTCTTTGTACTGCTATTGACTAGTTATATAATTCTAGTCCACACTTTAGTTTTTTTAAAATATACTTAAATTATACTAGTCCACTCTTCTTGACAGTGCTATTGTACTAGTTATATACTTCTAGTCCACAGTTTATTTTTTGGAGTATACTTAAATTATACTAGGACACTCTTCTTTATACTGCTATTCTACAAGTTATATACTTCTAGTCCATACTTCAGTTTTTTGAAGTAAACTTAAATTATACTAGTCCACTCTTCTTTATACTGCTATTGACTAGTTATATAATTCTAGTCCACACTTTAGTTTTTTTAAAATATACTTAAATTATACTAGTCCACTCTTCTTGACAGTGCTATTGTACTAGTTATATACTTCTAGTCCACAGTTTATTTTTTGAAGTATACTTAAATTATACTAGGACACTCTTCTTTATACTGCTATTCTACAAGTTATATACTTTTAGTCCACAGTTTAGTTTTTCAAGTATACTTAAATTATACTAGTACACTCTTCTTTATACTGCTATTGTACTAGTTATATACTTCTAGTCCATACTTCAGTTTTTTGAAGTATACTTAAATTATACTAGTACACTTGTCTTTATACTGCTATTGACTAGTTATATAATTCTAGTCCACACTTTAGTTTTTTTAAAATATACTTAAATTATACTAGTCCACTCTTCTTGACAGTGCTATTGTACTAGTTATATACTTCTAGTCCATACTTTAGTTTTTTGAAGTATACTTAAATTATAGTAGTACACTTTTCTTCACACTGCTATTGTACCAGTTATATACTTATGTACACTTCTATGAACTAAGAAAATACTAATTTTGTGCTATTTTACTGGTTTACTTGTTAAACTCTAAGTTTACTTTTAAGTTTGCTTAGCACATTACTTGTAGAATACTAGTTGAAACATGCTTAAAGTATTCTTAAAGTTCACTCATGCTGTATGTTCATTAGACTGAAATGTTTTCACAAAGTCAGGACAGAATGTTGAGAACAAGTTTGATATATTTAACATTTGAAATTATACCATATAGTGTATTTACAAATACCTGCTTAAATCATTAGAGATGTGCCTTTATAAAACTAAGCCTTTCTTTGAAAACATTTTCATTTTGCTAAAATAAATGTAAGCAAAATGAGTTGACCGAATTATGTACTTGGATCAAGATACATGAGGTATTAGTACTTTGTAGCAGATGAAAGTAAAAAATATACTCAAGGACAAGTATAGTCTTAGTATCAGTGCACTTAGTCTTCGACTTTTCTTCATGCTTTTGAGTATGAGCCTAGTATACTTCCTTATACTGTTCTTCAGATGTTTAAAGATGCTATGAGGAGTTTCTAAGTAATTACAAAAAAGTCTCACTTTTAGATATATGCCTGATCGAAATACACACTTTAAGATGAGTTTTACAGCATCAAAAAAGGTTATCTATAAATGCTATTCCTTAGCTTCATGGTTGGGTCGGACAGCCGGCTACAAAACTACGATACTAAGTTTTCCAAAAATTGCTTGTTGTCACACATCAAAAACTACCGCTACGTAACTAGGAAGAGATACATTACCTCGTCGCTTTGCATCCTGTAAGTTGTTGAAAAAAGAAGTTGTAAAGCAATGCAGAGTTCTGAGGAAGGTCCGAGCTGCATTCATTAGCATCACAACAAACACGCTTTGGCTTGGGTTGCGTCTTTTGGTGCGTTCCAGTTGTAGTGAGGAGTAAGAATTTCCGGGTTCCAAGTAGGAAACTGCAACTGGAATGCCCCCGAAGTCGGAATTTCCTACTGGGAACTTGGTGAAACCTCGCCACCCCCGAGTTGACAATCGAAGATGGATGCCCAGAGTGTAAACAGTTATTTAGCTCCTGTAACAATCCATTTATTTGCACTTCTGACTGGAGTGTGTCACTCTAGATCAGCTGTATACATAGTATTGTAAGCCTTATATTTACAAAAATGCTGCCATAGTGATAATCACATTCTTCATGTGATATTTCTGAACAACAACGCAGGGTGTGCTAACAACAGCTAACAATAGCCTGGTAGATCGGCATGTTTTTTTCAGACTTCAACTGGAACGCCGATAAGTCGGAGATGATGTCACTCTCAGTTCCGAGGTTACAGGAACGCAGCATTGCGACAGTCGCCGCACGTGCTCATGGGTAACAGAGTCTTTATGTCAGCGTTAACAGATTCTCCTCATAGCACCTTTAAGTATATAAAATATAATATATAAAAAGTAAACATGAAGGATACTGCCTCAGTTTTAGTAAAAAACAAGTTCACTCATGGTACGTTTTGATAAACTACTTCTTAGTAAGGGTCAATAAACTCTGTGACTCTTCAAACTTTCTCCTGGAACCTTTCAAGCTTTAAAAGCAAGTTAAAATTCTTAAAATCAGGGACCAAGCTGTGTTGTGATATATTTAACAGTGACATGTTACAGCAGGTGTTTGAGGAGGATTTTTCCTCAGAGGAGTAGGTTACTAAGGCCATGCCACAGATTTCCAGTCTGGCGCACCCTTTATGTGTCAGGAAACCAGTAACGCTGCCCCGCTGGAGAACAAATAAACACCATTTAGCAAAGTGTCACCTGGTATAGTTCTCCTCTCTAAGTTCCCAGTAAATGGCCTCCCTTTTTCCCCCCACAATGCTGTGGCCTCCCCATGACAACCAGCAACCAGGCCACAGGAAGTGGGTCAACTAAAGTGGGGGCAAGAGAAAAAGGAAATTGAGTCGCCAAAGAAGCCAAGAGAAGCTACCTGATGTGTTGTTACTGAAAAGCAGACCAATTTTCCTATGGTTGATGTTTTAAGGTGTAGATTGACTGCTGGTGGATTATATTTCAGTATATTTTAGCTTTTGATTGAATAATTTAATAAGAAGTGCTCCATGAGGACAAACCTTCACCAAGGCATCCCAACATTGTCTGGTGAGTTATATTCACAAATGTGGGAACCTGGCTTAAAAATAATACCTGGATCTGCATTAACTGGATCACTTCTTCTTAGTGCCATGACTAATTTTCCCAGATAATATCATAAATATCTGTGGAAGACCTATTAAGTAATAAATGAAAATGTGGAAAAATGCCTCTCTGACAATGTTAAGAAATCATTCAAAAACTTCTGAGATCATTACCCGGATTCAGATCACAAAAACCTTATAATTTATTCATTTTTACATGACCAAAATGTCATCATAGAAATATGTTGAGAACTAACTGAGTTATTAGTAACAATATATTCCCTTCTCAGCAGTGTTCAGTAGTCCTTGAAGAGACTCCAGGATCCCCATCCTGGTTTGTAACACCACCAAAATTAAATCACTTCTTTCATTTACCATGAGAAACATTGTCTGATTAGTCATTAAAATCTGTTGAAGACTTATTGAGTTATAAATGAGAATGTGAAAACTGTCCTTTCTCACACAATTAACACATCCTTGTGAAAACACCACTAAATTCTTCTCACTACTTTATTGGTTGTTGTTCTGTCATTCTGATTCATTACAGGCCGATCAGATGAAGCCAGAGGGTGATCCTGTCATGGTTTAAGCCTGATGTTGTGTTATGGTCAAATTTGACAAATTTAAAAGTCTTAGCTTTGAAAATTGCAGCTAATTTATTCAGATTGACCTGAGATCCTATTAATTTGTTCAAAAAGATGATTCAAACACGCAAAATAAACTGCATTGATTTGAGTTTTGCTCTCTCAAAAGGCTTTTTTGTTTTTATGTCATTGTCCTTATTAGTTTTATTGTATTTATTGTTATTGTATTGTATTGATCTTTGAATTTTGTGAAAATGTCGTGTAGTTTAAGGATAAATTCCTGAACACTAGGGATGGGATGAAATATCGTTTGACAATATATCGCGATACAGTACGTGACGAAACGCATCGAGTTTGAAAAAAATGGATCGCGAAATAAAGACGTCACGTCCGGTAATAGCGCATGTGACCAGAAGTGAGGACAACAAACATTAGCACCAACTACCTTGCCTCCAAAATGCTGAATGATGGAGTCAAATGAGGTCGAAATTGAGGACCCTCCGCCTGGATACATGTCATCTGTCTTGCAGTATTTTGGCTTTTTCATTAAAAAAGACGAAAATGGCAAAAATGAGCCTACCGCTCGTTAGCATACACTCTCTCTAACCTCTCTAGGGTTAGAGAGAGTCTTATTGTTTGTGTTTGGCCTGTTAGGCCTTGTGTTTTCCTGTGTGCAACCCAAACAAAAATAAATAAGTTGTAATTACACAGTAATATTTTTTCTTTTTACTTTTTTGATATTGTATCGTGACGTATCGTATCGTGACCCGCGCATATCGAGGTGCAGTGTATCGTGAGTTTAAGTGTATCGTCCCATCCCCTACTGAACACATTTAAAATATTCATGTTTACTTTTGACCGGGGACACAACAGGCATTACTTTTTGTGATCATATAAAACAATTTGTACATTTTCAAAGCAAATGCCCTTAATAACTTTGACCGAAAGTACTCTGTAATAAATAGTGTACCATGTGTCATCTGATTATTTCTTGTACTCAACATGATCCAAAAATTATGTTTTGTTTATGTCTGCAAAGCTAAGTTTAGGGATCAGCACCACTTAAATCTGTTCACGGGGATTTCCCTTGTATAAACTTTTGATCTATGGAAACACATTTCTGTCTTCTCCTTTGGCTTATGCCCCACCGCTTTTGGATGTCTGGTTTATAAAGCGTTTACAGGATAAGACGGTTTCTAATATAACCAACTGTAGCCCACATTCTCAAAGGCTGAGGCTTTAATTGTAAATTATGGGATCATATTAAGAACAATGACACCATGAAGAGGAGTTTTCTTTAGGCAGTGCTTACCTGTGACTGAGAGACTGCCAGAGCTTCTGGTCTTTTCATTGTTTACTTAAGAAAGGGCAATCATTAAAAATATAAACAGAGTTCAGAGAATACTTAACATTTCAGTGGTGACTGCAGTGCCATGGAGCTGAGACGTCTGTTTTATTTTGGGTCTTTGCAGTGATTGAGCTGCCTTGTTAATACCTTCAGAGATTCTCCATCTGAGGGAAAATGACTCATGCCTCTTCTTTAAACTGTGGTTGAACGATCAGTAATGAAGTCCACTCAGTTTCATCCTGCAGTGAGGTCACTCTGTGGGCATGCATGCTTTAGGCACATTGTAATATCCCTAAACCATCTTCTTCAATTAGAGAAGCTACGAGGAGCTGTGTCATAAAAGTCTTGATCTGGTTTGCCTGGCATTTCATTTTTAGGACTGGAAATTAAAACAGATCTGTTTTTATTACTGATTCCAAAAAGCTGCTGCATGCAGAATCAGTTCTGTAAAAGTTTTTGTGCTTTGGAAAGATTGTCATATAGTTATACAACTGAGGTAATTCAAAGGGCATACTTGTTGTCTGTGTCCACACGTGGACAGGTATTTTTGAGGATTTCCTTCATTTAATTGCTATGAGGAGTTTCTAAGTATTTACAAAAAAGTCTTACTTTTAGATATATGCCTGATGGAAATATACACTTTAAGATGAGTTTTATAGCATCAAAATAGGTTATCTATAAATGCTATACCTTAGCTTCGCGGTCGGGTTGGACAGGGCTGGACAGGGCTGGACTGGCCTGGATACTCAACTTTGGGAACAAGACAATTAAAACCAGAGCAAATTTATATTATTCGGACATGTCTTAGAGCACCGGGCTGGAAGTAGCGATATATAGCCGGCTACAAAACTACAATACTAAGTTTTCCAAAAATTGCTTGTTGTCACACATCAAAAACTACCGCTACGGAACTAGAAAGAGATACATTACCTCGTCACTTTGCATCCTGTAAGTTGTTGAAAAAAGAAGTTGTAAAGCAATGCAGAGTTCTGAGGAAGGTCCGAGCTGCATTTATTAGCATCACAACAAACACACGTTTTGGCTTGGGTCACGTCTTTATGACAGTTGCCACACATGCTCATAGGTAGCGGAGTCTTTATGTCGCCGAAAATGGATTCTCCTCATAGCACCTTTAAAGTCCTGTCCACACACGATATGTTTTTTTTTTTTTTAACTCTTTGTCCACTGAAAACACAAAACCATTTATTAGCATGCAACAAAGTCTGAGACATGCAAAAGCTTCTTCATCCATCCATCATCTGTACCACTGAAGGCAGGGTACAACCTGACCCGTTGCCAGCCAATCATAGGGCAATCAATCAATCAATCAATCAATCAAACTTAATCTGTATAGTACTTTTCATACAGGACTTTGTAATACAACATGCTTTACATGGGGAAAAAAGATCAATTGAAATAACAATAAGTGAAATAAAAAGCAAAAAATTGCATAATTGCATTAAATGAAAACATAAGACCCCCGCAACCCCCCTCCCCCAATCCACATTCAATATACACACTCACTTACTCAAACACAGAAGCTGTGTTCGAAATCGCTCACTATCACGGATATAGTTCACTATATAGTGTGTTCACCATTTTATAGTGTTGTTCGAATTCTCAGCAGTTAATTTCATTCACTATATAGTGCACTACAAAATACCCACAATGCACAGCAAAAGTGAGTGTACATACGATGTACCCTATATTGTACTCCAGTATACCACAATGCAATGCGGTTGTGTTTTTCCATAGAAGAAGAAGAGAAAGAAGGGTGTTAGACGCTGCTTTCATTCATAAATGTAAAAAACTTTAAAGTATCTTTACTACGTTCATAGCGTAGCTCTTTAACGTCTTTTAGCGGCTGTAAACTGCTTCGAAATTTGTTACTTATCCTCTCGAGTGCTTGGTTTGTTTACATGAATTTTGGCGCTTCCACTTCCATCACAGGAATAACCGGCTCATCAGCTGACGCTACGACGTTAAAAAATCAAATTGGGAGAAAAGTAAATTGTCCCAGCCCTAATAGCTGATGAGTTTGACCCTGTTATTAAAACACATTCATGGGTACTTTTGTCAGCTTTTCTCTTTTTCTGGAGAGTGTCATTCACAGGATTTGGTGTGAAAGCTCAAATAAATTCTGGTGAGAACCAAAGAACCAAACTGTGGCTTGCATCTTGATATGCATCACCTGGCCTGAATACAACTTTGTCTTTATGTAATGCCTTAAAATACCATCTTACTCCTTCACGCCACGCAATGTTAATCCTCTCTGAATAGTTGTGCACTTCTGGGTCAACAGTGCAACAGTAGGGTGGATGACAGGAACAAAGACCGAAGCCACATCCTCAAATAGTGGCAGGGGGCCACGTTACACAACATCTGACCTGCTTTAGTCGATTTGACAAAGTGAGTGTGAAAGCTAATTGAGCCAAATTAAAAATGCTACAATATCACAACTTCATTTCTGAACTGAACAAGTCTGCCAAACTTTGTATGTGAGTAACCACGGTCTATGCCTAAACTGCACCAAGACATTCTGCTTTATCATGGCATAGATGCTCATGTATGAGCAAACCTCAAATGAGGGAGGCAGCAGAACAGAGTGCAAGCTCTGTTAAAGGGCAAAAGGATGGGAAGTCAACTTTCACCAGGGTAAACATCAGTCAACTTTCTTCTTTCTTTGACTAATGAGTTTGACTCGTGATTTGACTCTCGATATTTATTGCTGACTTTTATCTCAACATTTGATGCAGACTTTTTTCTCACCACAGAACAACAAATTTATTCTCATCATTCTGACTTTTTTCTTGACATGTTTAACAAAATTTTAAAAAAATTCTCATGTCTGACTTTAAACCTTTTCCATGATGCACATTATACCGAGTCTGTTTTGACCTCCATGGCGTAATTTTTTTATATTTTGGTAATGAACTCAATAGACTGAAAATCAAGTTGCTTTAAATGTGAATGGAAAGAGGCATTCAAAAATCACCTTTAAAAGATTTTTAATTTCATGGCATTCACAGACGCTGCAAAAAATTGTTGGTGCTCTTCTGTTACAGAAAGAAAAACCCACAATGGTCACTGAAATAAAATGAAACTGACAAAAGTAATAACATGAAGATTTACCAAAAATCAACTAAAGAAAATCAGATATTGCTTTTGAATTGTGGTTTAACAGAATCATTTTCAAAAACAAAATAATGAAACTGGCCTGGATAAAAATGATGGTACCCTCAACATTTTGTTGCAAAACCTTTTGAGACAATCACTGCAATCAGGGGATTTTTGTAACTCTCAGTGAGACTTCTGCACCTGTCCACAGGTATGTTGGCCCACTCCTAATGAGGGAACTGCTCCAGCTGTCTCAGGTTTGAAGGCTGTCTTCTCCAGACTGCATGTTTCAGCTCCTTCCACAAATGTTCAATAGGATTTAGATCAGAGCTCATAGAAGGCCAATTCAGAATAGTCCAGTGTTTTGTTCTGAGCCATTCTTGGGTGTTTTTAACTGTGCATTTTGGGTCATTATCCTGTTGGAGGACCCATGACTTGCGACTGAGACCAAGCTTTCAGACCCTGGGCCGCACGTTTGCTCAAGAATGCCTTGAAAGTCGTGACATTTCATTGTACCTGTACAGATTCAAGACACCCTGTGCCAGATGCAGCAAAGCAGCCCCAGAACATAACTGAGCCTCCTCCATGTTTCACAGTAGGTACAGTGTTCTTTTCTTGGTATGCTTCATTTTTGCTTCTGTGAACATAGAGCTGATGTGAAAAAAGCCCCAGTTTTGTCTCATCTGTCCAAAGGACATTCTCCCAGAAGCTTTGTGGCTTGTCAATATGGGTTTTGGCAAATTCCAGTCTTGCTTTTTTATGATTTGCTTTCAACAGTGATGTCCTCCGTTAAAGGTGCTATGAGGAGAATCTATTTGCAGCGACATAAAGATTCTGCTACCCATGAGCACATGCGGCAGCTGTCGTAATGCTGCGTTCCAGTAGCCTTGGAACTGGGAGTGACATCATCTCCGACTTATCTGCGTTCCAGTTGAAGTTGGAAAAAAACATGTCGATCTACCAGGCTATTGTTAGCTGTTGTTAGCACGCCCTGTGTTGTTCTTCACAAATATGACATGAAGTATGTGATTATCACTATGGCAGCATTTTTGTAAATATACCTCTAACAATACGATGTATACACCTGATCTAGAGCGACACACCAGCAGTAATGGTGTGTTCACACCGGACGCGAATTTGCGTCGATGCGCGTCAAGATTACATACAAAGTCAATGCAAAGGCGCGTCTTGACGCAGATTCGCCCTGGGCGGCGCGTTGGACGCGTTTGGAGCGGCGCGTTTGGAGCGTCCGGCGCGTTTGAGGCGTCGAGCGTCGAGGCGTTTGACGCCCTCGACGCCCCGACGCCTCGACGCTCGAGTTGAAAATATTGAACTTTCGACGCCAGTTCGCTTGACGCTGTGGCGCGGCAGCCAATCAGCGATGACATCCCCCCCCCCGACGTCATTGATTTGATGACGTATGACGATACGTCCCCCTGCTCCCACTCACAGCCCTCTGTAAGATGGAGGAGAGGTTTATCTGCGCTGTTTGCTATCATCCGGAGCTATACTATTCGGCGTGTGTACTCTACAGAGACCGGAACAAAAGGGAGCAGGCTTGGGTGAAAGTCGCCGAGGAGACAGACAGGTTTGATTTGATGACGTGTGACGCCCCGGTCTCCTGTTCCTGCTCAAACCCCCTCTCAAAGATGGAGGAGAGGTTTATCTGCGGTGTTTGCTATCATCCGGAGCTCTACTACTCGACGTGTGCACTCTACAGAGACTGGAACAAAAAGGAGCAGGCTATGGAGAAAGTCGCTGAGGAGACAGGTTTTGAAGGTAAGTTCTGTAAATATTTGTTTCCAGCTGGATTTGCCTGCACGGGTTATCACTGAGTCCGACAAGCTCCGGCTCTCTACTGCGCCTGCGCCAGGACGCGCGTCGTTCCTCAGCTTGTCAAAATGTCCAGCGTCCAGCCTCGGGCGTTAAGCACGGCGCGTCACAGGCGTTACGGGCGTCCATTGACGCCAATTCGCGTCTGGTGTGAACGCAGCATAAGAAGTGCAAATAAACTGATTATTACAGGAGCTAAATAACTGTCCACACTGGGGGCATCCATCTTCTATTGTCAACTTGGGGGTGACGAGGTTTCACTGAGTTCACCGTGGGAAATTCCGACTTCGGGGGACGTTCCAGTTGCAGTTTCCTACTCGGAACTCGGAAATTCCTACTTCTGACTACAACTGGAACGCACCAAAAGACGTGACCCAAGCCAAAGCGTGTGTTTGTTGTGATGCTAATAAAAATGCAGCTCGGACCTTCATCAGAACTCTGCATTGCTTTTCAACTTCTTTTTTCAACAACTTACAGGATGCAAAGAGACGAGGTAATGAATCTCTTTCTAGTTCCGTAGTGGTAGTTTTTGATGTGTGACAACAAGCAATTTTTGGAAAACTTAGTATCGTAGTTTTGTAGTCGACTATATTTAGCTACTTACAGCCCGGTGCTCTAAGACATGTCCAAAAAATATAAATTTGCTCTAGTTTTAATTGTCTTGAGTTGAGTATCCAGGCCAGTCCAGCACTGTCCGACCCGACCGGAAAGCTAAGGAATAGCATTTATAGATAACCTATTTTGATGCTATAAATTTCAGCTTAAAGTGAGTATTTTGATCAGGCATATTTCTAAAAGTGAGACTTTTTTGTAATTACTTAGAAACTCCTCACAGTCCCTTTAAGTCCATTTCGGCTCAAATTATGATGGATGGTATGATCTGATTCTGATGTCCCTTGACCTTGGAGTTCACCTCTGATCTCTTTGGAAGTTGTTCTGGGCTCTTTGGTTACCATTCATATTACACGTCTCTCAAATTTGTCATCAATTTTCCTTTTGTGGCCACATCCAGGGAGGTTGGCTACAGTTCTTTGGACCTTAAACTTCTGAATAATCTGTGCAGCTGTAGTCACAGGAACATCAGGCTGCTTGGAGATGGTCTTATAGCCTTTACCTTTAACATACTTGTCTATAACTTTTTTCTAATCTCCTGGGACAACTCTCTCCTTAGCTTTCTTTGCGCCATGTGCAGTGTGGTACACATCATGATACCAAACAGCAGTGACTACTTTTCGCCCTTTGAATTGGCAGAATGAACACGCTTGAAGATCCTGTGATACTAATTACAGGACACACCTTAGTTTAACGTGTTCATATAGTCAAATAATCTTTTCTTTACCATCATTTTTGTCCAGGCTAGTTTAATTAGTTGGGTTTTTTTTTAAATCTGTTGAACCACAATTTAAGAGCTATGTCTGATTTTCATTCGTTAATTTTCAGTTAATTTTTATTTATTATTACTTTTGTCAGTTTCAAGTTATTTCAGTGACCATTGTGGGTTTTTCTGTCTTTAACAGAAGGATACCAACAACTTTTTGCCTCATCTGTATTTGAATCGGTTTGATGTGCAAAGGCCCAAAGACTAAATCGAAACTGGCTGCAAAAATAAGCTTCACATCTAACCTTATCACAAATAAATTCTAACTTCTTGTAACTCTGAATGCCTCTGTCTGCTGTTGTCTCTATGTTATACATACAATAGTTTGACAATTTGAATCTATTCATCCTGTAACTGATTTCTTAAAGCAGATGTGTCAGGGGTTGATCCATGACACCCAAACTGTGAACCCTGTCCACTGTCTGTGACTTTTTTACCCCAGAAGGATCAAAAGGGTAAAATGTGCTGACACAGCCTGTCTCGGGGAAGCACAAAAGATATTCCAGTGAAAATACAATCACTTTTTTTTTTTGCCTCAGTCTCAACAATGCCGGCTGCATCACCAACTCAACCTTGAAAGAAGAAGAAATGATGAATCAGCAGAGAGCCAGTTCAAACAGGGTCTCGTCTCTCCAGGGACCGAGCTGACAAGTAGGGCAGCTGGGCGCTCGAATGCCAATTCCAACAAGACAGATCTCTGTCATACTTCAGGCTTCAATAAATGGCATTTTTGAAAGAGTTTCTTTTAAATGAACAATACCACATTGTTAAGACCATCAACAAATTGTTCGTAGTATTATTCTTACTGTGAAAACTTTAAGAGCTCCTGGCTCCCTTTCTAATATTGATATTCAAATGTAAAACCAGAAAAAATCTGAGTAAGCAAGCTGATACCACCTGTTGTTTATGCCCAGTAAGTCATAATTTTTCACTCCTATAGCAGTGGAACACGTTTTGAACAACAAATCTGAAGTTATAAATTATTTTTTATGCATATATTCTTTTTTTGTTAACCTTTTTTCACTGTTAAAGTGTAATAAGCAGCAACAGTAGAAATCATACACACATTATGGCAAAGCAAGTCCTACATAACAATATTTGGGATCCCAAATCCCAAATAGTGGAGTTCCTTTATTTGCTCAGGCACAACATAATCCAAACACAGTAACACAGTAAAGTTTCTTTATTAGGTGATTTAGAGCAGTGCATAACAAAGACACAAAAACAATAGGTGACAAAGTGAAATGTGAAGGAGACATGGAAATAATAACACCTTGATGACATTAACAAAAGACAAAATAAGTAAAGGAACCAATTAATGATTGGAAAGCATTGCTTTTTAGAAGTTTAAGGCAACAGGTTTGTATGTGTGTATTTGTGTATGATTGTGTGTTTGTATGTTTGTAACTGTGTACATGCGAGGATGTAGCAAGTATGGGTTTGTTTTAAGGATAAGAAAAGAACTAAAATGGATACTACGTTAAATCAAATGAGATGCGGTTTGAACTGTGTATGTACTTGCTTATGCCTAAGTCACACATTCCTGTTTCTCATGCTGATTGTGCATGACTGTACACAATTGACGAGGCTGATGTGATCGCTATGATATGGGATAAAATGACTGTCTCACCCCTGGACACACCCCGTAAATACACCGTCAGTAGTGCTTCTACAGCGCTTCAGGGGGCATTTGTCCCGCTCCAGCTAGGTTAATACAGCGATATGACGAGGATTCCTTGAATTTCCATCCCGCTGACATGACGTCAGCCCCGCTCGAGCTCAGTTCGCGTCACGTAAGCCCCGACTGAGCCCCGTCGCTTGCGCTGTCTTGAACAGGACACAGTTGGGGCACAAATGGATACATCCTTGTCAGTCGTCCTCAGAAAGCTTTCAGAATTGAGCCACGATCAGCCCGACTGAGCTCAATACATGCCATCAATACCGTTCGCATTAGGCTTCCATCCCGCTACACTGAGAGCGGCAATTCTCCACGACAGTTTTGAACAGTTCAAAACTGTCTGGACCCTTCCACGTTCCCCTGCTCATCCACGACTATACAAGGCTGATCCAGACCGAGTAGCGCATGCACCATGACCAAAGCACGTTTTATCAGGATTATGACAATCGTGCACAATCACCATGAGAAACAGGAATGTGTGACTGGGGCTATACACACAAGCCCGTAGCCCTACAAATTCCGACAAATGTACAGTACAGGCACACGCACACCAGTCCATACACCTAACGCCTCCACTCCACTTTTCTGCACATATTCTAACCTGATAAAAAGCTGCTCCACATTGACCTCATGGACTTCTTCTTGGACTGCAAAATCACAGAATTACAAACATGCTGATGAAAAAGTCTTTGATCCATCGAACCATCTTAATTTATAAAATGTATGGATTAAAAAAAAGTGAACAAGAAGCCTGACTGTGAACAAACTAGTGCAGTTGATCCCTAAACTTAACCTTGCAGTGCAGCTGGATCTGCCAGGTCATTTTCAGTCATTAAGTCAGATCCATCTTGCAAAGATCCAAGCAGGAACGACTGAACTCGTCCTGCAGCTGCACGGCCCAATCAGTGTCCTTTACAGCAGGAAGAGGTGGGAGCTAGTGATAACTGCAACAAGTGTCTGCTCCAGCTTCAATATGCTAACAGCTTCAATAAAGTTTCACCAGATCTGGATTTTTGAATTTGTCATTCAATGAAAAACAAGTAACACTGAATACACATCTTGATAGAGAGGATATTTACTACCTATATTTGGCTTGTTTCATAAATTGGCTCATGCTTCAAACACTGCACTACAGCAGCAAAGCCCACCAACTTGGCTTGTAATAGAAGTGATTGACACCATGATTGTCCAGTTACATTCATGAAATGTTTGAGCAGGGTTCTGCCCTCCCCAAACACTTTCTATGTGCTGTTACCCAGATGGACCAGCGAAATGTGTTCTCTATAGAATATATTTTACTGTCTACCTGGTGTCAGGTCAGGTCCCTGTGTCATGTTAGGCAATAAGATAATAAAATCACACATAAACTAGAGATGCCAATTAGACAGAGTGGGTTACAGCCACCCACTTCCATTTTGATGCTCTTGTCTTGTGCAGACAGATGGAGCCTGAAATTGACCTGGAGGAGAGCCTGCTGTGTTGTCCACACTCTCTACCAGCCTTTCCAAGTCTGTCTCGTCATCATCAATAAAAGTCAAAAAGTCCCCCAACATTAATCCAGGGTTCTGTGCCGTGCCCCTCTTTTTACCTCCGCCAAAGAGGCTATGTTTTTGCTGTCATATGTTTGTTGGACTGATCAGGAGATGTTTGTAATTGCCCAGCTTAAAACTATTTAGATTTTAGTGGTGATTCAGATAACCCCCATTGGCAAACGATTGTTCTTGCTCATTTAAGCCCCAGTCACACATTCCCGTTCCTCATGGCGATTGTGCACGATTGTCATAATCCTGATAAAACGTGCTTTGGTCGTGGTGCATGCACTACTTGGTCTGATTTAGCCTTGTATAATCGTGGATGAACGGCGGGGGATGTGGATGATCCCGACAGTTTTGAACTGTTCAAAACTGTCGTGGAGAATCGCCGCTCTCAGTATAGTGGGGTGGAAGCCTAATGCAGTCCTAATGCGAACGGTATTAGCGCGGCATGTACGGAGCTCAGTCGGGCTGATCGTGGCTCAATCCTGAAAGCTTTATGAGGATAACTGACAAGGATGTATCCGTTTGTGCCGTGACTGTGTCCTGTTCAAGATGGCGCAAGCAATGGGTTTCAGCCGGGCTTACGTGACACGAACTGAGCTCAATCGGGGCTGACGTGTCAGCGGGATGGAAATTCAAGGAATCCTTGTCGTATCGTTATATTCACCTAGCTGAAGCAAGACGAACGCCCCAGAAGCGCTGTACTACTGATGGTGTATTTACGGGGTGTGTCCGGGGGTGAGACCGTCATTTCATCCTGTATCATAGCGATCACACCAGCCTCGTCAATCGAGTATAGTCGTGCACAATCGCTATGAGAAACGGGGATGTGTGACTTAGGCATAACCGTCAAATTAGTATTGATATCAACATGATTCTGAGTGATAGGAGTGGGTTTTTGAGGTCAAGGACTCAGATAATGATGGTAACTATCATGAAACTATTGCTTATAGGTGTAACAGCAGTATTTAAGCCACCTTGACAGAGGTTTATGCTGTCAGAGTGCTTTCTAGTTTGCTTTATATCTTTGTCTCTTGGGACATCATTTAAGAACCTTCAGTGTTGTGCTTATTCATGACATTGATGACATTCAGCTATGCATGTCCTTTAAGCCACAAAATTTATTTTTCTTTCCACTTTGATTGGTTGCATTAGCTTAAGCAAAGCTTTGATGGCTGAACATTTTCGAAAGCTAAACAGCAAAAAACAGAGCTTCTTGTCTCTGCTCCTGCACATGTTGTTCCCAAGATAAAGAAATGTGTCGGTTGTCTCTCCTCTTCTGTCAAACCTGCTTGGCAGAATTTAGGTTGTTCAGAGGTTGAGGTCTTTACCCTAGATCAGCATGTGAGCAACAACCTCTTTTTACCATCTTGTTCCAGTATTTGTTTCAAAAGACTTGATAACTGTAATTTGCTTTTCAAAAGTTTAAGCACTGCATCATTAAACCGCCTACAAGCTGTCATAAAAGCTGCTGCTGCTAAGCTCTTGACAAAACTCACTAAAGTGTCTTAATACACTCACTCTTGTGTCCTTGCACTGAAGTCTGTCGGTTTCAAAAAACGGTTAAGAGGTCAGAGGTCTTCTGATCAAGGTCTGCTGGTTGTTCCCTGTGCCAGGACCAAAGGAAATGAAACTCTGAAAGTGTTTTCAACTAAAGCTGAAAACTCTGGAGATTTTTAAGAAAACAGTCAAAGAACCAGGCTTTTGTCTAATCTGTATGTTATTTTATGTATTGTATGATTTAATTTCCCATTTCATCTTGCAGTTCTTTTTTATTGTGAGGCACTGCCTGGTCTTGAGCTTAATGCTAAATGATAGCAGTTGCTCACCAAGGTGCTCAGGTGCCCCTGCTATTTTAAACATAAAACAGAATGCAATGATTCTTAATTCCCTTGTACCTATACTCAAATGGATTCACCATAAAGACAAGGCATTTAATGTTCACACTGAAAAAAATTATTGTTTAATTGCAATTTTGTTGTTTAATTTTCCATTTGATGTCCGCAACATGTTCAAAAAAGCTGGGGCAATGCAACAAAGGACAAGGAAAGGGAATGAGGAATGCTCAAAAAACACCTGTTTTGGAAAATGTCACAGGTGAACAGGTTAATCGGAAACAGGTTATGCTGCGTTCACACCGCAAGCTACTTGTACTACCTCGGCGATCACTCTCCATGCAAAGTCAATGTACAGCCACGATGGGGCGGGGCTAACCCTCCCGCGACGCGACAGCCGCTTGTCACACTACCACATAGTTTGTTGCGCGATGTCAAAGTAAAAAAAAAGTTAATCTATTCAGACGATGTCGTGCGTGGCTGTGCGGCAACAGCCAATCAGCAGTGTGTGTACGTGTGACGATACCCGAGACAGACAGTTATTCATCCGGACTACAGGGCGGATGAGTTGCGTCTAGGCGGAACTAATGTCAGTGAGGACATTAATGCCACCTAGACGGACCGCGGTAAACTCACAGATAATGCTGCTGCAGGGCATCAGCTGCAGTGTTTTGTGTTTGACAAGAGAGTGAAAATGATACAGCTGGAATAATGTCCGCTTATACATCCTACTATGTGAAATATGATATGATCGCAGTGAAACTCGAGCGGACGTGACGTCACCGAGCGACGGCCGACGGCAACGACCAAAATGAGGTATTTACGAACGCACGACGCTACGTCAGTGGGCGACGCGACTTTTGTCGCTGGGTCGCTTGCGGTGTGAACGCAGCATTAGTGTTGTGATAATGTGTGATACTGTCCATTGCATCATCAAAAAGATTAACAGAAATCTCTAAACCTAAATGGTAAGGCCAAAAAACACCATTAAATGCCCAAGCGAAATGCTGCCAGCTTTTGGAGATGGACTGATACAAAGTGGAAAAGAATGCTGTGGTCTGATGAGTCCACATTTCAAATTATTTTTGGAAATCATGGACATTGTGTCCTCTGGGCTTGTTTTATCAGCACAAAGTTCAAAATCCAGCATCTGTGATGGTATGGGGGTGTGTTAGTGCCGGTGGCATGGGTAACTTGCACATCTGGGAAGGCCCCATTATTGCTAAAAGGTACTTATAGGTTTTAGAGCATCATATGCTGCCATCTCAGTGACATCTTTTTCAGGGATGTCCCTGCTTATATTAGCAAGACAATGCCAAGACACATTCTGCACGTTACAACAGTGTTTAAAGTAAAGACTGAGGCGACTAGACTGGTTTGCCTGCAGCCCTGACCTGTCTCCCATTGAAAATGTGAGAAACATTATGAAGCACAAAATACAACAGTGGAGACCCGGTTGTTGAGCAAGTGAAGCTGTACATCAAGCAAGAACAGTAAAGAATTCCACCCACGAAGCTTCAACAATTAGTCTCTTGAGTTCCTAAAATGCTTTTGTTGTTAAATCGAAAGCTGATGTAACACAGTGGTAAACATGCTCTGACTCAGCGTTTTGGAATGTGCTGAATGTGTGAAATTCAAAATGAGTAAATATTTGCAAGAAACAATTAAGCTTATCAGGTCTAACGTCTTTGTAATGGATTTGACTGAATACAAGACAAGAAAGGATTTGCACATCATTGTTTTCTGTTATATTCATGTTTGACACAATGTCCCTTCTTCACTGGGACTGGGGCTTGTATTTTTAGAGTCTTATTTTTCTTTCAACTTACAGGCCCTATTTACTTTTGCCTTGTGCATAGAAGCACTCAATCACACAGACGAGACGTGAAACACACTCAAGGGCATTTAAACTCAATAAAGTGTAACATTGGCTCTTTAATACACTGCACATACAGGCTTATAGTCCCATTTTAGGGGAGAACTTCATCCTTTTGCTTTGCTGCTAGATGTCATTGTGTTATTTCTGTAATTGCCGTGCACAGCCTTTGAAGACATTAATCCAAAAATAGATCACTGAGACTTGAAGTTAAGAAGACATGATTGTGTGCCGTCTGCTTTAAACACAGTTAGCCCAGACAGCAAAGACCAACAAAACCAAACCTTTAATTTACGCTTTTAAAGTACCACAGAATAACTGAAATCACAAGCCACCCATTGTCTGTGTATTCTATAAAAATATAGCTCTTGACATTTACCTTCATTGTTTCCATGGGATGTCTTTGTCACAGAAACTTCTCATCTAAGCTTGACGTGCAGCATCTCTTTTTAATGTCAGGCCTTCTGCACTGACGCAACAAAACCAGATTTATGGCTAAATTTAGGGATTTGCAATACAGTTCACACACCTTTTCCTTCCTGTGGTCAGCCCTGGTTTTAACTCTACCTAGTTTTCTGAGCAAAGTATGTCGTCAAAGCTTAGGGCTGGTAAGAATAATCACCGTGTCTAATCTGAAATGAACTATGGAGCAGAGCCAAGACAGTAAAGAGCCGCCACATGTTCCATCTGCAAGATTTCCGGTCTTACAAGTAGCTGTCTGGGCCAAACCACAAATGTTCAGGTATAAAGAGGTCAAGCCTACATGGATTTCACATGTTAACCTCTTATGAAGTCTTAACGCACCTAATCCCTTACCTTTGATCCCACAGCTACGCACACTCGTGTGAAAAATGAATCGGTTTAGAGGATTAAAACAGTCAGTTGCCGTTTGCAGATTAACTACGGGAGACCACAAACAGTGATGTGAGGCTTTAGGCTGTCACTCAGGAATGGTCAGTGTGGTTACTGCCTTTTTATTTTGTCCTTAAAGCCAAAGGCCTATATTTTTGTGACACAAAATACTTAAAACTTGACCAATTGTTACAATTTAACATATTGTTTTCAGTCTAGTGATCTTAAAACTTCACCGCAGACATGACTTTATTCCAGGTCCTGCATCAGGTATGACTGGCTGGACCTTCTGTATGGCGTGATGATGTAGCATGTTGTGACTGGTTGTGCAATGAAGTTCCTATGGAGGTATTTTTACCTTGGATACTAGGGATGGGATGAAATATCGTTTGGCAATATATCGCGATACGGTACGTGACGAAACGTATCGAGTTTGAAAAAAATGGATCGCGAAATAAAGACGTCACGTCCAGTAACAGCACATGTGACCAGAAGTGATGACAACAAACATGAGCACCAACTACCTTGCCTCCAAAAAGCCGAATGATGGAGTCGAATGAGGTCGAAATTGAGGACGTTCCGCCTGGATACAAGTCATCTGTCTGGCAGTATTTTGGCTTTTTCATTAAAAAAGAAAAAGAGCGAAAACGAGCCTACTGCTCATTAGCATACAATCTAGAGAGGTTAGGGAGAGTGTTATTGTTTGTGTTTGGCCTGTTAGGCCTTGTGTTTTCCTGTGTGAAACTTAAACTTAAAACAAATAAGTTGTAATTACACAGTAATATTTTTTCTTTTTTTGATATCGTATCGTGACGTATCGTATCGTGACCCGGGCATATCGAGGTGCAGCGTGTCTTGAGTTTAAGTGAATCGTCCCATCCCTATTGGATACACAGGTAGTTCTAATAAGTTTGGATGGTGACTATGGATGGTAATCAAAGCCAATACCAGCTTTGAATCTTTAGAAAACTCCTTTACAGAATCAACACCATAGTCTCTTTGCCTATCATTTCCCTTATCAAGTCCTTCCACTTTGTCCTGCATGCCTAATAATCAAGAACATCAGGCTCTTACCAGAGGCAGTCAGCAGAAATAACAACATAGAAGTCAAAAATCTAGGTGATGGGGGGAGAAAGGTTCAAAACTGTGTTGTAATATTCAACAAAAACTTTCTAAGATAAAGGGGATACAAACAACTTGCAGAGGCATAACATCAGGTATCAGCAGGGTCATATGTTTGTTGTTTCCACTAAAAACTTGTGCAGGCCAATTTTTTTTCCACCCACAGATAATTCACGGGAGTTGATTAAAGAAAGAATCAGGTTGATAAGCAGAATTGTAAATGCCATTGGTATCAATAAAATCCTATCAATTTCCTTCCCTTATTGTGACAGGTAAGCACATACAGAATTGAAAACTTTTCAGTAAGTACAAGGCCTAAGTTAGTTTTGATTCCACGGTCAAGTCTGCCTTAAAATTGCAAAAACTAAGTCTTCATTGTCTTCACTACAGCAACAGACCACAGAGATATTAACAGTTTGAATGTACAAGAAGGAATACTGATCTACATGAATGTTTGTCATATTCGCTTGAGTGGTGTTTTATAAGTCAATCATCAGCGTTTCTTATCCTGTAACAAACAAGTGCTGTGCATTCCTTTTTATAAATCTCTGTGAAAGCAATGTTTTCAGTATGTGCATACTGAGCTGAACTGTTTCCTTGTGACACTTTGTTCAGTAAGTTCGTGCTCACAAAGAAAGCAGAGCGAAACACACAGCTACATGCAGTCACCAAGGCCTCAACACTGTATCTCGTGGGTGGCCTTTAACAATAATCATCCTTGTCTTTCTGAGGCCTTCTAGACGTGGGGGTGAGGCCACAATGGTCCACAGTAATGATAACAGAAACTCCACAAGGAACAAGAAGTAGACATTACACAAGTAACAAGAGGAAAGTAGAGAAGGAGACGGTGATGATGTAATATTTAAGTTAAAATGCAACTGTGAAAGAGAGACATTCTGACCTGGATTTTATTGTGGGAAGTATTTATTGAGTACTTAATCTTGTGATTTTGAAACAAAGTCAAAAGCATCTGTTAAAAATCAATTATCACCAAGTAAGGGTCCACTTCCTGCCTGACGGGCACAGTTCTGCTTTATTATAAGTTATAATTATGTGCTGACTCAACACCACATTTATATGTCTGCACAGATCTGTAGTGGTCCACCTACCAGCTAGCTATCAGCATAACAGCTATATTAGTCTGTAGGAGTGTGTGCCACCAGTTTAACAATCAAACTCCCTTGTCTGAATATTTACAAACCAGTTTAATCAGGAGCTTTTTTATCAATTCAGAACATCACTTTTAGTTGCTTTTTCCATTCATGATACATACTGAACTCCCCTTTACTCTACTCTGTTTTAATTAGTTAATTTTCCAGTACAACATGTTGTTTGATGGTTCCTCGTTGAGACAAAAGGGACATGGTTACATAACACTGCTGTGGTGTCTCAAAATGACATCACTAAGGTACATGGAGGTGGTAGTGTTGCTGGCTCTTGGTCTGTAGTTTTATTGCTACAGTTGGGAAGCAAGTTTTGTCCCAGCAAAGGCTGCGAAAAGCATGTACGTGACCTGGAGCCACTTTATTACCATGCCAGTGCCAGGTTGGACCCACTTTTGTCTTCAGACCTGCCTTAATTCTTGTGGTATAGATTCAACAAGGTGCAGGAAACATTCCTCAGAAGTTTTGGTCCATGTTAACATGAGAACATCATGCAGTTGAAGCATGATGTTCTAAGCTATGAATTCACCGCTTCACCACATCTCAAATGTGCTCTACTGGAGTAAGATCTGGTTCTTGTGGAGACAAGTAGAGTACGGTAAACTCATTGTTTGGCTCACAAACCAGTTTGAGATGATTTAAACTTTGTGACATTGCATGTTGTCCTGCTGGAATTAGCCATCAGAAGATACATTGTGGTCAGAAAGGAATCGACATGGTCAGCAACAATTCAGAGATGGGCTGTGGTGTTCAGGACACTTTCATATATAAAGTTACTTGGTCCCAGTATAGTTTGGTAGTTGGAAGTTCTAACACGGTTGCAGTTTTCATTTGGTTTGGTTTGCTTTCACACTGCATTTTCTGAGGCAGACCAAAGCTTGCCAAATGTGACGTAATATGGCCACATGCCAGTGGTTGCAGTCATAGCCATGGACTTTGTTCCTGGTGTCCACATTGCCTTTTGTTGCACTATGACCCAGAAATTCACAAGCAGCTATTGAGGAATAGCACGTGTTACATGTTGTAAATGTGTTAAATTAGGAAACATTTGCTCAACCTTTCTACCAATTACAAAGGGTGTGCCACAAGGCTCAATACTGGGTCCTGTCCTGTTCACCACTTATATAAACAACATTGCATCCTCTATCACAAATTCTAATGCACATCTTTACGCTGATGACACAGTTCTGTATTATAACACTGCACACTCAGCCACTGAAATCCTCAAGGAAGACTTTGCCAAACTACAACATTCACTCTTCAATCTGAAATTAGTTGTTAATGCAGACAAGACCAAATACATGATATTCTCAAGATCCAGAAATATTACAGATGACAGCTTACATCACATCGCCACTTTAACAGGACAAAACATTGAAAGGGTTTCTGATAATAAATATCAGGGCATCTGGTTGGATCAGAAACTAACATTTAAATTCCATATCAATACTCTGGCAAGTAAACTGAAACAGAAAGCCGGGTGCCTTTACATAAACAAATTAAATTTTCCTTTGCTTTGTAGGAGACAGATCGTTGAAACTGTATTTTTATCTGTCTTAGATTATGGTGATGTTATCTACAGACATGCTTCTGCCTCCACTCTCACTTCATTGGACTCAGTTTATCACTCTGGTTGAAGTTACTCCACCCATCACTGTGTCTTATACGAGAAGGGCAGATGGGCACCTTTATCTGTAAGAAGAGAAAAGCATTGGCTGCTGTTTATCTATAAAGTTTGAATGGCAACATGCCACCATACCTCAGCACTTTATTGAACTGGTCAAATAATAAATAATCCACATGTTCAACAGATTGCCTGATTCTTGATGTTCCCAAGGCTAAAACTGAATTTGGTAAAGCTGCTTTTAGTTCCTCTGCAGCATCCTCCTGTAACATCTTGCATCAAACACTGAAACTCAACAACAACAAGGTTATGTTTTCGGAAGAGTTTGTTTGTCCGTCCGTCCGTCTGTGAACAAAATAACTCAAAAAGTTATGAATGGATTTTGATGAAATTTCAGGAAATTTTCAGCATGGGAAAAGGAAGAACTGATTCGATTTTGGTGTTGATCCGAATCAGCGTCTGGCCGCCATGAAGAAAAATGTGATTTTTGTGAATAACTACTGAACTAAAATAGATATCACTAGAAAGCACTCGGAGAGTGCAGACCTCCGCCAGTCCTCAGCCATATTGTCATTTTGACCATAAATACTACTCCTACCTTTATTTCATCGAAATTTTTAGATTCCTTGACCATGAAAACATACCATTAGCAATTGGATTCGTAGTGATATCTATTTTAGTTCAGTAGTTATTCACAGAAATCACATTTTTCACCATGGCGGCCAGACGCTGATCTGGATTAACACCAAAATCGAATCAGTTCTTCCTTTTCTCATGCTGAACATTTCCTGAAATTTTCATCCAAATCCGTCCATGACTTTTTGAGTTATTTTGTTCACAGACGGACAGACAGACAAACTCTCCCAAAAACATAACATCTTTGGCGGAGGTAATTATGAATCCAATTACTAATGGTATGTTTTCATGGTCAAGGAATCTAAATATTTAGATGAAATAAAGGTAGGACTAATATTTATGGTCAAAATCACAATATGGCTGAGGACTGTGGCGCTGGCGGAGGTCTGCGCTCTCTGAGTGCTTTTCTAGTTGATATGTACTTTTACCTCTATCTAACCAATATGATCAATAAATTACTAAAAAGAAACACTTGAATACAATCAGATACATGGTAAAAATGTCCTAAAGTGGATTATCAGTTGCCAAAAACACCTAACGTATTAAATAAGATACGAAAAAAACATATATGTTATTTATTTATTTTTTTATGATTTCAGGAGGAAGTGAAATAAAACATTTCAGCTCCAAAAATTTTAACTTTCTGGCTATAACTTGTGTTTTCAGGTTTTAAGGGGTTAAATCCCCTGTCTTCTACATTCTGATGCTCGCTTAAAATATTTCAGATCATCCTGTTAATGTCTATATGTACACATTGAGCTGCTGCCATGGGATTGGCTGTTAGCCATTTGCATCAATGAGCAGATGAATAAGGGAGCCTAATGAAGTGGCCCGTGAGTGGCTCTGTAGGTAAAGCCTCAGATTGTTTAGACAGAATGCAAGGCTTGAAGGAAAAGTGCACAGCTTGAAAGTCCCTGCAGGTTACGTCACTGTTTGCTTCTGGACCTCATTCTAACCTTTGACCACTGCAGAAAACGCTGCGCTTTGTATTTTTTAGTAATTAAACTGCTCGGAAAATATTACTGTATTCACCAGCTCTGCAGAGAAAGTGGATGAAACCCCTGTTGTGCAATGAACAGTGCAAGAACCACCTTGATTTTGGCCTCAAGGCCTGGAAAAGAAGCCCACAGATATGTGCTCCTCGTGAAGCCCTAAAGTTTCCTGTTCGTGAAACCAGTGCCTGTGCAACATTTCCACATGGACTATGAGGTCACACTGACCAAGTTCTTCATTTTCCTCCATTTGGTAATGTCTGCTTGCAAACCAAATGTCTATGAAAGCAACCTTTGGACTGATTAGACTGTGGAGTGAGGGAGATTGGTATTTAAGGGGTCCTGGTGAGGGGGACTTGCTGTTTAGAGGTTTACAAGTCTTAAATAATCCTGCACACTGTTTCAGGAGCCTTCTAGTCCTGGCAACATTTCCTCAACAACCAGGACAGGGCTATCAGTGTTATATTAAATGTACCATCTATAGCTTCATATTTACAGTAGGGCTTTACGTTGCTGCTGTGACATACATGCCTGTGCTGACCCTTCGCTATCTAAGTCATCTTGTGATTTCCCTTAATCTCATCAAGAAGGTCAGACGATGTGAGCAGACGGCCGAAGAGCGAGGTCACTCATTCAGACAGCAGATTGTGCAGTCTGACAGTGAGTGAGCATCTCTGAGATTAACACTAATGTAGTGCAGGTTCATTCGGTGCCAGCTGGCCATGAGCAGCCTGTAACCTACTGATGATCATCCTCATCACCACAGTGTAAGGTGTAAAGCATAAAATAGTGAATATTTATGATTAATAATACAGAGATTTATCTGGAAATGAAAATGCTTATTACATTTCTTGGTGCATTTTCAGTTTGGCCAGCAGTAAATACCTCTGGAGGTGTTTGACAGCAGACGTGAAGTGTTGCAGTAATGACTCCTAAAACATTAAAAAGTGTATTTTGGCACCTCTGATTCCCTCATAGTAAAGTCAATGGGATGTTTGGAAAGTGGTCTCCATTGTAATTATATTCCACTTCCAAAAAATGCTTTTATCACACTGTAATAAAAAAACATACCTTTTGAATCGATATGTTACATGGGATTTTTTTTTGCCAATATCCAATATGCTAATATTTTAGCAGATAATGATAGCTAGGCCTGTCATGATAACAAATTTTGCCGGATGATAATTGTCCAAAAAATTATTGCTGATAAACAATATCACTGTCAATATTATTTTGACATTTTTTCATTAATGTAATTATAGTATATGTCATAATAAAGTGAGTACACCATATCAAAAGGAGTAAACTTTAATTTCTTAAGCGTGTTTAAGTCTAATTGGAAGGTCAAGATATTTTAAATAAAATAAATGAAACAAACAATATAATAAATTTAACAAACAAAAAAAGAGGAAAAAAATGAAAATGAAATCACTCTCTCTTATGAAAAATTTCATGTAAATAAAAATAATTATACTAATTAAAAACAATAAAAAATAGACCCTTTCTCTGTAAAGAAAAAACAAAACTCAAATAAAAACACACACAACAATAAAAAACAATGAATAAAATGGAAACAGTTCCTGACTTGTTTGTGACATGTTCTTTCTCCCAGTCAATCCTACTGTCTGTCAAACGTTTGTAACATTTCTGGCTTTTCAACCGCATTAAAGGGCTGCATTTCTTTTGCAATGTAGGGAACAACACTGTCTGTGAACACATCATTTTGCGCTTTTATTTGTATTTACTTTGCAGACCAAACGCATCAGTAAGTGCTGACTGTCAGGACGAAGGCTCCGCTGCACTCCACTATAAATCCGCTAAATCCACTATAGATGCATCCTGGTGATAAGAAGGATAGACAGAGTGAGCCATCTTCTCATTCAGCCTATTTGGTAGAAAGAGAAGAGGAAAATATACATTCATGCATGTGTCAAGTTATCGAGGCTGGCAAACTTACCGAGGACATTTTAATTTATTGTGCAGTTAAAGCTATGGTCTACGATTTGGAAGCTTTGTACATATTAATAACAACGTTTATAAGGCTGTTATGGTCCTATGGTCCTATCTACACAGTATAAAGACCAAAAAGAATGAAAAAAATCCATTCAGTATATCCGCTGAAAAGCTGCATACTAGCTGAGTTTAATCAAACCTAAGAACCTGACTATTAATTGGTCCGTGAGTTGGTCTGTGAGTCCATCCAATCACTCGTCTCCTCACTTCTACCTCTGGTGAGCAGCTAGCAGCGTTAGCTACTGAACTATCATGGAGCTAGTTCTTTTTTTTTTTTTTGTAATGTATATTTTTGGGCATTTTGTGCCTTTATTGATAGAAGGGAGACAGCGGATAGGCTTGTGAAAGGGGGAGAGAGAGCAGGGGAAGACACTCTGCAAACTGGTCACAGGCGGGATTTGAACCTGGACCGGCAGAAGCATGTACATGGGGTGCTAACCACCACGCCAAACCATCAGTTGAGCTGAGCTGTTTCTGATTGAGTTTGCTGCTGATATATTGTGCTAGTCGCTCGTAGCTCAGTCCGAGGGGGCTTATATGAGGCGTCACGAGCTGGGGGCAGGATCTTGGAACATGGAGGGGAGAGGTGAGGGAAGGAGGGGCAGGCTGCGGTTTCAAATCGTAGACCACAGCTTTAATTGATTTATTTATTATTGTGACAGGTCTAATGATAACAATACCATTATCTATAGAAAAGACTGAAGGTATATATTTTTTGTATAACATCTACAATTTCTGTCAAATGATTAAAGTAAACATAATGTGTTTAACAGAATAATCAAGCTTCATCAATCATAAGAAATACCTACAATCATTTTTTAATATACAAATGGAAAAGCAGCTCTACCTTTTGGAGTTTATATTTAACTTTGAGATTAACATGAAAAACTTAAACTTAATGCTAAGTGTAACTGATCTGCTGTAACCATTAGCTTTTGAGGCAATTATGTGCCTTCTTTATCATCTCACCAATCACACGGAGCACATCAACCTTTCACTTTAAGACTGAATCTTTTTTTTTTTTTTTAATGTATATTTTTGGGCATTTTGTGCCTTTATTGATAGGAGAGAGACAGTGGATAGGCTTGTGAAAGGGGGAGAGAGAGCAGGGGAAGACACTCTGCAAACTGGTCACAGGCCGGATTCGAACCTGGACCGGCAGAAGCATGTACATGGGGTGCTAACCACTACGCCAAACCAGCACCCCAAGACTGAATCTCTTACTTGCATTTTGAAGATCAGTTTTGTTGTCTTACAGCAGGAGTCTTCTATTAGAATTTAACAGGGTCAAGTTCCAGAAAATTTCCATAAGCAAAGGTCTGGAGCTTCATCGTGTTTGACTTATAATTTTACTCTCTTGAATTTCTAATAGTAAATAGGATTTTCTATGAGCTTTGATAAGGCTTTTTTAATACTTAATGGTTTGTTTATGTACAGACTGATTTCACTGCCTTCATTTATTATTTTGAACACACCCTCTCTTCCTTTCTCGCGCTGGATTCTGATACTCCTGAATGACCTTACACCATGTTCATAAATCCTCCTTGCTTGCTCACACAGACTCTTTTGACTAATTGGCTGGGATGTTTCATGTGTGATGCTTTCTAAAAAAATTGCTTGTAGGTACTCCTCTTAGCAAAGTCACCTATCATAAATGCTAGAGTTAGTGATTTAGGGAGTTAAATGGCACCAAGAGCAGCTGTGTTCTTACCAGGAACACTAATAAAATCTTCTTGGGTCCAGGTGGGAGGGTATTGTAGTCCAGACTTGGACCAGAGTCAGACATTTGGCGATGCCCATGCCAAAGTTTGGTGGTATAGAGTTTTTGATATCCAAAAATCTACAGACGAACAGGCCTGGCACTTAGACCTTATGTCTGAAAGTATTTCAGCATATCAGTGTGTCACAAACTCTCTACTGGAAACAATCAGCTGTGTGTTCAGTACATGTGAAGGCTTTCACCTGGGTGCAGTATCCAGGAGGAGGATAAGCTCATCCAACTGAAAGCCAAACATAATTATCTACTGCACACACCCACACCCACTCTGAACACAACTAACCAACCATGAGCTTGTGGAAACAGTCTCACTCTGTTCAAATGTAGACGCTAATGCCATTAGATACAATTCATTTGGGGTAATAAGGGGCTTATGAAAGGGGTTTGTGTATAGTACCTGGAACACAAAATGGACTGTTTTACATAACCATGAGATATATTTCATGACCAACTGGGCAACATGCCGTGGAAAATGATGGGGAAAGGCGTTACCTCAGTCATGGTGAACACAGCAACTGACCCTTTGCTCAGCCCCTCCAACAAACTACTACTGTCCAGTTTTACATTAGCAAGCGTTAACAATGCACGAGAGGCCTGTCTAGCTTTCAGCAGAAGACAATATGCCCAAGCAAACAAAATACTAGTAACAGACAAGTTCTGACATTCTGATATATTTTAGCATTTTGTGATTGGACACCCTAGAAATGGGCAAACACGATAATGAAAGCTAAGTTGACATGGTTTTAAATTTAAACACATCTCCAAGACCACCACTGCCTTGTTAAAGAAGCTCAGGGTAAAGGTTATGGACTGGCCAAGCATGTCTCCAGACCTGAACCCTATTGAGCATCTGTGTGAAGTCCTCAAAAGGAAGGTGGAGGAGTGCAAGGTCTCTAACATCCGCCAGCTCCATCATGTGGTCTTTAGTAAGTGGAAAAGGATTCCAGTGGCAAAAAGTGAATCTCTGGTGAACTCCCTCCCCAAGAGGATTAAGGCAGTGCTGAAAAATAATGGTGGCTACACAAATTATTGACACTTTGGGGCCAATTTGGACACTTTCACTTAGGGGTGTACTCACTTTTGTTGCCAGCTGTTCAGACATTAATGGCTGTGTGTCGAGTTGTTTTGAGGGGACAGTGAATTTAAACTGTTTAACAAGCTGCCCACTCACTACTGTACACTGTATCAAAGTGTCATTACCTCAGTGCTGACCCATGAAAAGATATCATAAAATATTTGGAAATATGTGAGGGGTGTAGTCACTTTTGTGAGACACTGTATATATAAACTTATCCTGCTGTACAAGAACATTGTTGTTCTTGTATGTGATTGTTTTGAACACATGGGGTGCTTGACCCTTGCTTTGAGATCTGTGCACTTTCCCCTCTATTAATGTTCTTTCATTTGAACTCTGACAGCATTTGATTTGGTGAATGTTTCTCTCTAAAGCACACTGGAGACCTTTCTTTCTGCTTCTTTCTGGAATTTCTGAGGAATTTGCACAGAAATTTGCAGATGTTTCCTCAGAAATATCACTCATTAGTTCTGGTAAAACTCCACATATCTCATTCTGGAGGGGAAGTTTGACAGGCGTGGCAACAATAACGAAAGGAGGCCGGGCTTAGCGAAGGGTCAATTGTGCATCCTGGTGCAAACACAAGTAATGATGTTCCCTGGTCCATGTCCTCAATGAAGATGTTGTGAGCCATCTTCAGCAACAAAATCAGGCAAATTACACTGAATCATATATGAGCGTCCTAACAGCCCCTAAGTGATGCAGCACGATGTTGCACGATGCTGCACAACATGGCGTGACAGGATGCTGGAGGGATTTTCTTTGACTTTTCCCACTCAGCAGAGCTTTTTTTATCTGTTTAACATGGTGGAGATTGTGGGCATTGATCCATTTGGGGGAGTGAAATTATTTACTTTCACTGTCAACACAGAGGGTGAAACTTCGTTCAGCTCAGACAGCTGTGTATTTTTGAGCCTTTGAGACCAACCCTCTTCAGCACAAAGCACGTCACGTCTGTTTCTCCCATTGTATAGTTAATCTTCCTCCTGTGTTAGGGTTGGCACTGACCTGTTTTAGGATTTAAACGCATGAAAGAACCTTAATAAAACTTAATATTTGTGCATTGTATCAAGGCTTTTTGGCTTTGGCAGGAACCTCTAAACAAAAAAAGAAAAACATGAATTAGAAATGCTCTGTTGAAAAAGTGTCATTTGTGTTCTTAGGGTCAGATTTAATCCAGTTATAAAAATATTATAAACCAAAATTAGAGCCAAAACTGTAATCATGGTGCATCTGTGAACATAAACAGATACATGTTCTTAAATGGTCACAAATATTCATGCTCATAAAGTTCTCTTGCTAAAAAATACTGTTTTTCCTTTTTTTTAAGTCAGCATATATATGGGTCAAAATTGATATGTTACATCATAGATATTGCTAGTTAACATTAGAGTGAAAATATCTATACATATACCTCTACACTATTGGCCCTTTTCCACTAGCACGCCTCGGCCCTACTCGATTTGCAGCGTGTTTCCACGAGCCTGGTACCTCCTAAAACAAGCTAGTTTTAGTACCTACTCCGCTCTGGTTCCAAGCGAGCTGAGTCGATATGAAAAGATGACGTCACTGACTGCTGGCTGCTGATTGGTCAGACAATGTCGTCATCGATGAGTCATGAGCGCGGGGAGCTAGCATGCTAGCGTTAGCTACCGTTAGCTTACCCTCATACGTCTTTTCTTTGCAGCTCGATTGCTCTCGTCCTCGGCTTCATTCTGTTGTATAGCTTCCAAAACTCCCCTGTGCTTCTCAAGGGGTATTTCTTCTTACCACCTGCAGCCTTCTTCTGCTTTCCTTTTTTACTCAGTTTGTGACAAAAAGCCACGGATTGTTGTGTCGCACTCAAAATGACGTAACTGCAGTGCCGCTCACCCCGTTGGGCAGCTGACTGGGGTTAATGGAAAAGCAGCACAAGGCAAGTAGAGCAGAGCCGGGTAGAGTCCAGTAGAGTAGAGTAGGGCTAGTGGAAAAGGGCCATATGTGTTCTTACGCCCCATAGCAATAATGAGGTAACAATGCAAACTCTTATTTATTTATATGATTCTCCTGAGGTTCATTTTACACTTTTTGTTGAAATCAAGGGGTATACAGACAAAGAAAGTTCCAAAGGCCCACACCAAAAGATATTAAAACCAATATTTTCAAGGATAATGAAGCCTGACAAGATAACCAAGAGATAAAGAAAAAATTGAATGATACATAATTGAATTTTAGTCTAATTTACAGCTGACTTAAGGCACGGGTCAAAATCAACCCTAAAGTGGGGAATGTATAGAGAAAGCTAATACAGTACAAGGGTTAAAGCACTTTATGTATTGTGACAAGGGGGAAGACAAGGCTTGGATTTACATTGTACACAGATGCAGTGTGGACAGCAGGTGTGCAATAATGCATGATATGGCATGGCATCCAAAGCTTGCGTTCAGTTAGGACAGGATGTTAAGGAAACACAGTAAACTGATATTTTGAAAAATCTCCATAATGGCAGGAATTGCCACGAAAAAGCATTGGTTTTACATGTGTTAAATAATGCTCTTGCTTTACACACGATGACAAAATTGTTGTTGTACTGAAAATTAACTAATAAAAACCTTTATTTTGTTTTTCAAAATAATTCTGTTTAACCACAATTAAAAAGCAATGTCTGATTTTCATTAGTTAATTTTCAGTATTTTTTAAATTTATTATTACTTTTGTCAGTTTCAAGTTATTTCAGCGACCATTGTGGGTTTTTCTTTCTTTAACAAGGAGACCAACAGTTCTGTCCATGTGTGTACTTCTGTTTGTCATATGAATGAACTGTCACGGTGTAAAGAACAAGTCAATTTAGTAAGGACTGTGTACTTTTGATTGAATAATATCAGTACTGATACCAGTATTGGCTTACACAGCAACAGATTTGGCAACAACACTGATCAATATACAGAGCAAACTCTTCAAAGACTACATAACTGTACCAGAATCAATAATAGCACTTCTTTAGTCTCTATATTCTCCACAACACAAAGTGCTGTTTTCACTTTTTGGAAAGCTGGTACTATTAACTCTCATCAAGTGTAATTGTTTACTCTTTTTAGTTACATTTTAAAACCTTACTGAGAATTTTGATCAGCACTTCTCTGTTGTATTAGGAATGCATGTAGTGTATATTTTAAACAACTTCAGAAATAATTCTGAGTTGACACCACAAAGTGTAAACACTGCTGTATTTATTTAAAATGTATCAATGTGGAAAATAAACTGGAATGAAACTACTATGTTTTGTAAAAGCACATATATTAAAAATTAAAAAATGCACACTGCAGGTTTCAAGACTTGGGCTTGTGCATCTGTTGGTACTTGTCCAATAACGGGGGACAGGCGGGATGATTGACTCCACAAGTGTTACTTACAAGTTCAGATTCCAGTTCAAACTCTACAGCTACACCTTTGGTATCAACTTACTGAAACATAATTTTCACTCTTGTTTTGACACTTTTTTTTTTTTTAATTTCCCATCCAGAGTGAAATTACCTCTGAACTTTCTGAAATTTTGTTAACACCAAAATGTAATATGTTGCAGTTTGCTCTGTCTACAGATAAATCAGTGTTGCGAGCATGGGGAAATGTTTTGGTCATGTATTTCAGTTTGTTAAATAGAGACATGTTCTGACAAATTTAGAATATATTGGCATTTTTGGGACTTGTGGCCAACCAGGACAGTACTACCCAAATCATGACATCTGGTCACTGTAACTACACTTTGAATAACGCTGGTCTGCACTGCAAAAACTCAGATATTTGCAAGTGTCTAATTTCAAGTTAAAAATATCTACAATACTTACCAAAATGTAATATTTATTACAAAGAATTAAAAAAGCAAAATAACGCACTGTTTAACTTCTAGTCATCGGAACATATCCTGCAATCCATCAAGCAAAATTTTACCTCTCGAGGGTCTTAAAATCAGGTATAGATACTCCTTAAGATAGCACATCTTACTTCCAAGACAACATACAAGTAAAAATTAGTCTTGCCACATTGGCAGATATTTTAACTCATTACCTCTGACCTGGATAAAAGGCGTTCAGGTTTGTGGCTCCACATACTTGGAATGAACAAGAAAAACGTCTGAAACTAAAAGATCTGGTCTCACTGGCCACTTTAAAGACTGTGCTGAGTGGCTTGGGGGCGGACACATCTGGCTGAGGATGTTTTGACTGCACTTCATCTTTCTCACATGGGTATTTAAGCAAGATTTGCCAGACCAAAATTGTGACTTTTCTTTGTATTGGAGTCTTGTTTATGTTTGATGACTGCATGTATTTGTCTAAAACTGTTGAATGTGCTTCTGTCTTGGCCAGAAAACTCTTAAAAAAGAGACTTTTAATCTTAATGTGGCTTTTCCTGGTTTAATAACGGTCAATAAATAAATAGGCAATTACAAGCAACCCTGGGTTTGTTTTAAATACTAAAGTAAGACTTGTAGCTAGAAACATCGGGGTATTTTGGCTTACAATAAGTTTAGTGAGACTGAAATTGGAAGAATAAACTTCCTTGACGTGTTGCAGTGTATTAACAAAAATGTGTAAAGTATTTTGTATGAACGACCTTCAAAATGCTTAAATAAATAGGTATTATAAAATGTTTTTATGTAGCTCGGGGCCTGGCTGTTGGTTTGGTTGTTTTTTTTTTCACACCTGTATAATTTAACATGTTTATTAAAGGGCAAAGTGCTATGGACATTTAATGCTTGCCTGTTATCTCATGTACCGATACTCAAAGGGTACTATGGACTTTTGCACATGTACTTTGGCACACAGACAATGATGCCTCTCAAGCTCTGTAAAAAATCTCTGTCTTTTGTTAAAGGTGCTATGAGGAGAATCTGTTTCCGGTAACAGAAAGACTCTGCTACCCATGAGCACGCGCGGCGACTGTCGTAATGCTGCATTCCAGTAACCTTGGAACTGGGAGTGACATCATCTCCGACTTATCGGCGTTCCAGTTGAAGTCTGAAAAAAACAGGCTGATCTACCAGGCTATTGTTAGCTGTTGTTAGCACACTCTGTGTTGTTGTATGAAGAATGTTATTATCACTATGGCAGAATTTTTGTAAATATAAGTCTAACAATACTATACAGCTGATCTAGAGCGACACACCCCAGTCAGAAGTGCAAATAAATCGATTATTACAGGAGCTAAATAACTGTTCACACTGGGGGCATCCATCTTCCATTGTCAACTCGGGGGTGGCGACGTCTCACCGAGTTCCCAGTAGGAAATTCCGACTTCGGGGAACTTCCAGTTGCAGTTTCCTACTCAGAAGCCAGAACTGGAACTGGAACAACTGGAATGCCCCAAAAGACGTGACCCATGCGGTTGTTGTGATGCTAATAAAAAAAGCAGCTTGGACCTTCCTCATAACTCTGCATTGCTTTACAACTTCTTTTTTCAACAACTTACAGGATGCAAAGTGACAAGGTAATGTATCTCTTTCTAGTTACATAGCGGTAGTTTTTGATCTGTGACAACAAGCACTTTTTGGAAAACTTACTATCATAGTTTTGTACCCGGCTATATATCGCTACTTACAGCCCGGTGCTCTAAGACGTGTCCGAATAATATATATTTGCTCTAGTTTTAATTGTCTTATTCCTGAAGTTGAGTATCCAGGCCAGTCCAGCCCTGTCCGACCAGACTGCGAAGCTAAGGAATAGCATAGATAACCTATTTTGATGCTATAAATTTAATCTTAAAGTGTGTATTTCGATCAGGCATATATCTAAAAGTGAGACTTTTTTGTAATTACTTCGAAAATCCTCACAGTCCCTTTAAACTGACAAAATCAAAATAAAAAGTGAATCACAAAAAAAGCATTTTGTCCCCTTTTTCAAGCCATATCACCCAGCCTTAGAGCTCTTCACCTCAACTCTAGAAAAATTTAGTATTTCACTGTTAAGTCAAGTTTTTGCTTGATTGGGGTAGGGGAACATGGACAAACTAAGATCTCCCGTCGGCTTTTTCAATACAAGTCACATAATTGAGCTGGACAGCCCAAAGGGGGCTAACTAACTGGGGGTCTTTGTCTGCCTGACTTTTCCACATTGTGTAGAGAAGCCTGGAGTTTTTAGAGTGGCCTGGGAGTCCGGTTTGAACTGGCTGTGTTACCTTTTGTAATCTTCAGCGCGGTAGCTGTCTGTCCAGCAGTCTCTTGTCTTTATTTCCACCATGTGGACGAGGTGACAGGGCCGACCCGGCTCATACGTGGAGAGGAGGCCGGCCGGTTTCAGCTGGCTGCGTCGCCCTGGTGACACGCTCTCTATAAATACCCTGAGAGTCCTGCGCCGGTTTCCACTCTAGTCTCAGTCCTGGCAGAGAGACACCACCTCCAGCGGCGAACTTCACTGTGAAGGGGAGCTGCTGTAATTTTTTTCACCCCAGCGTTCGAGTCTAATGGACAAACTCTTTGTAAATGCTTTTTAAGGTAAGGAAACGATCTTTGAAGCAAGGACGTCACGTCCTAGCTCAACATACGGGGAAGCTAGCCGGCGGTTAGAACAGGACTATAAAATGGAGGCTGCTGTTTGGAGTGTATCTTCCAATTTATATTATAAATTTAACGTCTGTGTTTACGCTAAATGTTCAGTTTGGTGTTACCCAATTTTAAATCTGGTTGACTTTCACATGGTAAGGCTGCCGTTAGCCAGCTTCTGGATGACGTTACACCAATAAAGTCCCTTCACTCGTCTCTTACGTAAACCGTTTGGACGTAACGTGTGTTGAATGTTGGTTTAAAAACGTTTTCAGTGTGTGTAGATAAAGGTAACGACGCAGCCGATAATCTCAGAAGCTAAAGTGCCTCATGGCAGCGAGAGCGGAACCGGCATATTGTGGGCTGCGTCATTGGCTCGTCTCTGATTGGTCGATTTTCGTTCCATTCGCTCCAGCTTTAGGGCGGATCTTCTCTGCTATTGGGTGCAGTAGCAGCAGTGGGCGGGGCGTAGACGGTTGGTTCTTTGAATGACTCTCCAGTGCAGAAGGTGTCAGGTTGTCACACCGTAGATATAAAATGGAGCTTTACTCTTAAGGGCTATTAAAGGTAGTTTACATGCTTGCCAATCATGCTTCGCTAGTTGTAGCTGCGTTCATGCACATGACATAACTTTTGGGCAAGATCCTTCCAGCTCAGCTTCCAAAGTAAGGATTAAATACACGGTGTGCAAAGAATTACACTCAAATTGTTTGGCGCAAAAAAGTGCAGTGGAAACCAAGACTCGCTGCAGTTCTTGATCTCACTTTCATTGAAGCACGTTACATGCGTTTTGTTGTATTTGGGTTTCAGTCTGGCTCTGGAATTGATCATTTTTAATACCCTCCACTCAAAAGCATCACTATAAGCTTATGAAAATAAGGATGACTTTTTTTTTACAGTGTACAAAAACAAATAATGCATATTCTACACATTTTTTTTGCAGATGTATAAATATTTGATGTATATGATTAAAAAAGTAAAGCTGAAAAAAGTTGATAATATCAATGTATCACATTATTTATATGGCTACTAGTAATATTATTGCTGAGTGGTATGAGTATTTGAAACGATGCAGAAAATGATCCAGATTTTTAAAAAAATCAAAATGCATGTATGTATTTGAAATGCTTTTTTTTTTTTTTTAACTTTTTTAAAAATATGAAAACATGGTGGCATCATGACAAAAAAACTGACATTCAGAGGGTTAAAATCCTTAATTATTTCTTTAGTATTTCATGTCAATTATTAGGTCGGGTGTAGGTGAAAAACACCTTGGAGAAAGTAGCAGTCATCTTTTGAGCATTGTTGTATAACGATGACTAATATTTGGCTCTAAGATTAAGTCTTCATACCTAGGAGGCGTTTCAGGTCTTTGTTTAAAACCAGGGATAGGCAACTTTGATTACCACAGTGGTCACATTATTGTTACTCTCAGTTTCAGTGGGCCAGTCATAGCAAATTAAAGGATACTGTTCATAAGGAGATTTATACAACTGAACTACTTCACTTATCCAATATTTACCAGCTCTTTTCACAGTAAGTCCATTTCTTGTTGAAATGAATGTAAATATTCTACTCCTTACTAAATGATGACTAAAAAAAAAAGCGACACTCAGCGATGATGAGCAAAACCATTAACGCTTATTTGTTTTCTAAGGTCAGCAAACACATTTCTGGATCAAAAAATTTGAGTTTTTTTGCCTCATGTTTGTACATTCTGGGTTATTAATGGCCAGTGTAATTGCAAAGTATTGGCCTTTGATATTGTCAAATGTTCATATCCACAGAAAACATCTTTAGGCAGTTATCTGCTGAAACTGATTGCCCTAATAATGCAGTGCATCCTTATTTAATACCTTATTCTTATTTACCTTGTATATTATTTTGCATATATTGTCCTTCATCTATTCTAACTTTACTCCCCTTGATTGACCTTCTTGCCAGCAGGTGTTGAAATGAGTCTGAATAAATTCTGCCTTTGTATCATTCATATATAAGATTCTGAATCATTTAAAGCATCTAAGAATCTGACATTGGAGATGTGTTTTTAAACATCTTTCAAAAGAAGTAAAATTTCCCAACAACTTTGCTGCTGCTCCCATTATCTGTGCAGCCTTTCCCTCCTCTCATTGTATGCTGGGCTGGAAGAGTAGAAGTTCTTTTGTGTTCGCTGCCTCATTCTAATGGTATATTCAATTATTTTTTGATTTAAGTGTTTATTCTTCTGTTTTTGGTCAAGATAGTGATGCATGAATTGGGAATTTGGAAATGATGCCAGTACTAACATTAAAACTAGATCATTGCAGATACTGTTGCTAATGTTTTTCTAATAACTTCTTTCTCAAAACCAGTATTCTGAAAACAGATCAGACCTTGTCCAACAGGTCTGATTCTTGTCATAGTCAGCAGTTCGGTGTACCAGAATCCAGTATTCAGTTGAAATGACTCAACAGATAAACTTGTGCAATAGAAATGTGCTCATTCCACATTTGTCAGCCAACAATCAGTGTTTGTAAAAAGGGCTGATATCAGCCCATACTGATGTTAAACTGGAGCAGATGTGCAGCTTTAGCTTATCTGCTGTGTTGCTGTATTACTGTAATCAGCAGGTAGAAATATATCACAAATACAGAAGTAGCATATCTTGAACACATTTTGTCACACTTTTTATGTTTGAATCACATTAAATCACCCCCGTACTTGATGTCTATTAATACCAATGTTTATTCTGTTCTCAGTGTTAATGTACACTTACACTTTCTTCTCTTTTCTTTTCTGGCTTTATTCTGTCTTTTCTCCTGAGCATTTCTGATCTTCATCTGAACCATTGATGGTCATGTGACTTGTTTCATAATGCAGCATTTCTTTATAAGGAATTGGAAGATTTTTGCTCTAACAGGCCACCTTTGTTTGCAGAATCACCACTCTAGGAAAACGCACACTGGCTACTCTGCAGGCCCTGGCCTCGAGTCTTATCTGAAAGGATTTAACTTTACTGGTGAACCGCCTTGGCTTCTCTGCACCTGAGAAACAACGGCAATAATTCCACCTCTTTCATATCCAAGTGAGTAACACTCCATCATCCCCCTTCAGTCAGTGCTGCATGGTCATCTTTGAAAATGTTGAATTATTTGAAATAGTTGTTTTTTCTTGTGGGTTCGATATAATGTACTATGGAATATTAAGGAACTTAAATTTGTTAATTGGTTTGTTTTCTTGTAATCATCTTAACAGTTGAAACACGGCATTTTTATTGTAAAAGCAGGTGCAAAAAGATTGATCTTCAGCCCATCCTTTTTTTTTTCTAAATGTGTTTCATTTGTGTTTTAATTGTGATTCCTGTCTTATATACAGAGAACAATTTTAAATTCTGTTTGTAAAAACTTTGGCTAATGTCAGAGCAATAAAAGAGAAAATTGAGGTTTATTTACTCAGTCTTTGCACATTTTGTTCGTTTTCTTGAGCTGATGTTAAACTTTTGTCACCAAGGACAAAGAAGACGCTGTGTTCTCACAAATAAACACAAACTCAGTGTGCCCTCTCTCCTTCCTCCAGTTTATTAGAGACCAAGATCGTGACCATGAACACTGTCACTCCCTCTGAGATTGAATTCTCGTTCCTGGAGGAGGGTTTCTCTGCCAGGGATATTGTTGAACAGAAGATCAATGAGTCATCCATGACGGTAAGTGGCTTATTGTTGTTGTTGTTTGTGGGTCACCCAGATGGCCCTATTGGTTGATGCAACGAAAAGCAAGCTGTTGAACAGATATCCGGCCTCGTGGTCAGGTGTCTGCTGTTGTATTGTTTGAGCTGTGGTGTTATGTTCTTGGACAAAAACACCTGTTTCAAAAAAAAAAAAGTGAAGATAATGGCTAAAAATAAGTCATGAAACAAAAGCAGGGCTTTTTTGGGTTTGTGTATAGTCTGACTGCAGAGCGTCTTGTTCACGCAGCCTCTTTGCTCTGACCAATGGCAACACTTCAATAAATTTTTACAGTCTTTACTTTTACCTGTTAGAGGTTTGAATTTCAGATGGCACTTAGTCTGTTTTGTGCTAATTAAAATGTGCTTTAGGAAACGGGAAACAAAACCTCTCCTGGGCAGAAATAAACCTGGCTTGTTGCATGTCAGCAGACTTACAACTTTCCTTTACAGAGTCGGTAAAGTCTGAAATTCTAATATTTGACTTTCAACAATGTAAACTCATTTTACTAAATCCGTTTACTTTTTGTTGTTCAGACTAATGTGTAAACATCCAAAGGCAACGACATGCCCATAACATTTTTAAGAGAAGTGTTTGTTTAATGGTAATTTAAAATAGATTAACAGTTTATGATTAAAAAAAACCCCATATCTTTCTCTAAATAGAAAAAATTGATATTGTTATCAGTAAAGACAGCGAGATCATAAAGATCACACTGGAGTGTCAGGACGTATTAATTGCTGCATGTACAGATTATGTGGAAATTAAAGATTCGGTCTTAGGGTCTTGCAAATCTTAACATTTAAATACATTTTTACAGTTTTTACTTTTACCTGTTTGAGGCCTTGAATTTCAGATGGCACGCTTTGGACAATTGTCCAAGTTAAAGTCTGTTTTGAGCTAATAAAAATGTACTTTATGAAACAGGAAACAAAACCTCTCCTGGACAGCAGTGCAACCTAAATTTCTCATTTGAAAAAAATGAGAAATAAACTTGTGCTGCATGACAGCAGACTGACAACTTTCCTTTATAGACTCAGTAAAATCTGAAAATCTAATATTTGACTTTCAACAATGTAAACTCATTTTTACTAAATCCGTTTACTTTTTGTTGTCCAGACTAATGTGTAAACATCCAAAGGCAACGACATGCCCATAACATTTTTAAGAGAAGTGTTTGTTTAATGGTAATTTAAAGTAGATTAACAGTTTATGATAAAAAAAAACTTATCATCTTTCACTAAATAGAAAAAACTGATATTGTTGTCAGAGAGTGCTGATTTTAACAAATGAATATAAAAGTCCCTTTTATAAAGGAACATTTATAAATTTACCAACATCCCACCTCAAAGGGTACTAAAAATATCTTATGAGGAACTTTTTATCCAAATTAAAGATAATTTCTTTGGTATTGATCACTGTTTATCTTTGATCAATAACAGTTTTCATATCAACTCCAATAATGTTTGTTTTCTTGATTTCTGTCTGTTTTCTTAAACAAATAGTAGGGATTTGTTGATACTGGCATGGTGGAGACCTGGTGTTAATTTATTATAGTAAACATGTGTATTTATTTGTCAATATCAGTATTAACTTAGATAAGTTGGTAAATATCTGTATACGTTAGCAGAAGTCAGTGGTTCTCACACAGCCAGAACTAAAATCTGAAAGCTTTTTGTCCAGTTTCAAGTCTGAAAAATCTCTCTAGACATATCGCCAACCAAAATTTGTCTGACATGTCCAGTTTCACAGATTATTTTTTATATCTAAAAACAAAAAAACATGCTGAATTGATTGTAATAAGTTAAAATATCTGCTATTGAGACAAGACACATTTTACTGGCTTGGTGTTGTAAAAGTACAGTGTGCTATGTTAAGTAGTTGTTACACTTAAATTTAAGTTCAAGGAGTATCATTTCACTTGTTCATTTGCAGATATTTTCTTGTCAGTACAAATCATTTGGTGCCTTTTTTGTTGCTTTTTTGTCCTTGTAATAATGTATCCATCAGAACATGTAAAACAAATAGACACACACTACAATTGAATTTACTTTTCTTCATGCTCCTAGTTTGGCTCTCTGCAATTTCAAAAAGGTTACATTAGATTATGTCAGCATTTAAGTTTGTGCTTGACTGATGAGTGTATAGGACTGGAATATTTCAGCTTATAATGGGAAAACTGTTCAAATACCACCTCAAAATCTGTTGTCCATTAATGGAGTGCTTTCCTTCTCCAAGCACCAATATTCATTGAAACTTTGGCAGATTTGTGCACTTTGTTATGTGTTTAAACGTGAGGAGGAGATGCTCAGTGCCTCCCCTCTCTCCAGCACAGAACATTTACTCTTCCTCTCACGCTGACCTTGGGCAGACAGGGGTACACAAGATCAACAAGAGCCACTGAAATCTGATCGGCCAAACCCAAATCTTAACGTCCACATATTCCAAATGAGATGGAAAAGTGGCCCGTTCTGACTTTTGTGATTTCATATGTGGCCCTTGAAGAAAGAAGTTTGGACCCCCCTGCTCTGAAGTGTAGTTGACTGAAAGGTGACTAAAACCAGAAGCTTTTTTTTTAAGACAAAGATCTAAAAGGGCTGCCAAAATCAACCTCCTGTACCATTTCCTCCCTCTGCAGTAAGGATTTTTCCTTGATCAGATGTACTCATTTTTTCTCCCTCCACTCCGACACAGGATGACAGAGACGCCTTCTATGTCTGCGACCTAGGAGATGTGCTGAAGAAGCAGCTGCGCTGGATGCGAGCTCTGCCTCGCGTCACCCCTTTCTATGCCGTCAAATGCAACGACAGCCGGGCTGTTGTCATGACACTGGCCAGCCTGGGAACCGGCTTTGACTGTGCAAGCAAGGTGGGTGTTGGAGACGGTCCACGGCATTAGGTGTTCTCGGAACACTGTGCCGCAAAGCTCTGAAAATGATGACCTTTAGTTGCATTGGCAGCTTGTGATTTTAAGTTGCACTTTCCTGTTTTTTTGCTGACTTGTTGGCTTTGTCTGTTTTTAGACTGAGATCCAGCTGGTTCAGTCTCTGGGAGTGGATCCAAGTCGAATCATTTATGCCAACCCCTGCAAGCAAGTTTCCCAGATCAAGTATGCGTCTGCCCACGGCGTTCAGATGATGACCTTTGATAGCGAGGTGGAACTGATGAAAGTAGCACGGTGTCATGACAATGCCAAGTGAGACTCTTTCCCATCAGAGCTTCACTGTTTCCGCTGCTCTCTCTTAAACTTGTGCCCTCTTCAATAACCGCCCGCTCCCTCCTTTTCCCCCTTCAGGCTGGTCCTGCGTATTGCCACAGACGACTCAAAGGCGGTTTGTCGGCTGAGCGTGAAGTTTGGCGCCCCGCTCAAAGCTTGTCGAGGTCTGCTGGAGCGGGCTAAAGAGCTGGGGCTGGATGTGATTGGTGTCAGCTTCCATGTTGGCAGCGGCTGCACTGATCCAGAGACCTACACCCAGGCTATTGCTGACGCACGCTGTGTTTTTGATATGGGGGTGAGTTTGGATGAACACGTTTATATCTGATCACATGTTTGCCTTCAGGTTTCTCAGACAAGTAAACTTCTATTTACTTTTGTGATTAAGGATGAACTTGGCTTCAACATGGACCTGCTGGACATTGGCGGTGGTTTCCCTGGTTCAGATGACACAGAGCTGAAGTTTGAGGAGGTATACACAGTTTTATGCTCTCTAAAGCCTTCCCATGGCTTATTATTGAACTGTATGGATAGGAAAATACCTTAAGTGAACTTGTATTCACTTGTTGGGCACTTCTTCCTTTCCAGATCACAGCTGTGATCAACCCTGCCTTGGACAAGTATTTCCCAGCTGACAACGGTATCAAGATCATCGCAGAGCCAGGACGCTTTTATGTGGCCTCAGCTTACACACTAGTCGTTAACATTATTGCCAAAAAGGTCATCATGGACGAGGAGACGGCATCTGATGGTAACAATCAATCAATCTTTATTTGTTTAGTAACGGTTCACAAGAAGTGTTAAATCAAGAAACTTTGGAATACAGCAGCATACTCTTCATTTCATAGATACACACATATGCATTTTTAAAAATACATATATATCTGTATTTATACATACAGACTTCCAGAAATGTATCCATCCAGGCAGAGACAAAGGGACTAAAATCACATTTGTCTCTGCTGAATGTAGACTCAATCAATCAATCTTTATTTGTATAGCAGCATATTTGTTCAATGTTAATGTATTAAAGGTAAACCGCCTTGGGTGTGGTATGTCATTTTCAAGAGAAACCTCGTGTCTATATGATTTTAAAGATGGTTAGTATGGATGAATAACCAATATAAGGAGATCAATCTAATATCATATCATATACTATCTGGACTATTATAAACTGGAGAGGACTGATGTTTATTAATATAGCAGCATCAATATTAACTCCCACTGAAATGAGTTTAACTGGTCTAAAGGTAGGAATTTATGTAAAATAATGTCATCGCATGAAAATGATGTTACAAACTTTGATTTGGAATTATTATAATTAGGTTTTTAAATTTTTTTTAAAATGCTGTTGATGTCTAGTAACCTTTGTCCACACATGTTGTAATCCGCTGCTGGAGTAACCTTGCAAAGCAGCTGGATGAGCTTGAATCCATTTCTGTCATCTGGCAGATCTGTCTTGCAAACTTCAAGCTGAAACAATTGTGTCCTTTCAGAAAATGACTAGACTTTTCAGACACAAACAGGCAGTTGTATAAATCTGGTGTAGTTGTAACATACTTATAAAACCAAACGTTGACCTTTTTTTTAGAACAAATGACAGCAGTAGAGACTCTAAGTTCACCAGCTTGTTGTCGTTCTCACTGTGCAGTCACTCTTAACCTAGTGGATGCATCAAGCATGAAACAGGCTTAACTCGGTAGTTCTAGAGCAACCATCTTCTTTAAGGTGGAAAAAGGTTCTTTAAGGTTTTCAGGTGAAGCACTTGTGATATATTGTGTGGTTTGGAACAATATATTTTGGCTTTAAATCTAAAGATTCAAAGAAGGTCCTAACAGCTGACAGATTTTAGTGACAATGATGAAACATCTAGTTACGTTTTAAAATGAGAATTTTTGACTTTGAAAGCTTTAGGAAATAATTAAGTGAACACAAGTGCTCCTCTTAAAGTGTGTAATCCAGGTGTCATTTTCATAATTGACTGGACAGTTTCCAATTTTCTAAAAATGATTCTATCAAAACTCTGCTTCTGTCACAGAGGAGGACGAAGGGACCAACGACAGGACTCTGATGTACTACGTCAACGACGGCGTGTACGGGTCCTTCAACTGTATTCTGTATGACCACGCTCACTGCTTGCCAACTCTACATAAGGTAACGTTACCTCAAGACTCTGATAACGAGTTGTTAAATCTGGAAGGAGCCGCAGTGGTTAACTCTGTGTGTTAACCTGCCTTGACCCTGATAGAAGCCAAAGCCGGATGAGGCCATGTACCCTTGCAGCATCTGGGGCCCAACATGTGACGGCCTGGACCGCATCGTGGAGCAGTGCAGCCTGCCTGACCTGCAGGTGGGCGACTGGCTGGTCTTTGAGAACATGGGTGCTTACACCGTGGCTGCTTCCTCCACCTTTAACGGCTTCCAAAGACCCGACATCCACTACGTCATGTCCCGCACTGCCTGGTGAGTAAAAGCAGCCGATCAGAAAATCGTTGAAGATCGTTTGTGCACATTTTCACTAGGGATGCACAATTTTAGATTATTGTATATATCTGATATGCCAAAGTTTTTTTATTCATTCAATATTTCTGGTCAGGAGCACAAGCTCTATACTTAACAGATATGGACATGTTTTTTTTGTGTTACAGTAAAAAAAATTTACGAGGCACAGATGCACAGCAAGAAATACAGCATTTAACTCTTCTAAAAATTAAAGCCTTGATTTTTAAATGTACTCATGCAGTGATTAAGGTGCTTCAGTATTGTACATTTGTGTAATTTTCACTGGTCTTAGCCAAAGGTGGATTTAGGTTTAAGGTAAGAATTTACAGAGTGAGCTCAGACTTTTAGCTTTGACCTATTTTAATTTCATAGCTGCAACTGAGTCTGAGGAATAAAGCTTTTAGCGAAGGCTGTAGTTCTGTGCAGTTTTCTCAGAAAACAGTGTTCAGGATAGTTTCTTTGGTACTTCTTGATTTTTAAATGGGTTTGAATACAAGGCTTCAATCTAAAGAGCACAGCCAGCAAAGCCGCATTTAATCTTATTGGGGGTTAAAATCGTGGCTCGGTTAATTTGTCTTTGTTCACATCACTTTTTAAATGTGACCTACATCAGACACTTGTGGAAATTTATTAATCCACGAATGAAGGAGTCCCACATGTGATCATGCGACTGAGCTATTCTTTACTGCCAAAAAGTGTAATCTGAGTTACATACTGGCAAAAAAATCTCACATTTTACCCACTTTCACCTGCAGCATGTATGCAGCCTAAAGTCCTGTTCACACAACAGCGTTGTCACCAGAATCAGAACGGCTTTCCTTTTGGTTTTTCATTAGCACCGTGTTCACAGCTTGATAACGATGCACGTTCACGTGGATCTGCATGACAGAATGGAAATGTGGCAAACTCTGCCAGTAGTTGGCGATGTGAGTTTGTTTTGTCCATGGTGAAGATAAAAAATGTGTCTCAACTGGTCAGAGTATTGATGCAGCAAATTCACATTTTGTTGGAGGGGCAATAACAAACAGAGTACAGCTAAATGCAACCTTCACCTGAAAGGCACTGCACATGTGCTGCCATCCCCAGTCATGTTTACACGGACACAACAACGTTTTCAAAACCTTTCACTCTGGACTCCAGTTTCAATGTTCGCGGATTCACCCGGGCCCCGTTCTCATGTAAACGGAAGGTGCAAATGCAACAGAAACTCAGGGCCATAAGAATTCTGAAGCTAGACCCCTCAAGAAGGGGAAGCACCTCCTGTTATTCTCCGCCTTACTTTTGTTTATTGTCATTTTAGGGTCGTAGCTCGTGCCTCACGGTCAGACGGTTGCTGGCGTAGGGCCCCTCTGTGTGGAGTTTGTATGTTCTCCCTGTGCATGCTTGGGTACACCAGTTTCCTCCCACAGACCAAAAACTTGATCATGCTTATAGATGACTTTAAATTGCCCTTAGGTGTGCATGAATGGTTGTCTGTCTCTAGATGTCGGCCCTTTGATTGACTGTCCTGCTACTGGCCCGAGGTCAGCTGGGATAGGCTTTATCCTTTTCGCAGGGGTAAAGATGACGGATATTATTTGTGAGGATTGGCTGCATTTTAGGAGAGTACAATATAAACATGACCTATTACTGAGAATGTAATCAATAAAGCAGATAAAGCGTCACGTGAAGAGAAGCGGATCAGTATTTGTGTGAGGTGTCATTAAAAGTTTACAGAATATATGTTAAGAGCTTTTAACTGGGGATGTCTCATTAAAACAAGGGGAAAGTTGCTCTTTCTGTAGTAATAATTGTGTGATGATCATTGGATCAATTTCTGATGTTTCTAACATTTATAACCAACTAATTTCCATTTTTAAGTAGACCTAACCTTTTTTATTGTGAGGGAAAAGATAGCTGCTATTGTTTAAAAACTGTAAGCATTTAATCATCAACAACTGTTAACTAAATGTCACATGAAAGTCTTATTTAGGACGGATACAACAGCATATAGAAGTACAAAAACATTCTCTGTACACGTCTGCCTGTTTAAGTGCTGCCTAGATTTTTATGAGATTAATCAGGAATGAGGAAAAAGCTTCTTAACCCATTTAGATGACCTGTTAGGGTTTGTTTTGGGGAATCATGGACGTAGTCTTCTCAGGGCTAAGGAGGAAAATGACCATCTGTGAGCAGAATGGTGTTGCAGCTAATGTGGCTGCAACACTATCTGTGAGCATCTGTGATGGTATGAGGCTGTGTTAGTGACCATGGCATGGGTGACTTGCACATCTGTGTAGGCACCATTAATGCTGAAAGGTGTTCAGGTTTGGTGCAAATGACATTGAGGGATGTCCCTGCTATTTTCAGTGAGACAATGCAGAGACACATTCTGCTCATGTTACAGCAACGTGGTTTTGTAGTTTAAGTGTGCAGTTGCTAGACTGACCTCCCTTCAGTCCAGACCTGTCTCCAATTAAAACATTTCCGACACATTATAAAGGGTAAAATATGACAGCAGAGACCCTGGAGTGTTGAGCAACTGAAGTCGTACGTCGAGCGAGAATAGATTCACCAAAACTTTAACATATACTGTCCTAAACTATTACTGAGTGTTGTTAAAGGGAAAGTTCGTCTAACACAACACTAAACGTGCCCCTGTCCCAGCTTTCTGGAACATTTTACAGGCATCTAATTCAACATGAGTGAATATTTGGGAAAAAAAAGTAAATAAGGTTAAACATTAAATATTGTGTTTTTCTCTTGTAATCAATTGAATTTCAGTCTAAAAGGATTCACAAATCCCTCATAGTGTTGTATTTACATTTAACATCTCTCAAGTTCATATAAGTTGTGTTTTCGTTTTTAATTACAAATTATATTTTATAGCATGTAGTCCTGTACCTTTTCTCAAATAATAATACGACTGAACATATATATTATATTTGGCCTGCAGGATATGAACATCTGCTTAAGTTCTGTCCTTGGTCCACTCTCACAGTGCAGATCATGGAAAACAGGAAGGCACAGTTTGAATGCCTGTAATACCTTTGTTTTCACTGTATTGCATCAGGCCTTCTTCATGTAGCATCTTCCTTTTATGAATTTAGAGTCCAGGAGGCACGTCTGTTTCTGTTTCCTAACTCATGTTTGTTTTTCCTCAGGCAACAAGTGCAGCAGATCTGCTCCCAGGGCCTGCCGGCCCCCGCAGAGGACTGCAGCCTGTTCGAAGTGCCCGCCTGCTGCGGCAGAGAGAGCAGCTTGGAGATGCCCACTAAGCCCTACCAGGCCCGTGTGGTTTAAACACAGCTGCACACCATCTCACGTCATAAATGTTATCAGTTTCAGAAGAAGTTTGTTTGTTTTTCTTTTTCTTTGTTAAATGTAAAACGTGACATTTCAAGGCCAGTTACTTGACAGGGGAATGAGAGGGGCACGTTGTTGCACAAATGATTGTGTCCTGAGTGGAAGCTGGGAGTCAAACCTCGGAGCAATGGGGCCGAGTCTCACACAGAACGTCTCCAAGGGTCACGGGATTAGCTTTGTACTGGAGTCTCAGCACTAACGCTCATGAAGATCTAACTGTCTGAACAGGAAACTGTTTCTTTGCTAAATCATCACACGACTACTTCACTGAAGGTTTGCCCTCACCATGAGGCTCACAACACTTGAACCTGTAGCAACAGTCCGAGTGGTGACGGGTTAATCATTTAATACTATTAATCAGGATAGTAGCCCATCCTGCTGTGGGGGGGTGTTATTCAACTGTAGACCCGTGATAGCCCCATTTACAGCAGAGGTAGTTTGTAAAGCAGAGAGCTGATGTGGAGGTGATTTTACTCCTAAAAATGGCTGCTATGTTTGTTTATTTATGTTTTCCTTGACCTCAGCTTCCCTAAGGACACAACAAGTGTTAATCTTAAATGTTAACATATTTATTCCTCATACTGATGCTCGTCATTTAAATACCTGTCTCCTGGTTATTTACAAACCTTAACACGCATCAGTCCATGTATGAAAACGCATGTGGCTCATGTTGCACGTCGGCGCACGTACAGTGTAACTCTGCTAATGTGGCTGCAACATCAGTCGACTCAATGTTATGGGCATGCCAGTCGTATATATTCACCGGGACATCGTCAAGATTAATGCTTACGAAAACAGGGACTCAAGAAGCAGACTGCCCCTCTCCTCTTCTCCTCTTTATTTTATTTTATCTTTATTTTTTTGTTACTCGTAGAAGGCAAGAAGTCTGTTCACGATAAAGGAGCTGGGTTTAACCGAACGTTTGAAATGGATATGAAAGAGACGGGATTGCAAAGTCATAACGCTTTCCTATGGAAACTTTTTGAAGTTTTGTATTTTTTTAATAAATAAAACATTAGGTGCAGAGCCAAACTGTTGCTGTTGTCTTTAATTTTACACAAGTTTAAAAAGGAGTTTTGGAGCATGGATGGAGAGCACAAGACGATGTGAGGGCTCCATCTTGTGGTTGTAAGAGGAATTTGATTTCTGCTAGTAATGTTGGAATGATGCATTCAAACACTGTTGATAAATTATTGATTAGGGCTGGTGTATAAAAAGAATATTGTTGCTGTCAGGCACAAACTTATCTCCAAAGCTGCTCAAACTGCTCTGGTACTCAATAAATAAACACTGTTCTGACCTGATGTGATTTATTTTTTTTTTATTTTTTCAAACTATAAAATCTGCACCATTATAGACCTGCTTTTTGGAAAAAAGAAAATCATAAAATACTAAAAATGGAAATGAGAGGTTTATTGCTCAACACTGACATTTTAGATTGAGGTAAATCTAAAATGTCATATACTTATTTTATAGCATATGATTTAATTGAACTTAAAACAAAGACATTAACATGATGACCAACCAGAAAAGCCTACACAACCAATGGCTGTTTATTCACTTTCCAGTCACTTTATTAGATTAACCTTGACAGCATCAAGTCGACCTACCTTTAGCTTTCAGAGCTGCTTTTGTTCTCCGTGGTTTAGATCAGGGATGAAAAACTTTGTGAGGGCCACAGGAACTTCCTCTGACTGAGGGCCCCATTGTCGCAAATACTTGGTTACTAGACCAGTGTTGTGCAATTTCACACCACACAAGAATTAGTTTAAAGTTCACTTTGCATAGATTAAACACAGAAACTTCAAGTTCTTTGTTCCCAATTTAAAATTCTGAACTAAGTTCATAGAATCCAAATTGTCAATTATTGCTTCTGTTCACTTCCCAAACTAAATTAACTGTATTTTACACTATCAAAGAATCATAAACAGGAAAAAACAATGTCAGTATGTCTTAAAGCTTAAACAACATTTCATATTGGACAGAAAGAGAAAAAGGTGCAGCAAGGCATCCTGTAGGTGCAATACCAATTTTATGTAGCCTGCATGAAACAAATCGTGCATAAATAAATATTGCTATTTTATGCAATTCAGAGAAGGGAATAATGGTGTAAAACAAAAAGCTCCTGCTTCTTAAAAACAGTTGAGGAGAATATGTGGGCAAAAATTGTAGGAATTAAAACATTCTGTGATAATGTAAAACCAAAATTGTCCCTTCTCTGTTGGAAATGCAATGCTCAGCAAATATATTTTAATCTCAAAAAGAACCCTGAAAGTTAACACTTACAGCCCACAATGGTCACTGAAATGACTTGAAATGGGCAAATGTTATGATATATAAAAATTTACTGAAAGTTAAGAATGAAAATCAGACATTGTTTTTGCATTGTGGTTTAACAGAATCATTTAAAAAATAATAATAATAATAGTGAAACTGGCCTTGACAAATATTATGGTACCCCTTCAAAAGATCATTTGAAAATTATTCGACCACAGGGGCATGTTAAACGAAGGTGTGCCCTTTAATTAGTATCATAAGTGTCTTCAAACTTGTAATCAGTCCGTTTGTCTATATGAAGGCTGAAAAGTAGTCACTGTGCTGTTTGGTATCGTGGTGTGTACCACACTGAACATGAACCACAGAAAGCTAAGGAGAGAGTTGTCTCAGGAGATTAGAAAGAAAATTATAGACAAGCATGTTAAAGCCAAAGGTTATCAGACCATCTCCAAGCAGCTTGATGTTCCTGTGACTACAGTTGCAATTATTCCTTAGTTTAAGGTCCACAGGACTGCAGCCAACCTTGATGACAAATTTGATGACAAATTGAAGAAATAGATAACACGAATAGCAACCAAAGAGCCCAGAAATTATGTCCTTTGGGAGAATGTCCTTCGGACAGTTGAGACAAAACTGAAGCTTTTAGGCAAGTCACATCAGCTCTATATACACAAATGCAAAAATGAAGCATACAAAGAAAAGAACACTGTACCTACTATGAAACATGGAGGAGGCTCAGTTATGTTCTGGGGCTGCTTTGTTGCATCTGACACAGGTTGTCTTGAATCTGTGCAGGGTACAATGAAATCTCAAGACTAGTGTGCAAAAACTGTCATAAAAATGTCTTGTTAGTATCACTATTAATCAATGGGTTTTACTTTAAGCATGCTTTTATTATTCTTTCTTTCTTTACGTACTCCCAGTGATGAGATGTTGAATGTTGGTACATTGGTGATTTTAATAACCTGAGTATCTTTCTGTTTAGATTTAGCTGGAAGAATGAGTTGTCTCAGGAGATTAGAAGTATCAAACCAATATGGCAGATGTAACACTGGTGATATTAATCTCTTATTTTTGCATTATGTTGGGTTTTATATTAGTCAAGGACAGTTTAACTTATATACTGGGCCTTATTTGGTCATTATACAGCAGCCATAATAATACTCCTATAATTACATTTTATATGTTTATATATTGTCTTGAATATTTAATCACATACACAAATTTAACATCCCCATTTAATGTTACTGAGAGGTTCTCCCTGAAAGTAAAATTAAGTTCAGAATGTTTTGACTTTTTCAAGACTTTAAAGTAGTTAGAAATGACACAAAATGTGTTCTGTTAGGTTGGTTTGATAATACTTTACAATCTCACAGTGTAGTCAGAATTATTGCACAGTATGGTACACTGATTTTTGTTATAACTTGGTAATTTTGTGTATGTGTCTAAATACAACAGTCTCACACACTATTAACAGATTATCACCCACACCATAGAGCTTAAATACATATCTAATGGAGTCCATGGTTTAAAGTTGCAATTATTAAACAAAAGATAAGTATTCTAAGAAAGTAAATAATGCACTATAAACAGTGTATAGACACTCTGTACCCAGAGAGGGGCAGGAAAGCATGACCATATTTGGGCCTAAAGGGGAAGCCATCTTGGATCAATTCAACCATTTTGAGCAAACCATAAAATAAAGACGGACAAGTGAAGTACATAGGAATATACTACATTAGTGCAGGTTTATATATTGTTTTAAATATAATGATAAGGAAACAATAAGACAATAAAAAGATGATAGATTTATCAATACTTAGACAAATAAATGACAGTTGATAGATGACATCACATCAGGAAAATGGAAGGAAGAGGGTGGACAACACTTTAAAATTCAAAAGCAGGCAATCTCAGATGTGGTTATTGTTTCCCATCAATCAAAAAATTCACGTGTCTCTCTTGTTCTTTACTAGTAACCTAAATCCTATTTGCTCTGCAGAATATCTAACAAAATCCCCATTAACAAAAAATAAGTGGGTTTGCCCCGCAAAACAAAATGTCATCCATGGGACCCTATGAGCTGCACCTACCATGTCATTTTGTGAAGAGCTTTGGCTGGGATGGTGCTGCACACAGCTGCAGTTTAAATCACACTGATCCTACAGAGCTCGGAAATAAACATCAGGGAACAACTTCATTTCACGACAAATTGATTTATGTTTATTGATCCAAATTCAAACAGACAACAGGAAAAATGCCTTTCCTGACCTCCACTGTAATGAATATAATCAGGAGAATCAGCTGGTCGGAGCAGGACCCCACCTTGACATGTACCTACTACAGAAACAGGATGAAATACACAATAGTTTTTAATATTAGTATATTTTTTTTGCCAAAATAAAGCAAACAATTCACAGAGTTTATTCATATATTAAGACTTAAGATATTTACAAAATAGGTGTAGAGGCAAAACTGAAGTCTGAAAATAAATCATAATCCATAGAGGAGCAGGGAGTGTTATTATAAAAGTTAAAATTAATCATCTAGAAATTGAAGGCAGCAGAGGAAATGTAAGTGCCATTTTGAAGAGGATCACTGTATACAGACAATCGTGTTATACAGACCTAAATAAGGATAATCACTGTATTAACACCCATAAAAATACAATCAATGCGGACTAACCTATATAAAGACACTCTGTATACAGAACTATAAAAAGACATCTCTGTATTAACACCCATAAAAAAAAAAGTAGTCACTGTATATAGACCTATATCAAGACAACCATGCATACAGACCTATGTAAAGACAACCGTGCATACAGACCTATATAGACAATCACTGTATATAAACGTAAATAAAAACAATTACTGTATACAGACCTATATAAAGACAATTGCCGTATACAGACCTATATAAAGACAACCACTTTATGCAGACCTACTTAAGAACAGTCACTGCATACAGACCTATATAAAGACAACTGTGCATACAGACCTTTATAAAGATAATCACTGTATATAAATGTAAATAAAGACAATTACTGTATATAGACCTACATAAAGACAATTGCTGTATACAGACCTATATAAAGACAATCACTGCATACAGACCTATATTAAGATCGTCACTGTATACAGACCTATATAAAGACAACCATGCATACAGACCTATATAGACAATCACTGTATATAAACGTAAATAAAAACAATTACTGTATATCGACCTAAATAAAGACAATTACTGTATATAGACCTACATAAAGACAATCGCTGTATACAGACCTATATAAAGACAGTCACTGCATACAGACCTATATAAAGACAACCACTTTATACAGACCTACTTAAGAACAGTCACTGCATACAGACCTATATAAAGACAACTGTGCATACAGACCTTTATAAAGATAATCACTGTATATAAATGTAAAGAAAGACAATTACTGTATATAGATCTACATAAAGACAATTGCTGTATACAGACCCATATAAAGACAATCACTGTATACAGACTTATATTAAGATCATCACTGTATACAGACCTATATAAAGACAACCATGCATACAGACCTATATAAAGACAATCACTGTATATAAAAGTAAATAAAAACAATTACTGTATATCGACCTAAATAAAGACAATTACTGTATATAGACCTACATAAAGACAATCACTGTATACAGACCTATATAAAACATTTACTGTTTACAGACCTATATAAGGACAGCCCAACTGAAAAATGGTAGACTTTGGTAGTCCTCCAGATAACTGCCATTTGCAAACAATAGTTTTGGCTCAATAACAGTCTTACTAATAATGATATCAACATGATTCTGCTAGCTGTGGGTTTTCAGAGTCAAGGAATCATGTTATTATGGTTACTTTATCATGTAATTATTACTTATAGATGTAACAGCAATATGTGAGCTACCTTGGTGAAGGTTTCCGCTCTCTGAGTGCTTTCTAGTTGTTTTTATTACTTGAGCTTTTTTTTTGGTGGGCATTAGTATCCACATCCTTTGGAAATCCTTTCTTCTATAGTAAACTGACCTCTACTGAGCTTTTATCTGCCAAGTAGCCTAGCTGTAAAATAAAAACAAACAAAAAAACATTATTATTATTTATTTCATCTTTTGTCTGCTTTTTGGCTTTTATATTAGGCACATTGAACTGCATTTAAATGTGTATAAAATGTGATACATATTTGAAGTTTAGTTGATAGACAAAGAGTCTTTAATTTGATTCTACTGTTTTATATCTCATTAAATTAGCTTCACTGCTTGGTTTTGAGAATTAAAAATAAATTTAAATTTCTGATAAAGCTGGAAATTCCCTGTTTTCTTAAGCGATTGTGATTGTCTTATTGGCAGTTACTTTTAATTTATACCAATTTTGCCCACTGAATGTAAAATATGATCAATGTGGCCCTCATGCTGACCATCCTTGTTTAGATAGGGGTGTGAAACTCTGATTACTGAGAAGGCAACATTGTTGCATATTGTCAGGCAAAGATATACATAAATTAACAAAAAATAGCAAATAAAAACCTCAAAAAGGATTATACCAGCCCTATTCAATCAGGGCCCAAAAGCAACCCCTGAGTGGCCGAAATCAAAGTGATTGGGACTTGTATGTACCTGTCAAAACTTGTTATCTGTTTGAAGTGTAAAATTTTAAGAAAGTATTTCAGTGGAAGATTAGTTTAAGTACTGCTCTTTATTGAGGTTATGACCTTTTGGATCTGGCAATAAAATAATAAACATCCCGTGTGTTTGTTATCTATTTGTGTTTCTTTTACGTGGTTAAATTTGCTTACTGTGAAATGTCCGACCCAGCTCATGTCCTAAGTCTGAATATCTGGCCCGACTGAATTTCTAATCGAATTGCCCTGGATTGTACCAACATCAGTATATTTTAACTCAAACACACAAAAAAATCACAATTTAATAAGCATGAGACAAAACTAAAGCCAATTTAAGCTTTTTTTATAAATAAAAGAGTTCATGTTTACTAGTTTTAGAGCACAAAATATTACTTTTTACACTGTTTCCAAATAAAGTTTTACTTATACTATATCTGAATGTCTCTGACAAAATGTTTAGAGATACAGTCAGAGCAAAGTAATTTCCTAAATGACTTGTAAAAAAACAAAGCCTGTACCAGCAATGTGAGGTTGGTAGAAATATTTTATCACTTGTCTTAATTTTTACCCTATGAAGTACAGGCTGCTCTTCATGAATAATGTTTAGCAGTTGTTGTGTTTTCCCCATATTTCCAATTTGTTTGTTTTCTTGTAAATGATTGGTGGGCAGCACTGAGTGAAGTGAAAGGCTGCATGTGGCCCATGTGGTGGGCGGTGAGTTGCCCACCCCTGTTTTAGATCATGGTTTAACCACAGTGATATTTTTCTGCTCATAATGCTTCCTGATGTACTCTATGATGGCCTTCTCATTATTTATCTCCTTCCTGAACACCATGATGTAACACTTGGGGGCCAAATGAAAGCCCAGGATGCTGTAGCTAAAAATCAAAACGGCTGCACACTCCATGGCCCGCTTGTACTTCCCCACCAGGTTGAAGTAAATGGGGAGGAAGAAGATCCAGATGATGAGGAACAGCATCATGCTGGTGGTGATCAGACTGGCGTTCTTATACAGATCTGGCAGCCGTTTACCTTTGAATGCGAACAGGAAACAGATGAACGCCAGGAGACCATTGTAGCCCAGCATTGCTATGAAGAAAGCCAGGGAGCCCTTGGTGCACCTCTTCAGGATGGTTCTTTCTAGTTGTGTTTCAGTATCTTTAGGTGGATAGAAGTACAACCACGGCACACACACAGCCAGCTGGACACCTGAGACGATTACCACTATGGCCACCGGCTGGTTGAGCTTCTTCACCCAGGAGCTGCTCTTCACCTCGAAGTTGAAGCCGAGTAGGATCTGCAGCAGGTTGGCCAGAATGCAGGAGATGCAGAGGGAGCAGGAGATACCAAACAGAGGAAGACCGAACTTGCAGGAGGCTTTGGTGGGCTCTCCGACAAAGAAGAAGGTGAGGCCAAAGCAGATGAGCAGGGAGAGAAGCTCCAAGAGACAAAAGCAGCCGCCCACAGCCTTCACGATGGGAGTGCTGCTGTAGATGGAGAATAAAACTACAAAAACCATGACCACGATGATCCCGAAGACCGCCAAGCAGATCAGGATGATCCCTAAAGGATCATCCCAGAAGAGGAATTCAGAGGTTTTCTTCAAACAGCAGTCTCTCTTTGGAGAGGAGTATTCGTTGATGGCACAGTGTTCGCACTTCTTTCCTACGGACACAAAAACAACAACCACAAATATCAGTCGAGTACAGGAAAGGATAACAGCCGCTGAAGACAAAAGAGATGGACTGTTTTAATTCAGTCTGAGTGAAAAGTCAGAATTCAGAGAATAAAGGTAGAATTCTGAAATCCAACGTTAACCTCTGAATTCTGACATTTAAGAAGTTTCGAAGTGCTGACTTTACTCAGAATTCAATGATGGCATTTTGTTTCTGACTGCTTTTTTTTTCTTCAAAAATTTGACTTTATTCTTAAATTTCTGACTTAAATCTCTAAATTCTGACCTTTATGCAAGAATTCTAACTTCTTTTTACTTTTTTCCCCAAAAAAGTTTTCAAACTTCTTATTTTGAAAAAGTTTAACCCTATAAAGCCAATTGTTTCATATTTGATACCTACTTTTATAATACTTCTATCTGCTCAATATGATCAACAAATTACAAAAAAAAACATCTGAATACAATCAGATAAATGATAAAAATGTCCTCAAATGGATTATCAGTTGCTAAAAACACCTAATGTATCAAATAAGATTCAAAAAATCTACATGTTGAATTTAATGGACATTTTCATATTTTTAGGATTTTATCAGAAAGTGAAAGAAACATTTCAGCCCCCAAAAAATAGAATTTTCTGGCCATAATCTATGGCTTTGGGCCTTAAAGGGTTGAGTTTTTCACTGAAAGTTCTGACATTCTCTTAATTGATCTAAAAATTCTGACAACTAACCTGAAATCCTGACTACTTTTTCTGGAGTTCATCATTTTTTACTGACTTTTATGCAGAGTTCAGAAGTCCAGTCCCAAAAACCTGTCAGATAATGTCTTTTATTTGTGGACTTTTTCTTAAAATTCTACATTACATCTCAGGTTTTTATTTTAACTAAAATTTGGCCATTTACTAAAAATTCAGATTTTTGTCATTAAATTCTGAAACAGTCCCTAAATTCTGCCTCTTAGAACTAACTTCTGGATATTACTCTAAATATTTCAGCTTAAATCTCAGAATTCTGACTTTTGACTTTAATTTCAGACTTTTCTAATGTCTGTCTTTTCTTTTTTAAATGAAAGTCAACCTTTTTTAAACCAAGAACTGACCTTTTACTCTTAATACAGAAGCTTTTCTGACTTTGAAGTAAATCTTTATTTCTTTGTATCAAAGTCAGACTTTGACATAAAATACTAGCTTTTCACTCAAAATTTGGACTTTTTTATTTCAATTTATTGGAATTTGGACAAAGCTGGCTGGTAGTATCTTCTATATTTAATCAAATTCTGATATTTAGTAAGAAGTCCAATCTTTTTTTTAATCAAAATGGTGCATTAATCCCTAAATTTTGACTTTTTTGAGAACTCGGTCCTCTGGGTTCTATTCTCAGAATTCTGACTTTTTAAATCTCTGTCTTGTTTTTAAATAGAGGTACGTCTTTTAACAAAAAAGACTTTTAACTCTGAATCCAAACTTTCCTGACTTTGTTGTGCCCAAAAGTTTACACCCCCCAGCAGAATTTCTGATTTTTCTGCCTTTTCTCAGAAAATATGAATGATAACACAAAAACCTTTCTGTCACTCATGGTTAGTGGTTGGGTGAAGACATTTATTGAAAAAAGGATTAGTTTACTATTTTTTTAAATCACAATGACAACAGAAACTTCAATATTGACCCTGTTCAAAAGGCTTGAAGTCTTTTGTGGTAGTTGTGGATGAGGGTCTTTATTTTCTCAGATGGTAAAACTGCCCATTCCTCTCGGCAAAAAGTAAATTCTTGGGCTGTCTTGCATAAACTGCACATTTGAGATCTCCCCAGAGTGGCTCAATGACATTGAGGTCAGGAGACTGAGATGGCCACTTTAAAACCTTCACTTTATTCTGCTGTAGCCAATGGCAGGTTGATTTGGCTTTGTGTTTTGGATCATTGTCTTGTCGGAATGTCCAAGAACGTCCCATGCGCAGCTTCTGGGCCGATGAGTGTAAATTTTCCACCAGTATTTTCTGATAACATGCTGCATTCATCCTTCCATTAATTTTGACCAATTTTCCTGTGCCTTTGTAGCTCACGCATCCCCAAAACATCAGTGATCCACCTCCGTGTTTCACAGTAGGATTGGTGTACCTTTCATTATGGGCCTTGTTGACTCCTCTCCAAATGTAACGTTTATGGTTGTGGCCAAAAAGTTCAATTTTGGTCTCATCACTCCAAATGGCTTTGTTCCAGAAGTTTTGAGGCTTGTCTCTGTGCTGTTTGGCGTATTGTAAACGGGATATTTTGTGGCATTTGCGTAGAAATGTCTTTCTTCTGGCGACCTGACCATGCAGCCCATGTTTCTTCAAGAGTCTCCTTATTGTGGATCTTGAAACATCCACCCCAATTTTTTTCAGAGAGTCCTGTATTTCAGCTGAAGTTATTTGAAGGCTTTTCTTTGCATCTCTAACAATTGTCCTTGCAGTTGGAGCTGAAATTGTTGTTGGTCTGCCTGACCGTGGTTTGATTTCAACAGAATCCCTCTCTCTCCACTTCTAATTAGAGTTTTAACAGTGCTTCTTGGCATCCTCAGTTCCTTAGATATCTTTTTAAATCCTTTTCCTGTTTTGTGCAGTTGGATTACCTTTTCTCGCAGATCTTTTGACAATTCTTTTGCTTTACCCATGACGCAGAAACCAGAAACTTCAACGTAGCACTGAGTGAAAGATGCACGTGTCTGTCAGGAGCTCAGAAACTCACTGAGCTTTCATACACACACACAGTTTACAAGCTAATAGATCACAGAGAGGATGGTTACCTTTAGTAGACATTCAAACCCATTTGTGTCAAATTTTGTGCATGTTGTCAGGCCAAAACTGCCAGGGGGTGTAAACTTTTGAACAGGGTAATTTTTGAAGTTTATGTTGTCATTCTGATTTAAAAAGAGTAAACTTATCTTTTTTTCAATAAATGTCTTCACCCAACCACTAACCATGAGTGACAGAAAGGTTTTTGTGTTATCATTCATATTTTCTGAGAAAAGGCCAAAAAATCTGAAATTCTGCTGGGGGTGTAAACTTTTGGGCACAACTGTACATCTTTATTTTTTAAATAAAATTATGGCACAAATGTTGGACTTTTAACTCAGAATTCTAACCTTTCTATTTCTTTAAAAAAATGTCTGACTTTTATTTAGAGTTCAGGCGAAGCTCACCAGGTGTTTTTCTGGCAAACATATTTACTAGTGTTAAAAGCTTCAAGCTGCCTTGCCTATAAACGACAAACTATCCCTCAAAGCTCCAGTAAGACAAAAATAACTCTTCTGTGGATAATGTGTTTCTGAATAACATACTGTATTTGCATAGCCATCAGCGGGCCGATCATTTGCCCGATGGAGCTGCCGTTTGGCCTGAGGTGTGTTAGTCAAATACAAATAAGAAGTCGGACACAAACATGGTGAACTTGTACTTTAAGGACACAGACACTGAGAGAGCCTGAATCCACCTGACAGGAGGTCTTTGGAGCAGTGAGGTCCTGACAGTCAGACGGAGCATCAGGACGATCAGAACACGCCCCCTGCTCAGTGTGATCTGACATTTAGACAAACTCAACTTAGCAGGTAGTGCACATGCCTCACAGCAAAAAGGCTGAAAGTTTGATTCTATTGTTGGTCTGGGCCTTTCTGAGTGGAGTGCATGTTCTCCCCATGCATGTGTGGGTTCTCTCTGGGCACTCTGGCTTCCTCCCACAGACCAAAAACATGTTCATTAGGTGAGATGGTGTCTCCCACTCGTCCTTGGGTGTGAGTCTGAATGGTTGTCTGTCTCTATATGTGGCCCTGAGATCAGGGTGTACCCCGCCTCTCGCCCAAAGTCAGCTGGGATACTCAGGCCTCGTGACCCCGGGAGAGATAAGTGGTAAAATTAATGGATGGATAGATGGAAGCAGACAATTGGACTCGAGTCATAGGGACTCGGACTCTAGGCTAGACTTGAGCCGCTAATGGGACGACTTGCAACCCGACTCGGACTCGGGAGGTAAAAACTCGAGACTCGACCCGGACTTGGGAGAAAATGTCTCCCGACTTGACCTGCCTTGAGACAACATGATTCAGAAAACTGCACGCACTCAGGCTTTATATGAAGAGCCAGACAGGAGATATATGCCGCTCTTTCCTTTAAGGTTCACTTCATTGATGCTCTATTCACAGTACACTTGTCCGTCACCTATAATTGTCCTGCACATGACACAGTACTATACACACACGTTCCTACCACACACCCGCTTCTGCAACAGTGATTATCAGTGGACAGGGTGCGTGGGACGTGGGCTTCAAATTGGAAACCGCTATGTCTTCTGTACCCAAAATTATTTTCTTTGCATATAAAAAAATTCGATCAGATGGAAAAGGAATACACACCAAGTGCACGACCTGCACTTGATAAGCAAAAAAGAGGGCACAAGATCATACTTTAACCGCCACCTGAGGGCACATGAGGCCAAGTAAGTGAAACCTGCAAACGTTAGCCAGGTAGCTAACGTTCCTGCCATAGGTCAATATGGCAGTAACATTAGCCCGACCTGTGGTCAATATGAAGCTAGCAAAGCTAACATTAGTAAAGAGGGTGTATGTGTGTTGTATGTGTGGGAAGATAAGGTTTTTCTCTTCAAGATAAAAATCTGAGTGCTTTCTGGGTAGACTGGGGAACAATGGTGAGGCTCGGCCCATCATATCCCGTGACTCGACTCGACTTGACTTTACAAAACCTGTGACTCGACTTGACTCGACTTGCCCACAACAGAAAAACTTGGGACTTGCTTGAGACCCAGATCAAATGACTCAAGACTTGCCTGGGACTTGGGCAATTGTCTGGATGGAAGTGTGACTTTCGGTGCTCCTGCAGTCTGCCTCTAGTGGACACACAAGAAACTGCTCATGTCGACTCACTTTTATTGGCTACTTTTTCGACTCTGCTTGCTTTTCACACATCAGTACTTTTTTTCTGGACTTTAAGTCGCTTCGGAGTATAAGTCACATCACTCTACAAATGCATCATGAAGAGAAAAAACATATATAAGTTACAAAAGACTATAAGTCACATTTATTTAGTGCTCTGATAGAGAGGTGGTTGCCTTGTATGTAGCGGTAACTCCAAGAAGGTCCACTGTGTCCTTCTGTTGGCATTGCTGTTCACCAATCCATCCACCAGGGGGGCTCGGACAAATCTGCCTCACACAGACCTCCACTTCCCCTTCGCTACAGACCGACTGATATTTCATTGCTCTCTAATCTCCTCCCAGTTGTTTTTTTTTTTTGCATTTGTTTGTCCCAGAGTCCAGGCGAAGTACATCATACAGATGTTTATAATTTCTAACTAACTCACAGTTTCTTTTCAAAAAGTTCTGCCATCATTATTTCCTCTTCATGTCTCACTAGATCTACCTAATGGTTGTAACAGCAACACTGCCAAATGGTTTCCAGTAGTACTACTCCATTTGGCCCTTTTCCGTAAGTCTAAAGCCCCCTTCACACTGTCGCATGGTAACCGTCCCGAAAAACTGCTTCTCTGCCGGCGGAGGCCCCTGAAATGCAGAGCGTTTTTCAAAGCGGCTCCTGCCGCTGCGGCATGAGCATGGGGTAACAGGCGGCAGTGACGTAGAGGTGATTCGGCAAACGTCACAGCAGAGCCCGCCCAAAAGTCCTTCACGACACTCCCTCCTCAAAAACACGTACCCCTGAGTAGTACCTTATTCCGTCATCAAGAGAATCCCCCCTATTCAGATACCAGCAGTATTAGCTCCTCCATTGCTCGTTTTGCCCCGCGAAGCCTGCTATTTCCGGGTTTTCTTCTTTCTTCGATGCAATTGGCTGTTCCCAGGCGGCTGCCGCCAGAAAAGTTCAACACGCTGGACTCCGGGCGGCAGGGGAAAATCTGTGCGCGTTCACGTGGGCGGCAACCGCTTCTGGGTCCTACCGCCGCGGCCAAAACCGCTTGCCGTCTGCCGCCCGTCCCTCATTAAAATGACTGGAGGCGGCGCGTTGTCGCGCGGCGGTGTGAAGCCCCCTTTATGAAAATCTGCAGAAATACGGCTAAATGAACACATGTACAGGAGGCTCCGTCGGTTTCTCGATCCATCTTTCACGTTGAGCATAAATGGGCCTGTAACAAGTCTCTCCTGGCAGCACATTGTTCAGTCACCCATCAGTGGACTCGTTCCTTCAGCTCTGGCCGTCTTGCTTTAGGCCCTGATTAAAGGTGTAGTCAGCGACCTTCTAATCTTCTAATCTAATGCACAATTTGTCAAAATCACAGTTTTTCTCCTCTCCATCCACAAGATGTCACCACTGACAGCATGTTGAAAAAAAAGTCCGGTTCCAATACACAGCCTTGGCTCTGAATTTCAGCAGGTAAATACTGTGCCTCGGCCGAGTCACCAAAACAGGGTACACCCTCCCACATCCAGGGGGGGATCATACTCATGCCCAGATCAGACAGAGGGGGGCGGGGGAGTAGTAGGTTGCGTAGCGTGTGCAGTTATTGTAAGAGAGAGATACAATATGTGCAGTAGCAATGGCTGAAAAACAGCCCAAAAGAAAAAGGTCAGAGGAGTGAAAAGTGAAAAAGAAGGGCTATGACCATGAAAGAGCGAAGACCCGGGTCAACATTGGTGTTGCTTTCCGACGGTGGAGGGAACTCCACTTATTGAAATACCTGAAAAAGGACACGGATGTCGCCGTCTTTCTGCTGGACAGGTAAGCAACATTAGCTTTGTGGTGCTTCACATAACAGTAACAGCCGTTCATTCATCTTATTGTCTAATCTGCCAAAATGTACTGTTGTCGTGATGTTATCAATAATGGCAGTGGAGTTGTCTGACGAGTCAGGGTTACCTTAGCTACATTGGTCAGCTACACAGTTTCTACAGCCGTTTCCATGACGATGCACGTCCATCAGCTTTCTGGGGTGGAGCCAGGGGTGAGATATGAAGGGAGAGGCGGGTCTAAATTTGTTTAGCAACAACCTCTCCACTCGTTTTTTCCCACATTGCTGACTATACCTTTAACTTTCTTCATTTTCTTCAGTGGAGTATCAGTAATCTCTACTTTTCACCAGTCCCTCATGAGTTTCTCATTCCAAACTTTACTTCAGCTTGATTACCACTGCTATTCGACTATCTGATCTTTGTTAGAACAGCATTTTCATTTTGGAGGCATTGTGTTTATGTCTAGCCCAGCCTAGAGCGCCTTCTCATGGCTGTAGGCGGGAATGTTTGCTCCTTGGTTCATGTCTGTCAGTATGTCTGTCAATGATGTATATTTTGATATGGTAAATGGTAAATGGACTTGAGCTTATATAGCGCTTTTTCTTGTCTTTTGACTACTCAAAGCTGCTTTACACCGCAGGTCAAACCTACCCGTTCACACCCATTCACTCACTGATGGTTCAGAGTTTCTATGTTAGTTATCCATCAGTATTTCTAACACATTCACGCCCTTTCATGCCCATACACACCACTGACGCAGCAGTGGGAGCAACTTGGGGTTGGGTGTCTTCCTGTGTCACCCAGAGTGGGGCTTGAACCTGCAACCCCCCTGATCCAGACCAAGCGCACTATCCAACTGCACCACCGACAAAAATTGGAGCTATATAAGTCGCAGGATCAGCCAAACTATGAAAAAAGTGTGACTTATATTCCTGAATATACGATTTAAATCCATTTCATAGCAGGTAAAAATGACTCACAGGAAATTAGAATAATAATTTGTTTGAAATATTGTATGACAGAGGTTGTTAGTGTTGTGATGTAACAATAATAATATTTAGTTCTGACTAACAAACAGATGCAGCTGTTTTAGTTTTCTCCTTCTGGATGAGCTCCTGCCACATGCTAGCTAATTATCAGCCACCTCTATATCCATTTACATGCCACTGTTGGTTTAACATTTCTGCCCCTCTAATTTTATGGGTTTTTTTCCATTAAAAAGATCAGTCCTGATCATCTTACTTCTTCCAGCTACACGAGGCAATAAAGAGGTTTTGCCATCCTCTCTAAGTGGCTGTCATGAATCCCCTGGTTAAATACTTACTAACTGGCTCTCAGGAATCAGACCACAAATGAAATTATTCCAGATAAATCTGTTTCAGTTGTTTTGGGGGTTATATTCATAGTTATACAGTACATAGTGATTAAGATTGAGTTATAGGGACGTTTTTTTAATGACAAAAAGATACCCTCAAAACCACATCGTATTCATCGACCTCACATTTTCAAAAATTTTCAATGTTCCAGGGGTCAGATGGGATGGGCCTTCAGTGGCCCCTGGTCCACATTTATATATATATTGCTAAACATATTTATTAGTCCACCACCAAATGTAAGGTTTATGCTACAGTTGTCCTAAATTAACAGTACTGGTGATAAAAACATATTTTTTTATGTTTTTACGGTTGTATTGTTGATACAACAGTAAAAAGAACCTCTTGCTAAAATGATTTTTAATGCTAAAATATAATAATCATTATTATCCTTTAATTTTGATCTTAACTGTTTTACACAAAAAAAAACATAAAAGTAGGAAAGGTAATTCCTATTTATTGATTAAGATGTCAAATGGTAGTCATTTCATTAAATTCCTGAACCAAACATAGTTGTAGTGGTTGAATGTTCTGTTCAGAGAGTGGCTCAATTTGAGTATAAAAAGGAAAATTAGGTTTGAAATTCTTTATTTCTGTTCAAAATGTTTTTCCAATAACAATGAGATTACTAATTTTAAACAAGTTTAAAGCCTAAAAATCTAAAATAATTGTTTTCTCATTTTATTGCTGTGTTCTTATACATTTGTTAAGCACTATATCACTGTAATACACAGAATAAAGAAGGGAGAGAAGGGAGAAGAGTAGTGTTAGTTTTTAATATTCTGTTATATAAATAAGGAAGTACCAAACCATAGCATGTGAACACTGTCATGCCACAGCAGAAGCACAGAAATGCTCTGTCGTATTTACATGTGTATGCAAAACTCTTAGTATATTTATATCATAAAACTCATCCAACAGCTTTAGCCTGTTCATAGAAACACCACCACCTTCCTCATCGTGACACGGCACACACCAGCATTTACTGATGCGTGTCACAAACAAACACACACTCAGTGACTGCCATCGGCATGACGCCCAAACAACAGTTTAGAGCACGCAGTCTCTTTAGCAGGGGAGGGCTAGAGGGCCACAAGCTGCCCACCAGACTGGTTATTGTATCAAAAATGCTTGTGCATACAGAAAACTGCCAATAGAAAAGCATCAGAAAACAAAAAATGCTTGCCCCTCTGCAGTTTTATTGATATTCATACATTGTGGGCCAGATCCACAAAGAACGGATTGCTCCTGCGAATAGCACCGTTATTTGCGCAGAACTAGCTAATCTGCCCTGCTTTAGCGCCTTATTCTCAAAAAAATATGCTCTTAGCATATACTGGTGCTAAAACTCCCACACAGTTTGGCATCTGAGTGCACTTTGTGCCTCTGATTGCAAAATAAATGCAGAAAATAACACTCAAATGACCAAAAGTGGTCAAGAGGGTTACTGGGGCTTTTAACAGTATTTAGAAAAAATCCTTCATATTTACTGAAAAATGGTGGAATTGTCGCAGAGACAAACACAGTGGACTATTTTACTGTCATCCTTGATGTCATCTAGTAGATCTAGTAGGATCATGAGGCCTGGCAACCGCTATCTGCAAATGATTTCATTATCACTTAAATCGAAAAGTGATAATATCCTCTGACAAATCCTATCTTGTGCACAACTGCCATCTCACCTGCCACAGCGCCTTCGCCTGGCTACAATCACTGCTGCAATGATTACTGGAGAGTCCTTACAGCCCTTGTATAGGCTCTGCTCCACAGTTACCACCAACTCATTGCAATTTTCAATCATTTTGAGCAGGAGAGAGCGAGAGAGGGGAGAAAGAGAAATTGCGCGAATTCAATACATGGGCCTCACTGGTGTTAAATAGCACCGCTTTACTGCCTGTGGCAATGAGCGCTGGTCTTTGTGGATTAGGCGGTACTTGCAGTGAGGCTCATTTACATAGGAAGGGGGCAATTTTGTGCTGAATTTATGAATATTATTTAATTTACTTGCATGCAAAATAGACCGGTGCAGGAGTGGCAGTGCAGTTTGTCTTCAGTTTGTGTGCGTTTCACACTTTGTGTATGCTTTGTGGATTGGATGCTATTTTTTTCTGTCATTTGCACAGGTTTAGCGGTTGCAAAAGCAGTGAAATCCTTTCGAGGATCTGGCCTTGTATGTTTTCCAGGGTTGTGGAAAAGCCTCTGCTGGATTTGAGCAGCAGTCTGCACTCTCTGAGTGCTTTCCTTGTAGACATATACATTACATAGATCGGTAAGGACTGGCTAATGCTAATAGTAATTGCTATTTATTCAAAGCAAATACGCTTTTCTGGGTTCAAACACTGGTTGATTTGACACACTTAAGTCTGTGATTTGACTTTTTCTATTTGTCAGCCTTTTGTCAGTGAGGGGCCCAGCGAGTAGTTCCTCCACTTCCTCCAAGCTCCACAGACTGTTGCTTCAGTAATTTGGAAAGGTTCATTTATGAAATAAAATACACACATGCCCCACACTGCTGTGCATGAACAAGGCTGATCTTTGACATTGTTGTCTAAAAAAGGTAAAAACAATTATCTGTAAACTCCTGCCTCCAGCTTGGTCTTGTTACTCTTCATTTCTGCATGTAAATTTTTAATGTTGCCTTCAATGGCATAGTGAAGACCTTTTTGATGGTTTTGTGTGAAATAAGGCTCTTCAGCCCACAAACATCCTGTAGAGTGTCTTTTGAAAGGTCTTGAACATCAACAGCTGCCATTGTTCTTTAGTGCAGCAGGGGCGGAGCTTAGCGATAGGTCAATAGAATTGAATCGTTTTGTATCATATTGTCCATCTATTGATTATTAGCGTAGCGGGGGCGAGGGGTGGGTACAACGTGAACCGCTCATCAGACAATCACAGCTGGCAGTTTAGAGCCACCAGTTAACCTACTGATCATGTTTTTGTTCTGCAGGGAGAAAGCCAGAGTTCCCAGGCATGCACAGGGAGAACTTACAAACTCCACTTACTCTACTCGGCTCTACTCGATTTGCACTAGCCTGGTTCCCTTTTAAAACAAGCTAGTTTTAGTACCTACTCCGCTCTGGTTCCAAGCGAGCTGAGTCAAGGCTGAAAGATGACGTCACCGACTGCCGGCTACTGATTGGTCAGACAATGTCATCATCGATGAGTCATGAGCGCAACAACCGAGCATGCTAGCAGTAGCTACCAATAGCTTACCCTCATACGTCTTTTCTTTGCAGCTCGATTGCTCTCGTCCTCGGCTTCATTCTGTTGTATAGCTTCCAAAACTCTCCTGTGCTTCTCAAGGGGTATTTCTTCTTGCCACCTGCAGCCTTCTCCTGCTTTCCTTTTTTACTCGGTTTGTGACAAAAAGCCACAGATTGTTGTGTTGCGCTAAAAATGACGTCACAGCAGTGCTGCTCAGCTGTTTACAGCGACACTGCACCCCGTTGGGCAGGCGACTGGGGCTAATGGAAAAGCAGCACAAGGCGAGTAGAGTAGAGCCGGGTAGAGTCGAGCAGAGTAGAGTAGGACGAATGGAAAAGGGCCAATAGAAAGACCCTGACCAACAACTGGACTGAATCTGTAACCTTCTCCCTGTGAGGCCCGTGCACTACCTGCTGCGCCGCCATGCCACCCTGCATCATATTGACCTTTACTTTATTATTTTATTCTTGAAGTATATGTTTTTACTCAAGCATTGAGCTGCTCGTCTTCCTTTATTCTCTGACAGACGTCCACATTTTTGTGGTACTTACCATCTCCAGCAGAGAACTCTCCCTCCTCACAGCGGGCACAGTGATAACAGCACGTCCTTTTTCGGCTTTTTAACTCGTATCCCGGCTGACATGTTTTAGAGCAGTTGTAATCAGTTACCTATAAAAAACAAAGATTTATTACAAATTAATATTTGACATCACTTTCAGAAATATATTTAACAAAGTGTTTATGATGTGACCTTACATTCACAGAGCACATTCTGAGAGTTAGTCTGTCCGGGACTGTGATATTTCTTCTAGGCCAGTACTCTCCGATGGTTTTTATGCGTGGCTCATCCATTTCCCAGGAGACTATATCATACCCTAAACTGGGGTCTCCGTCGGAGTTAAAGTCTATGTGTGTGGTGTTCACAGTGAGGTTGACCTTTCTGATTTCCAAAAGAAGCTGTGGACACAAGGATCATCACATTATTTGTGGAAAAACAGCCAAACTGACCATTATGATTGTATAAAAATATATTTTCTGTATTTCTTTTAATGGCAATTAGAAGACATCTCCATTGATAATGTCTGGGAAAATGATAGAGAAAATTTCTTCAACTCTCACTTAAATTTAAGTGAAAAGTTTACGAGTTATAGGGTCCCATTCATGCATGAATTTATTAAATCACATGGGAATGATTTTCAAAATATGTATTTTTGCTTTTAAACAAGCTAAAAATAATGTGCATTTTTTTAATATGTTATATTTTGAGTGAGTTAATGGTGAATAAAAATTCAATTAATATAGAACTGCAACCACATATTTGTTAAACAGTTAGCTAAAATAAAATGCAAATATAAATTATATTTAATATTGCAGTTTAATTAAACTATTAACATTTGACTTTCAATACGAAACAATAAAATTAATAAAAAATATGAAATTAGGTGAAATCTGGATACTGACATAATACACAGAATAAACTTTTTACTGCTTCATGTCCTCTGGAGATTAATCTTTGCTAATTGAATCTCATTGAATTAGAGTACATGTTTTTTCCTGACTAATTCCTTGAGAACAGAAGGATTTTACACTTAATTATGAGGGGTGTGGTGCCTATCCCTCTTTGTTTGACATTTTGGATTTATGATGTAATATCTCAAAATGAACAAAAAGACACAAAGATCCCATTCTTATGAAACTTGAGGATGTAGTTTTGGCGTTTACCACCTAATAGTTGGGACATGGTTAGCCTAAATGGTCCAAAATATAAAATAAATAACTGTCCACTGTAGGTGACGCTGTGCATGAAAGGCAGGAATAATCGACCAAAATGCTACTTCCAAATTTTTGAAGGCCTGTTAGATAATAAAGTACAATCTAATCTAATCTGATCTATAAAAAATGTTTAAATTCCTAATCGTAATAATAGAAGACAAGAATAAGTTTAATCAATTTCTGTTTACCACAGGACTTCAAGATCTTGGTAAAACATTAATACCACACTGGATGGAGATAAATCTTGTGACATTAGAGAAGCATATTGAAAAAACAATGCCACAGTGAGTGCGTGCTAAAATCAAAGCTAAGGTGATCCAACGAAATAGTAGAGTGTGTGACCTTTCTTACTTTGTGGTGACTTTATTTTGGCCAGGCAGGGTATATAACAATATTTTTGTTAATCAGTGATACGTTCCAGATTGTGTAAACCAGAAATCGTCACCATTTGCTCTTTTATTTTAGTAAATAATTATTTTTGTTTTTTTTTTGTCTCCCATGTAAAAAATGATGGACTTTGTCTATTTTAAAAAAAGACTTTCATGGACAGGACTGTAGTATGAAACATAAATACATCACTTTAGAATTTATATCAATTAATTAAATACTGTGTCCTTGTTTCTGATATATCCCATATTGGACACTGGGTCATGTGAGTTGCAATTTATTCCAAAAAATAAACAAATAAATAAAAATCAGTATTGTTGATCACCAATCACATGTCGAAAAAAATGAATTCCAGGAAATAAATATCTGGCTTTTATTATTTTAGGAAATAATTCACTTTTACTGAATATTCTATCCCAAATATTTTAGGCTTTGCGTATGAATCAGTTAATATGAAAAAAACATTTAATAATTCATATTCTTTAAAAAAACTAAAACTAATTAAACGTTAAAAACATTTTGATTAAAAATGTATTTTAAGTAATCAGCTCTCCCTCACAGTTGTCCAATTCTCAAAAATGGGTCTACATGCATGCAAAAAATGAATCAGAATCAGTGCATTTGTAAATCAATGACATGTCCAGAGAAAATATCTGCCCAGTCTCTTATTTTAGGTAATAATATATAAATATTCTTTTAAATATTCTATTTTCTGTCTGTAATATGTTGGGCTTTTTATAACAAAAGTGATACTGAAATTTGTAAAACCTGAAGAATCAATGAAAATTTTCAATAATTTAAATGTTGAAACTCTTTTCATTTAAATTTTATCTTAAGTAGCAGTACAGACTTGTTACTCTGATGTAGCATTTTTTTGGATAATGTTACTTATAAGTCACCTTTCAGTTAAAATATGTCCCTCCAAAAATTAAGGAAGTTAAATTTACATTGTTTTAAAAAATCACATGACCAAGGCAATGAAACCCTCTGTCTCCTTTATTTTACTAAATAGTTAATTTTCCTTAGTCTTCCATTTACAATATCCTGGGCATTGTGTGTTCAACTTGGGACTGAAACAGCTAAAGTTGAAAAAGATTTGATTTTAATGGACATGACTTGGTTAGTTAACAGAATTAAATCACTTCCAGGAGACATTTACAATTTTTGAAAAGAAATCTTTTTTTAGGCATACACACTTTTTGGAAACTGGGTCTGTTAAGTTTTTATTTAGTGAGTTAAGAACACATCATCCCAAAAATGATTGACCTAGAATATTGTGCCCCACAGCCTGAGTCCACCCCTCTCATAAATACTCCATGACACCATTAATATGTGAAAGATCAGTTTGTGTTACCTCCTGGGCGGTAAAATTGGTGCTGCGCTCACAGCGTTGGCTGTCACACCGGAGCAGACGTCTGAGACCCTCAGCAATGACTTGAACAGCCAGATAGATGTTGTATGATTGATCCTGGTCGATGTGGGTGGCCAAGCTGGACAGGTTTGACCTTGGTTTGGAGCTTTGGTGGCTATTTGTGGAGCTGTCCTCAGGCTGATACTGCGACAGGTAATGCTCCAGGATGGCGTTTGAAGTGTGGTTGAACATTGAGAGGACGTAGTCTCTGAAACCAGGCACTTCGTTCCTCTTGGAGACGAAGCCAAAAACTGGACCTGCCATTTCGATGTCAGGGAGAGTGGAGATCTTTGTTGAGGTGGACCAGCTGTCACTGGCGATCCAGGTCCTGTTGAGTGTGTGATTAATTGCAGCTCTCATGATGATGTCAACATTGGACTCCTTGGTGAACAGGATGATGGCCTCAGCAGAAGACGTCTTAATATCCTTCATCAGCTTGTCCAGCCTCTTGCAGGTCTTGTCATTGTTCTGGGAGAAATAGCCAGGCAGGATTTCGAAGAAGTCAATGCAAATGCCCTTAAGTTTCCTGAAAATGTTCAAAAGGTTATCACTGCCGTACTTCCCGTACTCGTCGTCGCTTCCTACAATGGCCACTGTTTTCCAGTTAAACTTCTGCACCAGCTCACCGATGGCCTTTGTCTGATATGCATCACTAGATATTGTTCGCAGAAATGTTGGGAACTTCAACTTCCTGCTCAGAAGCTCGCTTGTGGACGCATAGCTAATCTGTAAAAGCAATCATAAAGTTTATTAAAATGGGCATGCATGAAGTCTCTACAGTGCTGAGTAATCAAAGGCAGAAGAGAAGACAATCAGTAACACAATCTTTTGTTTTACCTTTGGGATGACCGAAGGGGAGAAATGATCAACTGAAAACAACATTTACAGACTTTTTTTTTGAGGAGTGTTTGTAAATGTTTTAAACCCAAGTGAAGCTGGGATGTTGTGTGAAATGCTAATAAAATCAGAATACAATGATATACAAATCTTCTCCCATTTATATTCAACTGAATACATTAAAAGAGAAGGTATTAAATGTTTGGTCTGATTCACCTAATTGTTTTTGCAAACATCCACTCATTTTGAAATGAATCCCTGTACCAGATTCCAAAAAAGCTGGGACAGGGGCAAGCTGGCCACTGAGTTACATTCCCTAACTAAGGAACTAAGGACTTTAACTGTTGACTCTTTCTAGGCTGAATTCTTCCCCATTCTTGCCTGATGTTTACTTCACTTGCTTAGCAAAGTCTCAGTTGTCCCAATTTGCACTTCATAATGCCCGACAAATTTAGGCCAGTCTGGTACCTGCACTCTTTTACTACAAAGCCACACTGTAAACATCCTTGAAAACAAAACAAAACAAAAAAAAGCCACATTACTCAAGGAAAAATTGGCAGTATGCATCGGACCTGTACCGACAATGCGAAGTGCCAACAGATCAGGGCAGAAATGGTGGATAACTATGGAATCAGATTTGTACCAACAGGATAAAGCAAAGCTTTCTAAAACTCATACGAATAAAATGGATTTAATCAAAAATAAAACGTACTCAACCAAAAAAAATCTTGTCAAAAGCAAAAAATATCACTCATCGTGAAAACTGTTTGACTTTTTTCTGATTTGTTTCCTTTGCTTCATTCTCTCCTCTCTCTCTCTCTTTTGGTTTCGCTTCTCGGTTTCTTGGTTTTGATTCAAGCTTATTTGGTTATTCTTCTGACACAAACCTCTCGTGTGGGCGGGTTCTATGAGGGGCGCATTCCTATTGGCTGATGAGTTTTTGAGTATCACGGCTGTGAACCGGATGTTATTTAGCGGGCAAAGCGCAGCGCGGAACAGCAAAGCAAAACAACCAAACGTGAGGAGTCTTGTGTCGTCCTGTCTTCGTGTTCTTCAAACATACCTTACATTACTAAAACTGCTTTACCTTTCTGGATACCATGCAGTGAACATACAGCTCTGCGATCACTCAGAAAAATTTAAATTTGAAAAGATTTAGTTCATGTTGCTGTTCTATCAATGTAATGGACAGTTAATGTTAATAATTCTTCAGACATACCTAAGGTTCCAGGAAACATGATCAATTGACTTAAAATCAGTTTGGAATCAAAGTACTCCACTGTCTGCATGAGATACTCCTTTTGTTTTTACATTTCAAATTGTTAAATAGTTTTTTTTAATGAATTTTAATGTATACATTTTAGCATTTCAGCATTTTTAGAATATATCTCTTTTTTGCTTGTGAACTCAGCTCCACACATTTCACATTCCACTGTGAGTTTACTGTATAGTGTACCATACTCGAAATGTTGGAGGGGCTATTCGGACTGGGTGGTATAGCAGTTTACCCCGGAGCGAATGTCTGTCGAATATCTAATGTCAAACGTCAAACTAACTTCACCAAGGTCGCGCCATCTCCTCCCCCAGGTCTCTCTCACCCCTTTCACAAGCCTATCAGCTGTCTCTCTCTCTCTCTTGTCAATAAAAGCCAACAATGCCCCCAAGATAATCTGATAAATACATAAATATTCAACCCACAAATGACTCTGCTCTTTGGAAAATGGCTTATGGCTCAAAATGGTGACAGCAAAGGCAGTCACTGCATTGAGCCCAAACTACAAGGAAACAAAACCAACATGTATAAACTGGTGCAGACTGACATATAGACATACCCTTCCCTTTAACAACACTACCAAGATATATTTGTGTGTTTTTTATCTCTTAAAATTGATAAAGAATCAACTTAAAGTGAATTAAAGACAAACCTGGGTGACTGAGGCCAGTGCCGTGACTCGAGCGACAGCGATCGACACCTCTGAATGCCTCTCACCGATCACAACCTTCGCTTTAGGCTGAGATAAAGGAAGCTGATAGTTTTCTGGTACCAAACAGCTCTGAGGGTCTGACTGAATAAGCTGCAGCGTTGATGTGATGGCGAAGCTGACGTCTCCACAAGTGTCATAGATATCGTACCCAATGGTGATGTTGGGAAGGACCCTTGGTGTGCGCTGGTTTATCTCATTGATGGCGTAAATCATCACCTGACTTTGGAGGAATGACCTGATATCATACCTGAAAATAAAATGAATGGAATATAGTCAATATTTCAATCAAAAGTTCATTTTGCCAATCCATTCCTTGAATATTCACATGGATTTACTGTTGAGTGATTATTAAAATTACAAAACTGCCTTATCGAGCATTTCCTTTTATAAATTCCTGTTGATGGATCAGTATTTAGATCAACAAAATCACATTACTTCTCCCTTGTGCCATTGCCAAAATTCCCCCAAAAGTAAACTCCAGAGAACCTTTAAGTCAAAAATGTTGAAAACTCTTCCTTCTTGCAGCACAAACAAATCATATAAAATACTCCTGCATCTGCATCTGTTTTCTGATCACCACCAAACCCAACCACTCCTCCCTTGTGCTATGATCACATGGCTGGTTTTGACAGTTGGTGATGCATATTAAAGGAGTTGGTGTCCCTTGCCTCCTGGTTTTGCACCCTTGTGCCCAGATTAGCATCTATGAATCAATCAATCTTTTATTTATATCGCGTCAATTCATAAAAAGTGTTATCTCAAGACACTTTACAATAGAGCATAAAACTCTTCATTTAATGGATACACATAAATGCATAGATACATATATACATATAAAGATATTAGGATACACATAGGCTATACACCCATTTATCCATCCAACATCCAACATTAATCCATATAGCCAATCATGAATCTCTCCATCATGGTGGCAAGAAAAAACCTTCTGATAAGCAGCAGGAAATCTTGAATGTGGATCCCAGTCTCATGCTGAACAGCAAATCCACACGATGCTGAGTTGGGCATGTGGGAAGTCAATGAAGTCAAGTTGACATTGCTGTTGGTGCAAGTTGTCAGGAATGATGAATGTTGAAGGGCTGGCTTGGTGTGTGCTCCCAAACCTGAGCTGACCATGACCATAAAATCTTCAAAACCCCCAGATAACTTCAGGATTTACTGTCAGAAATGTGGAGAACTGTGCACTGTGTACAAATCCTTAAAAAAAGACCTGGTTCAACATCTGCATTTAGATCACCACCAAAATCTATCAACTTTTTCCTTTGTGCCATGACTAACGTTCCCAGAAATTTAGTTTACATCCAAGGAGACATTTTGAGTTATCACCAAAACATGTTGAAAAAAGTTCCTTCTTGCAATGTCAACAAAGTCCTTTATAAAACCCAGATTCACATCTGTATTTAGAACAACACCAAAAGCTAATCCTCGGGCCATTTTGAAAATTTGATAGAAAGCCATTGAGAGCTCTTTGACTTATTAGCAACAATTCTGAATTTCCCCTGTCTTGCAATGTTAGGCAAATCCTCAACAATAAAATCCTGGTTCTACATCTTTATTCACACCACCAAAATCTAATCACTTATCCTTCTGTCATGACTAACATTTCCAGAAAATTTAATAAAAAAGCAATGAGAGTTTTTTGCGTTCATATGAAACGGTTCACGAATCATGTGAAAAACTGAAGTATACTAATCAAGATTAGAATGACCATATCATCCTTTCATGACCAATATTTCCTGTAAATGACATTAAATCCTGACAATAAGGTTCAAGTAATCACTAACAAACAACCAGACAAACACCATCAGGAACAAAACCTTCTTGGAGGAGGTAATAAGCTATTTTTTGACTCCCAGCCTCCATCCAGTACCACCAACACTACCACCTCTCTAAAATCAAACCATGTAACATAAAACTTTTTTGATCTCTTGGAGTTGTTCCATCAGAAATTCACTGAACTAATACTAATTTTACTGTACATGACAGTAAAAATATAATGATAATAAAATGTTAATTTGTAAAGCTCTTTCAAGAACAAGTTACAAAGCACTTTAAAAGACACAACACCAAACAGGTAACATTATAATGAATAAAAACAATGCAATTAAATGAAGGAGCTAACCCACTACAAGACCTATTAACTGCGGAGTCAATGGGGCCAAAACACTTTAAAACTGGACTGATGTGTTCTGTCCTGCTGGACTCAGCTGAGTCAAGCGCTCCATTTGCCGTAGTGTGTTGAGGATGTGTGATGAGTCAGGACGAATGATGATGATATGTCACATGAATTTCTGGTACTTGGGAGCGACACAACCCCCAAGTTGTTTCCAGTGCTGCGTCAGTGGCATGTAAATGTGTATGAATAGGGTGTAGGTGTGTTAGCTAATACTGAAGAATAACTGCACAGTGAATGGGTGCAAATGGGTTTATGAGTGCTGTGTTCAAACTCTTTGAGCTTCTACAAGACTAGAGAGAGAGAGCTCTACAGTGTTAGTCGAAAAAGGAAACTCTGATTCAATCTCATGTGTCACAAAAACAAAGAAGGGGATAAAAGTGACATTAGGATATGAGCTTTATCGTTTAACTGTCATGAGGTCATTCACATTTGGTCACTTGTGGCTGCACAACAAACAGTTTTGTAAAACATGCCAACTTTGCTTTGACATGAAAAATGATTTATGAAATTTGCCAGAGTGTTGACAACCAACAAAATGAGACTGACAAAAAAAAGAAGAAATTTCAGCTGACCTTCTTTTTCATTGTCCATGCCCTTCAACATGCTTTCCTCATTATTCTACTCATCTCATGTCACAGAATGCTTTTGCTACCCCCCCGCAGGGCATCCAAAGCCCAAATAATACGATCACCAAGATCGGCCCCAATCTGAGGAGGGGTCTTCAAGACTTCATGCTTCAAAAGAGGAAGAAGTCACGTATGGAGGTCTGGAGACATTGGTGATGACGGTAAAAGAAACAATTAGCAAAGAGCCCTCTCAAGCGATTTCCCACAATAAATCTCTGATGTACTCAGGCATCATCATGCTCCCACCAAAGCCCCCTGACATGTTTTACAAAATAGACTGCTCAGCTGTCCTCCATGTCTAAATATGAATGACCAATATACCAAATTAAAGTAAAATTAATAATCCTTTATGCTATAACATTTGTTTTTAGTTAACTTTCCCTGATTTTAATTGATTTTGGATTAACTCTGGGGTTGTGAAACATAAAAACTTGGATAAACTCAATTTTGACCTGTTTTCTAAAATTGGTTTCAGTGCAGTTGTTCGTGACTGAGGATGACCAGCCAATCAATCAAATTAAGGTAAAATGATAATGTTAATAACTTTTGATAACATCTTTTGAGATCTACTTTGGGTTTCCTTTTTATCACTCACAAGTTTATTAACAATAAGTGAATATGATTGGATTCATTCGCCCATTTGATTTGACGAAATGGGCAGAATAACAACTTTGACAGACTTAAATTAGACTTTTATTAACAAAACTGGACTTAAATGTTTTATTTAATAAACATACTGTACAACTTTAGAGAACAAAAATGACTTAAATGTGATTAAGACTAATTTTCTAATGTTCATCCTAACATATCTGCTGTGAAGCACTTACACACTGCAGTTGGTCGGTCCATGCGTTGTGTTTCTGTTGGTTTGTGCGTGAATGGGAAAAAGTCCTCCAATTATGATGTCACCAGGAGATAAGGCATGAAGAGACTTGCTCTCACCTTGCTGAAAGAAAGAGACACTAACAGCTACGAAAAGCAAGGATGATATCATGGTGGATACACCGGTGTGATGACTGTGTGCCTGTGTGTTCCTCGCTCTAAAGCATGAACCAACACCTGGATAGCTGTTATAACTGAAGTTCCTCATATGCAACACGAGATCATTTACATGGTCGGAGGCTGTTACTTAATGCAAAATATACGCAAATGCCAGTTTTAATTTTGTCTTCTTGGTTGGGTATGTCTGAAGAAGATATTGTGTATTCTTTTGGTCACATTTTAATCTTTACCCTTTTAACCTTTAGTTTAGTCAAGTTTTAGCCAACAAAACTCAAATCATTTTTTTCCAGAGTAATTTTTATTTGGAAATGTATGAGCACATAATGACAAGATGCTTACAATACATATTTCCACTTTTTTTTCCTTTTTAAATGGAACATGACCCCCCCCCCCCCCCCCAAAAAAAAAGGACACATGACTCCACATAAGGGTTGGCATGAATAACAATATCAAAGCATTATCAGGTGAGGATACACTATACCTTATTTTTTATATATGCAAATACATGGAGGATTTAACTGTTAAGTGTGCCAAGTATCTATAAATAATAAAGAATTAGGCTATAAAACAAGGCATGTACAATAGCAGTTTTAACATGTAAGGGCGAAATGCAAGGGAAGGAAGAAAAATAACAAAAAATAAATAGATTTTAAAAAAGGCCATACTATAGTCAACTTAGGAACCAATTAATAAAACATAATACAACTGAAGTGAGTGCAACAAGAAGAAAAGGAAAGTAATGAATAAATAAAAAAAAATAGTACACAAAATATTTTGGAAGTGGTACCAACATTTAGGAGAAGGAACAGGTGTACAGATGGGATGTTGAGATGGACTGGAATTAGTGCAAGACAGGTCCCACTAACAAGAGGAGCCAACTTGATGCTGTCAGGTAAGATATCCAGTCCATCTACGTTTGTTAGAATTGGGTCCCATAACTCAGATAATTTTTAATCACGTGAGAGGCCTTTTCATTTTAGTCATCACCTTCAAACAGATAATAAAATGTACCCATTTTTTGCTGATTATTTCACAAAATTAGGGAAGCAAAAGCTCTGTGAGGTGGGCATCCTTGTTCATGGTACAAGGATTCTCAGAATACTGGAGCACACAGCTGTAACCTGATAGACCAATGTCATATAAACAGAATAGATTTCATTTGTCTATCTAAGCAACAGCCAGTAGAAATTGATTAGGAATTGGCAGAACTGTCACGAGCATATCCAGTAGGTGACTGGACTGTTGTTGAATCAATCATCATTACGGGCTCGTTAGATAATTTAGCAGGTGGATGATACTGGCATCAAGTCCAAAACATGAGCCTCTTTTTCAGAACAAACTCAAGTCAAACATGTCAGAAGTGGAGTGAAAACATCCTTTTATGGAGAAATGTTATTTGTTTTACAAAAATCCCATTGAGCCCTGATAAACCTCGACTGTAGGTGTTAGCATCTATGCAAATCTCTGTCTGCGCTGTCACTTCCTGCTGTCACCTGGCTCGTCACTCCGGTTTTCTTGCTTTAAATGAAGCTGATTAGACTGTGCTGCCTCAGGCTGAGCTAAGCAAGATGGATCTGCATGATTACATATGCCTGGAAACATTCAGCACTCACTCAACAAATCTAACCTGATCAGTGTCTTTCACAGAATTACAGAAACATTTCCAAACTTTTTTTATATAAACATTCTTAAGAAGGACACACAAATATTTTCAACAATATTCATTTACAAATGTTCAATCATGCTTCACAGTATTTTCTCCTTCTGTATATTTACACAGAAAGGTAATGAAACATATGTTCATATATATGTATATAACAAATGAATGATACATTTATACTTAACAGAGACAAATATGGTAGGGATGCACTTGTGGTCTGGGCACCCATGAGTTTGTAACTACCATAAATTCTTATTTTCATGAAGAATATCATTGATTATACTTCTATAAACTGATCACCACAACTATTCAGACATGAGGACCCTCCTGAAAACGATATGTAGCATCTCAAGAGGCTAACCTCTAATAAAACAGATGACAGGTCTATGGTTCATGGATCTGTCACTAACTTTAGTTCTTACTTTAGTCCACTTGTCTCCTCTTACCTCCCTTCCTTTGCCCTCACACCCATCACAGCATTGTGTGGATTTGCTGTTCATCATGAGACTGGGATCCACATTCAAGATTTCCTGCTGCTTAACAGAAGGTTTTTTCTTGAGCCATGATGGAGGGATTCATGATTGGCTATATGGATTCATGTTGGGTGTTGGATGTATATATTTGTATATAAATGTATATGTGTATTCTATATGTATATATGTATCTTTGCATATATGTGTATCCACAAAATGAAGAGCTTTATGCTCTATTGTAACGTGTCTTGAGATAACACTTGTTATGAATTGGCGCTATACAAATAAAGATTGATTGATTGATTGATTGAAATTACATAAAGACAAAACAAGACATAGGTAAAGTAAAAACATGCAGTGAACAAGAAATTTCCCCAAAAATAATAATAATAAAAAATCAAATTAAATGTACTCCTATGAACCTAAATTTATAAACATCAATACATAAACAGTGACAAGTTAAAAAGTTAAATGTAGCCAAAGGTAAAGAAATAGGTGACCCCAGATATATTTCTCAAGTCTAATTTTTTCCAGAGGAAGAAATTGAGAAATTTGAGTCAGGAACGTGCTGAATGTTGGTCGTGATTCATTTGTTCAAAGGAGGAGTATGCATTTTTTGGCAAAGTATGTTATCATAATCAACTGTCTACATTTTTTTGAGTCCAAGTCGCAATACATTATATAATTTAATCGGTATACACAAGGAGATAGCTCAAATTCAAGCTTTAAAACTGATTCTGTGAATGAGTGAATCTTTTTACAGAAACTTTCGAGTTGATGACATTGCCAAAACATATGCATAAAGGTTCTCTCTTTGATTTTGCACCTTGGACAATTTTGAGAATTTTCTTTTGAGTTTTTCTGCATTTTTACTGGAGTTAGGTAAAATATGTGAATACACTTAGAAGTAGTTTCTTTAATTTTATTACTTGTAAAACGAAAGTATATTCCATCTGAAATGTCTTTCCTGGTATTTTTGTCTAATTTCCTTATCCTTGGCTGGAATGCTTTAAGTTTTAATATTAGTCCTTTCATTGTGAATGAGTTGACTAATCTTCTTAAGTTCGGTCAGTTCAAAGCTCAGCTTATTTTATTTAATAAGAGAACGTATGACATTCTGGATTTGTATGTATTTTAAAAAGTCTTTACTAGGAATTTTGAACTGTGTTCTTAATTCATAAAACGATTTTAATTGCATATTTTTATGAAACAAGTCTTTAAGATGGGTTGTCCCCAACAATCTTCCCCTATTTACATCAATCAACGATAAGGGCCCTAATGTTGTGGTGCAGCGCAGGGGGCGCAGAGCCTGCACACCCTGCGCAGTGTTAATTTCGTGCAGCGCACCGCCGTGTGCTGCCAATTTGCCAATTTGGTAGACTGTCTGCGCAGAGATGGATGTGACGGTGCACCTGGGGGAGGTGACGGCGCAGGGGGAGGTGTCGACAGATTCATGTTGGCGCAGTGACAATTTCGTGCCAAAAAACTGTGCGGAAGGTGTGCTGAAAGCTCGCCAGCTCCAACCTGATCTATTCTCGGCACAGGCGAAGCGCACCCTCCGCAGCTGTAATTTTGTGACAGGTGCACATGTGCGCACACGTCAACAAAGCCTCAGAGGCAGGTTTCCAGAGTGTCAGGCACATTTTAATGCAATAAACAATCACAGCAATCACTATTTAATGTAACCGTCTGAACCAGCATATACATTTGTATCTATATTAACTGTCCCGTCACGTCTGATGTCGGATTAAAGCCGTTTGTCATAATGGAAACTTAACCTGACGGCAGCTGTAAGTTTGATGCACATCTTACAAGTCAACAATAAACAGCCTTAATATCTGATACTGAGTATATATCTGGCTTCTCTCATTTCATTAAATTCAAAGAAAAGAGGGAGAAAAAAGACAAAGAAAAAGGAGATAAAATAAATGTATGTTACCCGGGATTTACCTGTGATTTCCCAGATTCCTCTGTTTTAGTCTTTATTTTTAACGTGATCTAAAAAGATGGAGTACATTATTCCAAGAAGGATGAGGGGGAGACACTGGGAGAGTATACAGTATATCACTAAAGGCTCTGCTATTTGGTGATGACAAACCAGGAATGCAGGTGGAACACAAGCATTATAAATGGATAAGCCAGCTGCGGTGTAACTGTCTCTTAATTTTTTACTCCTACTAATGACAAAGGAACAGATTACATCTGTCCTGGCCCTGGAGCTGGCCCACACGGTGACACGCTTCGTGATCTCCGATGCGCGCCCCGATGGCCAGTCCGTTCTCCCAGTTGCTGAAGGGACAGCAGCTCTGACCGTCTCCGCTGCTGGGTCTTTCCAGCGCACTGTTTCCGCGGTGGCGGGGATCATTCAGACCAATCAGACGCTGTGCCTCGGCCACAGCGCATTTAAAGGCAAGGAGAGGCGGTCATTTGATTGGTGAAGACACCACTCAGCTGTCTTAAACCCACTCACGCCTTTTCTCCTCTCTCTCTGGCACTTGCACGGAGGGGCAGGGACAGAGGCGTGGATGCTTTCACTGATGCCATATTTTCTTGAACAATCCTTCCATGCAGATAGTGTTGATTACATTTTTATTCTATGAAATTGCTTTATAAATATGAGGGAATTTAAAGTTAGTGGATCAACATAGCCTGCTTCTATCTGTACCCACATGAAAAATTTTAGTTGTTAATAATGATGAAGTTTAATCGATTCTCAGCCTTACCTGTTTCTGAGCTGATTATCAGGACAAATTCACTTTAACACCTCAGACCACAGGATAATCTTATAGGACCATCTTATTAAACCTAAAACAATCTGCTATTTACCATCCTTAGTTGGGAAAGGAAAAAACAGCCTGATAATGTTTGTGTCCGTCCTGCTTTAAATATGAACATCAGGACTCACCCCTCTGCAGTGACGAAGCATTGTGTTTGCAGTGCCCATTTCACAGATCAGGACGAGGACAGGACAGCAGTCTGAAGGTTTAGCAATACTATAGAGCTCTGCTGAAAGGTCCGGTAAAAGCCATGTTACTAAGTCCCACTCATGACAGGAACAGGCCTCTAAGTTTGCAGACATGGTCTTACAGTTCATGCATCTGCCCCACCAGGTAACCTGTGAGAAAAAGATTACATTTACTATTTTTTGGAGGAGGATACATTGCTGAGCTTTAACATGCATTCGTTCTGTATTTTATTTTAATGTAGAAAAAGACTGGATCTAAAAAAAAAAAGCTCTGGGCGTTGAACCTAAAAAGAGGCATTTAGTCAGTTTAGTCCATAAGAGGGCAGCATCCTACATTCAAAGCTGAGCCTGATGCTTTAAAACTGGAACAGCTCTGTTTTAAACACAGTTAACACAAGCCATTTACACTTTTTCACCACTGATTTGGCAAATTTCTTGAAACAGTAATTGCATTCTCAAAATAACATGGACAGACCTCCAAACAACTTTGCTATTGTTCACAACAGAATTGTATTTCTTATTCATTTCATCAAATTGAAAAAGTCTTAGGATATGTCTCAATGTCTCAGGACATCTTTGCAAAAGAATAGGTACAGGTAGCCTACGCTTAGCACAGTTAACCTACTTTGAATACAATTTCCAAGTGAATAGATCTTGTTGATCAAAACTCATGTTTGATTCTCAGTCTAATGGTTGTTCTCTCAAAAACATGAGCATTGTTTCATTGTATATTTCTTTGCATGCATAACAGTCTGTTTAACTGTCAAAACTAATCAAGAATAAATAATTATTGTCTTATGCTTTATTTACAGCCATGCAGGTTACACATAAATTTCCTTTTTTGTTTATATTCCAGTGTATTATGCTGTATACATGTTTTCTTTACAGTTTTCTCAGTCGATTTGGTACATTTCTCGAGTCATCCTCGACATTTTCAAAACAGTTGGTGCATTTCTCAATACAATTTGTACAAATAGTAGAACACCAAGGATCAGAAAGCCAGTTTCTTACTCAAAATCCTAAGTTCATCTCATAAAAGTACGTCTGTGTCAATGAACATGTGAATGCAATCAAAATGAAGTGGTTGTGTCATTGTGCACAGATAAGACAGCCAAATTTCTTGATCATGTTGTCAGTATATAACAGTGTGCTCTGGAGGGATGTCTGATGGAAACTATGGCTAAAGTTCTTATGACAATCTTTGTAAATTGTAAGTTACACATTAGTGTATGTGGGAGATCAATTGCAAGACAGTGGACAAGTTTCACAGTTAACTTTTTATTGTTTGTATGATCATTTGTTGGCAGATCATGTCAAAACTAATCAAGTCTGTTTAACTGTCAATAATTATTGTCTTATGCTTTAGTAGAAATGCATCATTGAGCTATTTCAGAAAACTGTTTGATCTGATGCTTCACACATTTCCCTTCATTTGAGCAAGTCAAGATTCACCTGTGAGCAATTTTTTTTTACAGTTTTCCTCATTCCCTTTGGTACATTTTTTGAGTCATCCTCAATCAATTTCTCGTTTCTTAATACAATTTGTAAAAATGCAAAACTCCATGGATTAGCTGCAACAGCTTGTCTCTTGCTAAAAATCCAAAGTTCATCTCATAAAAGTCAAAATCTTTGTCAATGAACATGTCTGTGCCATCAGAATGACAAGTCCTTGTGTGTACAGATACGCCAAATTTCTTGATCATGTTGTCAATATGACAGTGAACTCTGGAGGGATGTTCTGATGTAAAATATGGCTAAAGTTTTCATGACAATTATTTTAAATTGTAAGTTACACCTTACTCTGTGTGGGAGAGCGGTTGTTTGTACTGTAATTTGTTGACAGATCATGTCATTGAGATACAGTAAGGAAAAGGCAGCATTGCTTAGCACAAAGAAAAGACAAAAGTAGAAATGCATCAATGAGCTATTTCAGAAAACTGGTTGATCTGATGCTTCACGTATTTCCCTTCCCTTCAAGTTGAGATTCACCTGTGAGCAATTTAATACAGTTTTTCTCATTCACTTTGGTACATTTTTGAGTCATCCTCAACATTTGCAAAACACTAGTGCATTTCTTAATACAATTTGTACAAATGCAAAATACCATGGATTAGCTGCAACAGCCAGTCTCTTGCACAAAATCCTTGGTTCTTCTCTCAAAAGTAAATGTCTGTGTCAATGAACGTTGGTGCAATCAGAATGACAAGTCCTTGTGTCATTGTGCACAGATAAGAGCCAAATCATTTTGTCATGGTGTCAGTAGTGTACTCTGGAGGGATTTTCTAATGTAAACTATGGCTAAAGTCTTTATGAAAATCATTGTAAACTGTAAGTTTACACCTTAATGTTAATGCAAGAAATCTTGTAATCCAGGGGTGGGCAAATTTAATTACCAAGAGAGCCATATAAAACCATTTTTCCCAGCCTGAGGGCCACATTGTTACAAACTCTCGATGAGGAAAAAGAATGTTGGATGAACAACATGTGAGAATATAAATTTGTCAAAAAATTAGAACCAATATTCATATATTACAACATAAATACAAGTTATTATGCATAACTAGAAAAGCACTCGGAGAGCGCAGACCTCCGCCAGCGCCACAGTCCTTAGCCATATTGTGATTTTGACCATAAATATTAGTCCTAGCTTTATTTCATGTAAATATTTAGATTCCTTGACCATGAAAACATACCATTAACAACTGGATTCATAATTATATCTATTTTAGTTCAGTAGTTATTCACGAAAATCACATTGTTCGCCATGGCGGCCAGAAGGTGATCCGGACCAACACCAAAATCGAAACAGTTCTTCCTTTTCTCATGCTGAACATTTCTTGTTTATGAGGAACTAAACGAATGTTCTGGATGAACAACATGTGAGAATATAAATTTGTCAAAATTAAAAACCAATATTTCATAATTACAAATATTCATACAAGTTATTATGCATACAACATAAATACAATAATGAACTTGACAGAGAATACAAGCAAATTTAGCTAACATAAATTGAATCAAAACCAGTGAAGCTTTTTTCAAATGATTAAAATTATGTGTTATTCAAATTTTTAAGATCAAATATTTTGCTGCTGCCATTTTTTATATATAGTATTGAGTAATACTTGATTTAATGTTCAAAGACTTCATAAAAGAGATTTAGAGACACTATTATAGCAAAGTAAGGTCATAAACAACTTACATAAGCCAATAAAAATACCAGTCTAGATTTTATAGAATTATTTCTATTCTGAGTTTTTGTCATATTTACAAACTGCTGGTTGGGAATGAATGGCGGGCCACATTTAGTGATGTGGAGGGCCGCACTTGGCCCCCGGGCCGCCACTTGCCCACCCCTGCTGTAATCTTTGAGTCCAGAGAAGCAGCACAATGCTAATGTAACTTGCAAATACACTCCATCCCTGTGCCTCTCACCTGTCTAACCGAAGTAGTTCAGCAAGGTTGCAATGACAAGGTGCCCTCTGATTGGTTGGTCATTTTACCAGTCAGGGAGCTTGCAAAAGTTGATGTTCATATTTTTCTGATACTTCTTCTCCATGTGGCCTTGCTCAGTTTATCATGGCCCCACACCCCCTCCCTCCTCCTGCAGGCCCCTCACCTCCTGTACATGGCTCTGGATTGGGTCTCTTGCTCTCCACACTCCTGTCAGAGGTGGCTCATATAAAACCCTCACACTGAGCTGTGGAGGTGGACAGAGGGACAGAAGGACAGGACGACAACATGACTCCATCTCTGCGGGGACTGCTGTGTGCTTTCACCCTCCTGTCGCCGGGAACTCTGGGAACTTTTTCCCCTCTTGGACCTCAGAGAGGCGGACAGATTCACTCCATCAGCCCGTCAGCCCCTCGAGTGACTCTGCAGGTCCGACAGCGTTTCAAAGAAGTCAAATCCATCGAGCAGACCCACAATGAAGAGCCGAGCACCGAGACCTCCCAGGAGCTGCAGCCGGGTCATAACGCAGCGCGAGACCTCCAGCGACAGAGCGCGCGGACAGGTGAATTCGGCCTCCTGACGCAGGAGAGACAGAGGACTGATCCTAGAGGTATGATAATAGATAGTTGCGTGAATACTGACCCTTTATCAAGAAGTGTTTTATATATATATATATATATATATATATATATATATATATATATATATATATATATATATATTTTCATTATCAACATTAGACTACTCCAGGATACAAAAATTAATAACTCATGATGAGTCTGAGCATCTTTGAGTGTCTCTGCCTACATGATGAAATGTAAATTGGGATGAAAAATATATTGGACTTTTGCAGATATCTGATATGAGTCTTATTTCGGCCGATACTCGTCCATATGCAGTTTTTTCAGCTTTAGGGGAGACTGGGGTTGGGTGTCACAGTTTTCGCTCATGCTCATTCTACTCTTGATTGATAAAAGATATGATTATCATCACATTATGAGTAGTTTAAGGTCTCTCGATGAGATGGATAGTCCGTTCATTTGCTTAGATTAAAGACAGTAAATCATGTAAGGGATAATGCCCGACGAGGCGTCCATTATCAGAAATTAATAGACGACACGGTGGCGTGAAATGAATATTAAATCAATTATTTTTTGTAAAATTGTAAGTTTTTCACAAGAAGCGGCTGAGTAAACTGTTTAATATCACTGTGATACACTGCCAAAGTAACCGGCTGTGGCCACAGAACCTACAGCCCGATCAGCCACCACTGTTACATTTGGCCTAATTTGTAGAGAGAAGTGAGATGATTGCTTAATGTTATGTTACGTGATACAAAGCATCATTTCAGAGGGCAAATGCACCTCTTACCACTTGTGTATGTCCAGAGGATGATGTGAAATTTGGTTTCAAAGAATCAAAGTCCACAGATAGTTTATTGCAAGAAATATTATCCATCATTCACAATGTCAAGCAATTAAATAACTAAGTTAGGTAAACAAGACAGAGAGACAGGAGACAAACTATTTATTTGCTTCTTATATCCTCTTCTCTCTTTCTCTTCTGCTGCATCCCAGTTTTCAGAATAATCAAATTCACCAAATAGGTTTTAGGAAACTATAAAATAACTTGTGTTTTGTCTACTGTCTTGCCGTTTTGATAAATAAACTGTGCAATAATGTATGTTCTTGTCATGGTTACCAACTAGCGTTCAAGCCAGCACAGTAATTTAGAACAATCAGGCTACTTGACCAAAACTGTTTTATAGGTTTCCTACAACATTTTTTAATCGACACCCTGCACCCAATCAGTATCGAGAATTCACCCAGGCCATGGTACAATAGCTGTTAAAGATTGGATGTGTTGCCAGATTTTGCTAATGAAACAAGCAACTAGATCTATGAAAACAAGCACAAAACAAGTGACTGCTCCCTCTCTTAAATGAGTATCTTGATTAGGGATGTAACGATATGAAAATTTTGTATCACGGTTATTGTGACCAAAATTATCACGGTTATCATTATTATCACCGTATTGTTGCAGTGTGCTCAAAATGTTAAAAAGCACTTTTACACACAATTGAAATCATTTTGTGTAAAATGATTTCACACGCCCAGGTGTGCCATCTGGACCATCAGCTTCGCATGGGTTGATCCTGCTCAGTGCAGCATGAACCTCTGTGGAGGAGAGTGAGAGGAACTGATGGTCTGCAGGGGTCTGGTGTGGTCACGACTTACCTGTTACCTCTATCAAAGTGAGCATAAAACTGGTTTAGCTCGTTCAGGAAAGAGACGTGTGGTTGGTGTTGGCTGGACTTGTAGTTACTGATGACCTGGATGCCCTGCCACATGTGTTGGGGGTCACAGATGGAAGAGTGCTCCTCCACCTTCAGCTTGTAGTGGTACTTGGCCTTGACGATGCCCCTCCAGAGGTTTGCCCTGGAGGAGCTGCATGCCTGTGCATCCCCTGATCTGAAGGCAGTGTTGTGGACTTTCACCAGGACCTGTACGTCTTTGTTCATCCATGACTTCTGATTTGGGTATGTTGTGATCTGTCTCTGATCTGTGTTATGTCGATTGTGGAGGTGATACGGTTCAGCAAAATAGATGCTTAGGCGTCGATGTCTGTGTGACAGCTACTGTGTGTGTAGAAACTAGTCCTGAAGCACAGGGTCTGCCCCTTGTGGCAACACTTTGATGGTATTTACTGCTGGATTCAATCGTTGAATGAGGGAGTACTTGGAAATGAGGAACAAAGAATGATGGTTTGATTGTCCAAGGTGGGGAAGAAGGGTTGTGGTGAAGGCTTCTGCTGTTTGTGTAGAACTGATCCAAGAGTTTTCTTCCCCTTGTATTACAACAAACATGCTGGTGGAATTTAGGGAGCACTGACTTTAAGTTTGTGTGATTAAACCCACCAACAACTATAATGCAGCCACTGTTTGTGTGATTAAACCCACCAACAACTATAATGCAGCCACTGGGTGGGCAGTCTGCCAGCCACCCAGTGGCTGCATTATAGGCATTGGGGGGGGCTGTATGCCGGGGTGATGATGGTGGATGTAAATCACCCTTGGCAAGTAGAATGGCCAACATTTAACCATGAGAAACTCCAGGTTAACTGAGCAGTGTCTCTTAATGATCACAGAGTCCGTACACCAAGCTTTGTTCACAGAAAGGCACAGACCTCCACCTCTGGTCTTACCCCATTCACCTGCTGTTCTACCTGCCAGGAGTGTGTGGCCGCAAGCTAACTCAATAGCATTCTCCAGTATGCTGCTGTTTAGCCATGTTTGGTAAAAATCATGACATTACAGTCCAAAAGTCTCTTGCTGCTGGTGAATGGAGTCGTATCTTGTCCATTTTATTCTCAAGGACCGCACATGAGTGGGGAAAATGCTACGTAATGCCTAAGTCACACATTCCTGTTTCTCATGGCGATTGTGCACTACTGTACACGATTGAGGAGGCTGGTGTGATCGCTATGATATGGGATGAAATGACTGTCTCACCCCTGGACACACCCGTAAATACAATGTCAGTAGAGCTTCTACAGCGCTTCGGCGGCGTTCGTCCCACTCAATTTAGGTTAATACAGCGATATGACGAGGATTGCATGAATTCCCATCCCGCTGACACGACGCCCCGTCGCTTGCCCCGTGTTGACTGGGACACAGTCGGGACACAAACAGATACACCCTTGTCAGTCCTCCTCATAAAGCTTTCAGGATTGAGCCACGATCGGCCCGACTGAGCTCCCCACATGCCACGCTAATGCCGTTCGCATTAGGACTGCATTAGGCTTCCATCCCGCTATACTGAGTGCAGCGATTCTCCACGACAGTTTTGAACAGTTAAAAACTGTCAGGACCCTTCCACGTTCCCCGCCGTCCATCCATGACTATACAACGCTGATCGAGACCAAGTAGTGCATGCACTACGACCAAAGCACGTTTTATCAGGATTATGACAATTGCCATGAGAAACGGGAATGTGTGACTGGGGCATAAGGAGAGCCCGTGCAGTATTGGTTTTAGCTTAGATTTTATTGCTCCACACTTTCCTACCCCTTGTTTACATTTTTTCGACACTGCCTTTGAGCACCTCTGCCCATCTGGATGGAGTGCATATGCTCCCGTACTCTGGGTACTCTGAAGATCTCAGGGGTGGGTTGAAGATTTGTGATAGAAACTTTGCAGCAACGAAGTCCAATATCCAGAAGCTCTTCTGGAGGATGTGAAACCAAAGCTTGTGGGTGTGAACAGCAAGACATAACTGCAAACTTACAAACCTGGAAGAGACACTGGGCCTCGCTGTGTGTACCATCTTGCTCAGTAATTTCCAATGATTTGTTTAATTTGTTGAATGTTTTCAGAAGTTTTCAGTGTGCCAAACACCCCAGGAACTCCCCTCTGGCTTCACGGACAAGGCCTGCCATTGTTTTATTCATCATTATCTGATTCCTTTCTTTCCTTCCCTTTTTCCTCTCTTTTTTATAAAGCTGTGAGAGCCCGGTTCAATCAGGAAAGCCAACCTGGTAATTCTAGGTTGTCTCAGCCCTCCCAGCAGCAGCGTCCACCCAAGAGAAACCAGCCTCTGCAAACCATCAATGCACCTGGGGCACCATGGGAGTCTGCCCGAGACTCAAGAAACCCTGCTACATCCATCAGAGCAAGCGCAGGTACTTTTGGTTTTACTTATAACAAACATGTATTCATTAAACTCCAAAATACTACTATCAGGTTTGGGTAGGAATGTTGCTAAATCTGTGTTCACACCAAGCACGAGCTTCAGTTTGTGGCATGACAGGAGTACATCAAAAGTGATTGGACCAATTCACAGTGAAATTGTCTCATGAACAATGCTAATTTAGGTGGAAACATCACAAATTTTGCCTCTTTCTCCAAAATTTAAAGTATCAAACTTTATGAAATTCACCTTGTGCAACAGCCAATGAGCACTGAAAGTTAACAGTGATGGAGATGATATCACAGACAGAGGAGGAAGTAAACATCACTGCAAGCTGGCATCGGAGCCCTCTGGATCGTTGTCTTAGCTAGGCCTGTCACAATAACAAATTTTGCTGGATGATAATTGTCCCAAAAATTATTGCCAATAAATGATTTTATTGTCAATATTATTTTGAAACATCATTTTTTCATGAATGTAATTATAATATGTCATAACAAAGTGAGTAAAACATATCAAAAGCAAAAAACTTTATGTATTTAACTGTAATTGGAAGATCAAGAGCTTTTAAATAAAATAAATTGAACAAAAAAAAGAGAAAAAAGACTCAATAAAAATAAAATTGACTCTCTTTTGGGGAAAAGTGCAAGTAACTAAAAATCATAACACTAATCAAAACAATAAAAAATAGAACCTGTGTCTGTAAAGGAAAAACAAAACAAAACTCCAATAAAAACATACACAACAATAAAAACAATAAATAAAATGGAGTTTATACAGTTCAGGAACTGTTTGTGGCATGTACGTTGTCCCAGTCAATTCATACTGTCTAATGTTTGTAACATTTTCCAAAGTGTTGACTTTTTTACCATAATGAAGGGCTGCATTTCTCTTGCAATGCAGCGGCGCTGTCTGTGAGCGCGCACCATTTTGCTTTTATTAACTTTGCAGACCAAACGCCACAGTAAGTGTTGACTGATGGGACAAAAGCTCCTCTGCACCTCGCCTTCTTCATCGCCACTACGTTCAACAAATATGACATGTCGGCTTGTCAGTGTTGATGGGCTCACACCTTGTTCATTCTGTTTAAAACCAAAATATTCCCACTCTGGGGCTGTGGCATTCGGCTTAGGAACTGTCGCTTTCGTGCCATCATTCATGTTTGTTTCTTTGTTACTCCTTACAACGCTCACGTCAGCTCTGTGTGTGTATGCGCTAGCGACCCCACCCCACCGCCCCCAAAGATTGAATTGCCGACAGATGCTCACTCCGCTATAAATCTGCTAAATCCACTATAACACTAATGCACCCCGGTGTTGAGACAGTTGCACAGAGTGAGACATCTTCTCATACAGCCTCTTTTGTAGAACGAGAGGAGGAAAACAAACATGCATGCACGTGTCAATTTATGGCTGGCAAAGTTACCGAGGACTTTTTTTTTTTATCGTTCGGTTAATTTATTTATTTATTATCCTGACAGGCCTAGTTTTAGTGTTTAGAGATTGAACCAAGGACAAGTAATGAGGAGAAAGTCTCTTGATAGTTTCAAGTATCAAGTGAGTTCAGCTTATATTTATTGAACACTTTTCATAGACAACATCTACCAGCACAACGGCAAGTTGGCTACTGGTGTGTTTCTTTTACTAGCTATGATTTAATGTTTTTTTTTTATCAGAGAAAATATGCCAAACCTCACTGAAGTATGCTGGAGCACCCATAAGAGAAAGAATAGACCAGGGGAGAGGAGAAGTGGGTCTCTGGCAGTACCAGGAAAAAAGACTAGTAAAACTGGGCAGGAACAGCAAGAGGGGTCTCTCACCTGGACACCATGGTGAAACTGTTGATGTTGTGGATTATCAATTGGATATGTGTCGATTTATTACTTTTTGGGGACTTTAAGCTTCCTGCTTTTGAGAACAGGAAGAAACACTGATTGTAGAAACATACACCATGGTCGATCATGGATCCAGAAGGTGGAAACACTCATTGATATGACTGTGAGACAGGCCTGCCCACTCCTCTTTTCCCTTTTAGGTTTAAGGGTGAAAATTTGCTTCAGTAAATGAAATCCATTTGAACACACAAATACATTTATTTCATGTTCCACATTCACCAAGACATGGAGACCATTTTTCATGTTTGGTGTGAACACAGCTTAAAAGTTGAAGTTATGTTGTTTGGGCAGATGCTTCAGTCCTCAAGAAGCCCTGAGTTCAATTGCCTCTTGAATTTCATAATATATTCAATCATAATGTTTGACAATATAGCTTATGTTTGATTATCAGGTGCAATATTCCTGAAAAGATAGAAGATACACAATTTTAAGGAAATTAAAAACAGATTATAAATATTACAAAATCAACAGTATCTTACCTTTATATGTGCATATATTTTTATGACTGATTACTTACATTGACTCAAATATCTTACAGCAACAAGGTCCAACTGCAGAAATAAGCCCATAGACCTGGTGTTCATCATTGACAGCTCCCGCAGTGTCCGGCCCGCTGAGTTTGAGAAAGCCAAAGAGTTCCTTGTGAACACCGTGGACAGCCTGGAAATCGGGGCACAGGCCACACGAGTTGGCCTGGTCAACTACGCCAGCACAGTCAAGATTGAGTTCCTCTTGAAGACTTACTTTGACAAGTCTGCCCTGAAGCGGGCGCTGTCCCGTGTGGAGCCCCTTGCTTCAGGCACCATGACGGGCATGGCCATCAAGACTGCAATGGAGAAAGCTTTCACACCAGAGGCAGGTGCCCGCGCAGGCAACATGAACATCGCCAAAGTGGCCATCATAGTGACGGACGGGAGACCCCAGGACAAAGTGGAGGAGGTGTCAGAAGCAGCTCGGGCCTCTGGGATTGAGATCTATGCGGTGGGAGTAGACAGAGCTGATATGGAGTCCCTCCGCCTCATGGCCAGCCAACCGCATGACGACCATGTCTTCTACGTGGAGACCTACGGGGTCATTGAGAAGCTTACTTTCAAATTTAGGGAAACCTTGTGTGGTAAGGATGATGAAATCGGGAGTGCGGATATTCCATTAGATGGCGGGAATGGTGATTATGGTCTAGGCCTCAGAAAAGATCGCAATGGATTGAATATTGAAAATCTCGATAAAGGAAACAACGGTATGTCCGACCCGTCCTTCGAACAGCACCTGTGATGGTTTTGGCAGCACCATGAAGGGAATCTCTGTTTTAAAGTCATCACTCTTCTTCTTTGGTTTTACACACAATGGCAAAAACACATGATTGACCACCACTTCCTGTGTTTGAATTTCCTCTGGAAAGACCTACACTAATTGTTACCATGAAGATGATGACAAAGTGTAACAAACATGAACAAGATGTCATGTGAAAACCAAACATAAAAGAAGAACCATCACCAAACACTCAGTGATTGGCTGAAAGGTAAAGCTCTTTAAAATGGCTGAATCCTAACGTGGTGCTGCTTTAACTGTTCACGGTGAGCTCGCTGCTCTCTGCTCTACGCGCTGCAGCTTGTATCCTGTGCTGTGTCTCAGGCTTATCTCCACATTTGAGCTTCTGCGCTCTCTGATATTAACGGCTGCTCATTCTGCACAACTAAAATAAACCGTTTATTGATATTGTACTGAAATATACAAGGGCTGAGCAATATTGGGTAAAAATTATATTGCAATATTTTTTTCAGCTTGCGATATATAACTCTACAGGAAACGTGGAAGAGTTAGCCTCCCCTGTCAACACTTGATAGTCTTTTACACCAACCCACAAACCCCTGACTTTGCAGTGCAGCTGGATCCGCCTTAGTCTGTATCTGTAATCAGGCAGATCCATCCTGCCATGCTATAGTTTACAATGATGTGCAGCCCAAAGTGGCATGGCCCAATCACTGTCCGCAAGAATATGAGGAGGTGGGAGCCATTAGAAAGATGACAGCAGGAAGTAAAAGCTCACACATAGAGTAGCATAGATGCTAACAGCTCAGTAGCCATTTTATCAGATGTTGACCTGAAAACAAACAACACTGAAGGCATTGCTCACTATGGAGCATATTTTCTCTCCACTATCAAGATTTTGTTCTATCAAGTGGCTTTTGTTTTGTGTTTAACACCCCTGCAGTAATGTTGGCCGACTGCATTATCTAATAATAATGTGACTGACTGATTGATCATCCAATCATCAGCTGGATATACTTTTGAAAGTTCCGCCCATTCCCAAACAATTTCTATGGCCTATTGCACAGATCGTCAGGTTAGCAAAATTTGGTCTGATTTCTCCCCAGAGGTCCTCCCTCGTCCTCCTGGGGAGGCCTGCCTGACACTTAGAAAAACACCATATTACATCATTTTTGGCAGCGTCCCTTCCTTACTTTATGTCATATTTGTCCTTCATGATGAAAAACTTGTCTGTCCCCTCTGTGTCTAAAAACAGAAACCAGCGGTTTTTATTTCCTATTCATTGCGCATAATTTATCACTTGTGTCAGATAATATTTATAAAAAAGACATTGTGCATTCAGTGATCAGACCATTACACGTGCACATATTGAAGCCATGGTGAAACATTATACCCAGTTGCTTAGCCCTAAAATATGCAAACACTCAGTTACTTTTAAAGGTTATAAACTTGCATGAAATGTACACAGATCAGAATAAAATTGTTAAATATGAATATGCAGAAGACAGTATACAGGTCAACACAATTTTCAAAAAGCATGAATTAACACTCGTAAATGCACTTGTTAGCATCGATGTAGACATGATTTTAAAATGGAAAGTACAGCTCAAACTTAATGGAACATTTTTGGAACACTTATTTTATGGTAAAATGTACTCCTCAAAGAAGCTTGGAGACATTGATTCAGTCAATTTGTTTTTTCTCTTTTGACAACATCAATTGATATTTTATTTCTTATTGTTGGAAAGCCTGATTAGTCACCTTTAAAAGGTATTACAACTTGTAAAGATCGTGCATTCATGGAATAAGCAACACAGCTAAAAGTGTGGGTAGTGTCCTTTTCCCCTGGAAGAAAGTCTACAGTCACTCGATAAAGCAAGGGTTAGGAACTGGTCTTTTTAGGCTGTTGTTTTCCTGGTACGCCAACTTTGCTCTCTTTCTTTGACCTCACCAGCCTCACAGAACTTCATACCAATTTTGGAGATGGTACCAGGGCTGACACCACGAGATGCCGCCACTCTGAGTAACAGAACACCAGCTTCCAGTTGGAGATCCCCCTGTGTGGGGATCTCCAACTGGAGATCCCCATACAGGGGAATCCACACAAGGGAATCCCCACCATCCCCAAAATTGGATTTTGTCACGTTTTTGGGGATGGTACCCACATATATAGAATTTGTTCCTGGTTGTTAATGTGACTAATTTGGCTTTGGAACATTATGAAAGACATCACTAATTGGCATTATTAAAGGACAAAAGTAATCTAGATTACCTTTCCAAAGTTCTTTGAGGGGAAAAGAAGAATTATTTTTAGTCATTTAAAATATTTACTTCAATGTTTTGTTAGTAAAATGCTCAAGGTCAATGGTCTGCATGTTAAAAGGATTCTATCACTGGAGCTTGAGCTCACTGGGTGAGAGGCATCGCACACAGAGACCAAAAATTGGGCACACTCAGAAGCTGTAGAGCATTGTTTTGGTCTGTGGGAGGAAACCCAATTACAAAAAACCCACGTTTGAGAAGAACATTCAAAGTCCACACACAAAGATCCTGCCTGTGTTAGAGAGTCAATCTAGCAACTGTCTTGGTGGTAGGCTACGGTACTCCCCACTGCACCACTGTGCAGCCAACAGCTGAGGTTGTTTATGACACTGATGTTAGATTTGGTAACACTTTAGCATAGGGCCCATGTATGAACATGAATTCATCCATACATTCATCCTTGGTGTAAAGATGAATTAATGTATGATTATTTATAGAAGACCAGCAATGCACATGTTTTAACACTTATGTCTGACTTCAACAGGTGTTTCAGTCACAAGTTATTAATCATGTCAATGATTCTTTATAGGTAATAGGAGTGGGACTTAATAATAATATGTGGGACTTTTGTAATGCTAGTTTATACAACCTTGCTATCAGAGATCTGGCTTCAATTATTGTCTTTTTATTTGAAAACCAGAGACAAAGGTTCGGAAGCTGAGGGAGAAGTGGACATTGAGGTGAAGAGACAGTAACAGCAGGACTGATGCACATCAGTTGTAGTTTTCAGTTAATTTCTGCTGTTGCACCCCTGAGATCAATTTTAATTAGTGCTCCCCATCCACCACCAGCACTAATAACATTAATGAAATGGCAGTTATGATTTACTGTATACATCAAAACATGTAAACACGTAAATATTAGTTTAACATATCCACACATAAACTGTAATTGGTTGGAAAACAACTTATCCACAACTTATAAAACTATTTCTTTTAAGGATAAAATAAAATATATAAGTCCAGAGTCACAAGTTCAATTTGAACAGATTAGACATTTCCTAATTAAACAAAATTCACCAAAACAGCCATCAGAAACATGCTGTTACAAATCCCACATTAACTTTTACACAAATCTTACCTCTTACACGGCAACATGGGGTTAATTAATGTTGTGAAATAGGGCAGTTTCTACTTTTTCTAAACTTAATAAAATATGGTCGGTGAAGTTTAAATGTATTTTGATGAAGCAAGTTTAAAATTATTTTCTTATTTATGTATGAATAATTCCCAAGTAGCACAGCTTTTTGTCTGGATAAATCAGGCATTAGATTTAAATAAACGTGCGCACACCACTGAGGTATTGCAACACATGTAAAGGGGGCTATGATGCATTGTTATAAGTACGGTGTGCCTAGAGATTTGGCTTGATTGTGAGTGTGCCTTGGACAAAAAAAAAGTTAAAGCTGCTACAGTAACTTCCTGATGTTTGTGGACCCTCAAATAAAGTATTGTGGTAAATATCTTAAAAGGTGATTGACATCATCAATAACTGTAAACTTTTTTCTGACTGAAACATATTAATAAATATGTCATCTAATGTATGTAATCAGAATGATTCCATGTGCATAAGCTACATTTAATCAGGAATAATTTTCTGAATTCATAATTTTCATGATGAATTTATGATGAAAATTACTGTGAACCCCAAACTAAAGTGTTACAACAACAGCCTCAAACAACCTTGGTTTTGTGGCATGTTTATCTGTTTAAATGGCATCAGCTATTTCAGCAGTTATGCCGACAAAAATACATGCAATGGGGTGAGATTTCATACTTGCATGATCTGAACCATATTGATTTGGCTCAATGAATTTTTGTTCAGAGCATGTTTGGTCACGTGTTGTATGAGCTTGACTTGCCCCGATATCATTAGTATTTCTATGTCACCTTATTGAGGTTTTAGGTGATCTGAACTGGCACTTAAATGTAACAATGGGAGACAGTGACCTCTCAGTGGTGCTGCTGGGCAGTAAAACAGTGTTAACTTGTCCTGTGAGCACACGTGTTGGGAGGCTAGACCAGTATCACACCCACAGTTTGCAGCCTCAAACTGCCTGCTACAGAGGCAGCTAAATAAAGGGAGTCTAAGTTTGTTGGAGTCCACTTAATTAGGGACCCTCTCCAGCATGGAAGGCAAAGATACTCAAACACGAACTGAATGGCACCAAATGTGTATTCATAGTGAATGCAAGTTACTACACAGCAATGATGTAAACATGTGCATCCTCTCCTTTGCAAGTTTAATATTTGCAAATATCAGCACATAAAGTGAGCTTGCTTACTTTGTACAGTGTCTATCTTTCTGTGGTTTGTTCACAGATACAAACATCCCAGACTAAATAGAGCTGCGTGGTTTGTCAATAGTCAATACTACAGCTGTTTTAATGTCCTATACAGCGGCCTTAGCAGCTGCTTTAAGCGTGTGAGCTTGTTTAGGTCCAAAATGATTAAAAGATGTTGGCTGGGTCAGCACAAGGGTCTTAAAAGTCAAATATCCTTGAGTGTTTGACTGTTTACATCACGTCTTTGGTCTCTCTTAAGCAAGAATTTGAGTGAAGTTGACTGTAAATAATAAGAAAATCATCTCTGTAGATGATCAGATGCAGCTCTTTTTCCCTTCCCTTTGGAAACTCTCAGATTCAAGAGAGAGGAGGGGATGAGGGTTTCATGTTCTTCTGCTCAACAACATTGGAAGCAAAGAAAAATATTTTGCAGGACATGGGACCTTTAAGCAGCTAAAACCATTGCAGTCCTGCAGGCTTGGTGATTACTGAAGCATGTCAAGAGCCTCCAGTGACTGATAGGCAGATTTCAACAGCTATTTAAGTCCCACAGTTTTATTGCAGCTGAGTTGTATTTCTTTACCAGTCCTGCTGCCGTTTACAAGCTGTAATATTTACACTCTCCACAGAGGGTGGCCCCCAGAGCCAATGTCAGAGGTGCGTGGTTGGAGAGAGGGGAGCACGCTGACTCAGTGGGAAATAGGAGCGCTGGGTGTGATTGTCTATGTCTCGTGCATCCAAGTCTTATTGCAGTGTGAACCGATGCCAATATTACGCCCCCACTGAATTAGTGTGAATATCTCAAACGATGAAGTTTAGCGCTATGCTTTTGTACAGAGGCACAATGAAAAGGGCTTAAAATAAAACCAGAAAATTTCATGCCTTTTTCTGCTCAACATAGTTTAGGTGAGAGACAACTGCACATAATTTTGCAGTACATGCACCAGCACCAACAAATATACACTTAAAGGCTTATTTATGTACTTTTCTGTGATTTTATACCGAAAAACATGAGTTGTCCTTAAAATTTCAGGCTTGTTTCAGGGGAGAGGGGATTGTAGTGCTTGAAAATGCAATTAAATGCTTGAGCTCTTTTAATTTTATGCCATGTCGGTAGAGTAGTAGTCATCGAATACTGTCAGTGGGAGGGTCACAGGGAGATGTTTACCAAACCCTCCAAGTCAGGGGTGTCCAAACTATGGCCCGGGGGCCAACTGCAGCCCTCAGACCACTTTAATGTGGCCTGTAGCTGAGGCCCACTTACTTGCTTCTCTACCTACTTCATCTCAAATTATGATTGCTCCTGAATTGTGTCTGAACGTGTAGATCAGCCATTAGCTTTCTACCTTTTAGCTGCAGAGTCGTTATCATCCTTGCCAAGGATAGATCCGGTGTATCCAGGGCCAACCAAAATATGATTGTCCTTCCACATCCCAAAATGATTGACTAATTGTAATGTCAAACCATAAAGGGATACCTTTACTGCTGACTAATTATTTATTTAAGAACATTAATTTATAAGGCATAATTGGATTGGTTTCATTGACCTATATACATTATGGGTAGATATGTTCATGTGGCCCCATCTTCTTCAATACTTGTGGATGTGGCCCTTAGTGAAAAAGGTTTGGACCTTCCTGCTCTAAGTGATAGCTCCAAACTGCTGAATGACCTCCCATATATCCGTTTTGTGATATTGTTTCTTGCAAGCATGTCTGGAACAAAAACGCCAATACTGAGGAGAAGCTATCCAGGTGTGCGCTGGAAAGCACAGCACCTGGTTCTAAAACTGAGTATGGAAGAGCTGAGCCAATTCCACATGTAGTAAACCACCATTTATCTACTTATTTGATCATTAACAAAGAATTTGAAACCACAGATTCATTAAGTGTCTTACCACTTTAATTGAAGCACAAAGCTCAAGCTAACTAATCTGCATGTGGCTCTGTGGGCTTTGATTGCACAATGAATCTCATCTAACGACTAACATTGACCTTAACACATGAGTTATGCATAACTTTGCTGATTCTTCTCAAGCCAATCAGACAGCAGAGTGTCTCTTTGCAGGTCTGGATGCCTGTGCTCAAGGGCACAACTGTCAGCAGTTATGTGTCAACAATGAGATCTCATACGACTGCAGCTGTCGTCCTGGATACATCCTGAACCCGGACAAGAAAACATGCAAACGTAAGACATTTTTGACTTTCTACATTTTTGTGTTTAATATCTTAGTTTGTCAAATGATTTTTTTTTGGCATTTTATGATAAATAGATAAGTAGATAGTCAATGGCCAACATATCAAGAGATTTCAGACGGTATTGAACCTCAACAGACGGCTGCTCAGCATTGATTCAGGGTTGTTTAAGGCCAACAAGAACTTCCATATAGAGGTTTTATGCCCTCATAAAGTATCAATTAACACTGTAGATTCACCTGAGAGCAAGGCAACAGCAGGAAGTCTGAATGTACAGACATTAGCATAGATGCTAACAGCATCAGCAGTTTTGTCAGATATGGACTGCATTTCCTTAAGAAATGAAAACACCAATGAAAGCACTTTTCTTAAGAAAGGACATATATTTATAAATCCTGCTCATTAAGTCAGACATAGGCCTTGTCCACACATGAGCAGTTTTTTGTAATCTAGCTTTTGTGCATTTTGTAGGGCCCTATAAAATCAACGATCATGGAAATACAGACAGAATCACAGAATTGGAACATTAAAAGCGAAATTCAAGAGAAACACAAAATATCACAAAAATGGCCGACATTTTACATGAAAATCTTTTTTTTCTTTTTCTTTAGAATGACAAAGAAACAGGAAAATGCTCCAAGGGTGTCAGTTAGGCTAGGGACAGTGCCCCCCCCCCCCCATTAACAATTTATAACATGTCGAAGTGGCCAACTGAGACACTGCCTAAAGGTGCGTTCACACCTGTACTACCTCGGTGATCACTCTCCATTCAAAGTCAATGTACAGCCACGATGGGGCGGCGCTAACCCTCCCGCGATGCGACAGCCGCGTACAAGACAATCACTTCTATCGTTGCGCGATGTCAAAGTTAAGAAAAGTTGATCTATTCAGGCGATGTCGGTTGTGGCTGTGCAGCATCAGCCAATCAGCGGTGTGTGTACGTGTGACGGTGCAATTATTCATCCAGACTACAGGGCGGATGACTTACTTCTAGGCGGAACTAATCTCAGTGAGGACATTTGCAGATGGACCGCGGTAAACTCCCAGATAATGCTGCTGCATCATCAGCTGCAGAGTTTTGTGTCTGATAAGTGAGTGAAAAGGATACAGCTGGAATAATGTCCGCTTATACATCCTATTATGTGATATATGATATGATTGCGGTGAAACTCGAGCGGACGTGACATCACCGAGCGACGGCACCCATATGGAAAAGACATTGAAAGATTTTACAAAATAACTGTATCACATATATGACACTTGTAAATAATTTGCATGACAAGTAAAGAAAATACAAGATCCAAACAAAAGTTTTGTAAAATGAAGAATATACAATTTGCATACTTAGAAGTATTATATATGACAGCTATTTCACATACAATATTCTTAGTAGATATCTGCTCCATCCTAAAGAACACACAAGATCCACGCAAAAGTTTTGTAAAATGAAAAATATACAATTTGCATACTTACAAGTACTACGTATGACAGCTATTTCACGTACAACACATACAATATTCTTAGTAGGTACCTGCTCTATCCTACATATATTATTTGGAATCAAAAGTTTTGCAAGAAACATAAAAAACATAGGAGGTCCTACGTAAAATGGAACATAGATGAGATCTCTGATTCTTAATCATTTCAGAGGCCTGTGTGTATGGTGTTAAGGTACATACAAAACCTGGTGTGTGTGTGTGAGTGTGTGTGTGTGTGTGTGTGTGTGTGTGTGTGTGTGTGTGTGTGTGTGTGTGTGTTCATAAAAAACAAATATACGCACACATATATGTCAATGACAAATTTAAGGGGTCAAAAATGTATTTTTAAAAAGTTCTTTGAAAATGGATATAATGCAGATTTTTGAGACAAGGACAAAGCGTTTAAATGGATTTCGGACGTTAACTAACATTTTTCATGTTTCATGTCAAATTACTTTTTTGAAGTGTTTTAACTAAGTGTTTTTAAATATCAGGTGGTGCAACCAATAATATGTAAGTCTATGTATATTTTTGTTAGTTTTTTCTATGTGACATTTTGGGCAAGTATTCCTTAAGTGTCTGCGGTGACTCATGCATTATTCATTTGTGGGTGTGTTTTTTCATCCACAATAATTCATGCGTGTTACACTCTAGAGTCCAGATATTAAGCATTTTTGTCATTTGATTTTATATTTCAAGACAAAAAAATTAGTAGTAATCTTAATAGTAATGGTATAAATAAAATTTCTCACTACAAAATGATAATTATGACATAAGCTTTAAATTATGACATTTTTAACTAAAAATTAGAAGATTAAAAATAGAAATGTAACTAATAATGACTCCAGCACCACTATTTGTCTCTTAAAGTGACATTCCCTGCAGTTGTGCCACTGACTCACTGGTTGCGTCGACTGACATTATAAATTATTTTCAGCTTAAACAGGCATCTGCCTAGGCAACTGTATAAGCATTAACCTTTGTCATTAAGTATGTGTCATTTTAGATACAATTTGTTATTTTAAGTTATGATTGATATTTCAATAGTATTACATTGGCTGTACCACCTAACATGGAAATTGTATCAGCCTACCGATGAACTAAAAATATGAATTTTTATCAGTATTTGAGAGACATCTACAAAACTTTTCACCTGGTCTCAGGTGTCAGTTGGGGTCCTCTAGATGATGCAATATCCTTTTTACTGTTATCTCGTTTTCACTTCAAAATAAAAGTCTAATGTTACAGTTGCGCCTGATATTTAGCAAACTGCAAATTGCGGGACAAAAGTTTTTGAGCTACCTCAACAGATTAAAAACTGTTTTATTTGCAAGAAGTATTTTATTTGAAATGTTTCAAAAATGAAATAATGCAACAGTATACATTTTTTTAAATTTAGCATCACTGACATGCTAATTTTATAGTTTAATCAGTGTGTTTATTTGCTCGGATGGTTGACCCACCTGATTTTTTTTTGGTGTTTGAGGTGCCCAAAAAAACCAAACAAATTGTATGAATGTGCTAGAGATATATTAACATGAAATAGATTTTGTACTTAAAAGTAATACATATGATGAATTGCTTAATTTATTCTGTAAGGAAATGTTGTGCTCGGACAGAAAAATATGCATGGTATGTCACTGACACACATACATATATATATATATATATGTATGTGTGTATGTATATGTATATATATATATATATATGTATGTATATATATATATATATATATATATACATGTATGTATATATATGTATGTATGTGTGTATATATATGTATATATATATATATATGTATATATATATATATATATATATATATATATATATATATATACATGTATGTATATATATATATATATATATATATATATATATATATATATATATATATATATATATATATATATATATATATATATATATATATATATATATATATATATATATATATATATATATATATATATATATATATATATATAGGTAGATAGATAGATATGTAAAGATCTATATATGTCTCTCTACTGTCGGGGTTATTTCATTGACACAACACAGTATTGGCCAATACTGAATTTAGAGGACTGGAGGACTGGCACACCTCAAAGTAGTATAATTATTTTAGACGAATAGGATATTTTACATTTTGAGAACAGCAAATGTTCAGGTAGCACGGTGGCACAGCTGGTAGAGCATGTGCCTCACAGTAAGAAGGTTCCAGGTTCGATTCCCGGCTGGGAGGGCCGTGCTGGGTTCAGGGTGAACCCCACCTCTCGAAAGTATATAGCTGGGATAGGCCCCCCAGAATAAGCTCCTGCACCCTGCAACCCCAAAAGGGATAGCAGGGTATAGGGAAAATGATGAAAAATATTCTTCTAGAAAACAATGGAAAATTTCATACAAATTAATTACAATCATTATACAAAAAATACTTTTGTAATGGATATAATTTTAATCCTGTGACATAGTAAAAATATGTAGGTCATTACTAAATAACATATGGACTATATAAGGAAAGCACATCTTTCAATTAAGTTTTTTATATGTAACATATATAAAGTTAATACAACATATTACATTTTTATAAGTATGTTGTATGAAAACAATGCAAAAGTGGCCACTTTCATGAGTAAATCATGAGAAAATCATATAAGTCTTACACATATAAAATATAAATATTTAACATGCAGGCATATAATAATTTTATAAGGTTTTTGTATTTCTTTTCCGTATGGGCAGCGGCTACCAAAAGGTATTTAACGCAAAGCTACTCAGTGGGCGACGCAACTTTGGTAGCTGGGTCGCTTGCGGTGTGAACGCAGCATAAGGCTGCGTTTACATGGCCATGGCACCGAAAACGGTCAACTCCGATAAGTTTTCGTTGCGTTTTGGCCTTGTGTTTAGATGTAAACGTGTTGCGTTTTGTCTTAAAATGGAAACTTTTGATAACGGGCTCCAGAATGGAAAGTCTTGAATATGCTCTCCATGCTGCTCCGTCTAAACCTGAATCAGAGCGTTTCAGGGTGAGACGCTGGCGTCACTGCATGCGCAGTACTCTTTCATATGAAGGCTGCGCACACATACCAGAAAAAACAACAGCTTCGGCCATCTGCCGAGTAACATGTGAGCCTTTTACCGTGCTCGGTTTGTTATCCAGACAAAACTATCCAGACAGATTTGTTGTCCGAACTGATTTGTTGTCCAGAAAAGAAACTCCTGTGACTCTGTGCGTCTATTCACCATTGTTGTTTGTGAAAAGTTTTTCTTCTTCGTTCGTGTGTTGTAGCAGTGCTGCCTCTCTGCAGACCTACACCACCATCTACTGAACTGGCATGCATACTACAGCGGATTAACTCGTCTCCAGCGTCGTCGTCTGAACGCAGAAGAATTCTAAAACGCAAAGGAAAAATCTTTGCGTCTTTAAGTCAAGAGTTTCCATGTAAACGTAGCCTTAGTTGGCAACAAAACTCCCAGTTAACTCCAAAGTACAGGGCAGAACAGTTCCCCAACGACTGTTATGTGTCAGGCAATCATACTCATACGTGTGAGGATCACCTGAAGAGTGTGTGTCTAACTTTCTCTACTTTATTGTCTCTGGGTTAAGTTTGCGTAAAAAATGGAAAAACAAATTCCCAAAACATTAGAACAGAAAAAAATGTAAATGGTTCATACATCTGCGAGTGTGAGCAGGGATATGTGTTAAATACAGACCAGAAAACATGCTCATGTCAGATCCTGTTCCATACACTGCTTTATCATATTGCTTCTGCTTCTTTAGGTTGTCTAAAAAAATATCCTGAGCTATCCCTACAGTGTGCACAGCAAAAGCTTTTTAGATATTGATTTAATAATTAAGACTTAATGTGTAGGACTTCTTGGTATCCATTACAGTTTCATCTTCAGGTTTGGATTCATGTTCTCTGGGACATGACTGTGAGCACATTTGTGTCAGCAGCGATGGTTCATACGTCTGCAAATGTGAACCGGGATATGTGTTAAATACAGACCAGAAAACATGCTCAAGTAAGACAATAATATATTTTGACCACTGACTTGTTTTCACTTCCTCTTTTGCTCACAGAGTTGCATGTCCTTTTGATTTTGTGCTGCTTTTGAGGCTTAAATTATTTAACTTCTTTCAACTTGTTGCAGTTTTGTCTTCAGGTTTGGACTCATGTCCTGTGGGACATGACTGTGAGCACATTTGTGTCAGCACTGATGATTCCTACATCTGCAAATGTCGAGTGGGATATATTTTAAATGCAGATCAGAAAACTTGCTCTCAAAGGGGCCTGGACTTTTCAGGTAGACCTCACATTTAATTCAAATGTGAATGTGTTTAAGCTGTTTGCCTTGAGTGTTAGTTCCAATTCTCAGTTTTTTCATGATGTTCATTGAGCCAGAGCAGCTTACACACTTCATCAAAATACTTTTTTGGGAAGCAAAACTTGAGACACATGTTTGGTTTTGGTTTATTAAGGAGTTTTAGCTAGATGTTTGTTGGTCAGCTTTATTTGAGGAGTTTCACCTGTCAGCGTACTAGTGAAATATTTGTGTCTGAAACAGGGATGATGGTGATTTTTGTGTGTGTGAATGGTTAAGAGAAAGGATCATAACAAAATAAATCATTGAAGTTATTTCAGTTCTAATATCAAGCTGGTCCCTCAGTTCTCTCTGGTTTATGTCGAGCAGTGTCAGTTTCATACAGACCGTCTGATTTCAGGTTCTGATGGTGCGTGTGCCAGAGGACATGACTGCCAACAGACTTGTGTGAGCACTGATGACTCGTACGTCTGCGAGTGTGAACAGGGGTACATGTTAAATGCAGACCAAAAAACATGTTCAAGTAAGAACTTGGACTTTATCTTTTTCAACGCCTCAGTGGATTGTTAGAAATATACAGCATGTTCTAAGTTGTTTAAACCGGTGGTTCTCAAATGGCAAGCACACTGCTGTGCTCTGAGACAAGTCAAGGTGTCTTTAGGAATCTTTGCACTACAGTGTTTTTTTCCTTACTGTGAAAATCTTTACACTGGAGTGGTGCCATTTCAGGTGAGCTGGCATGTTTGGCGTGCTGTTGGAAAATACCTGACCTCAGGTGAACGGTATCGGCACACCGCCGTCGTTTTATTCCACCTGTCTTTCTCCATTGCAATATTTCACCAGGGAGCCAAACTGTTCCCAAACAGGAGATTTCAGTGACAGGGGAGGGTCTCCAAGCTCTGGTTGGTCACTAGCAGTAGCCATTATGCACAATTCAGACACAAGCTTTTGTGGTTACAGAAGCTCTTTGATATTCGTCTTCTGATTTGCTCGCCGTGAGACGTCACGTCCACATGATATGTGCATGATCGCAAGAGCACGAATCACAGACCACTTTCCTCATGAATATTGAAAAGCCTTCCCTAACTACAGCACTGTACCGTGTAACAGTAAAAAGTGGTGTAGACCAATTTAGATCCTTAGTGTTACAACTAACTCTGATAGTGATACTTTGTTTAGATTTCGCTTTGTAATAACCTTTATTTTAGCAGTTAGCTTAACATAGAATCATTTTTCATTTACATTGTCAACCTCGACCCCAAGAGGAAGCATAAAATGCAAAACAGTAATAACATTTAAATTTGTATAGTGGAGACATTTATTAAGTAATGTGCTGAACGGCATTTTGGCTTGATTTCAGGTGTGCATTTGGCAAAGTAAAGTTTGATAACCACTGGTTTACAAGTAAAATAAGACTTCAAGTGATTTATATTTATGTGAATATAAATCTGTTGCTGATGATGTAAATATTAGCAGTGAAAGTGTTTCTTTCAAAAGTTTGACCATTTGAGACAAAGTGACTGGAGACATGACTGCCAGTATATTTGTGTCACACTTGGTGATTCATACATTTGCAAATGTCATAGGAGATATGTGTTGATTGCAGACCAGAAACATGCTCACATATGAACCCTTGATCTGTATATGGTTAGCTGTCTTTTTTCAAATAATGTCTTGACACTGAGGAGATTTGTTGGTATTTGTCGTTTTGCTCTTCAGGGGTTGAACTTTCAGAGCAGCAGATGACTGAGCTCTCCTCTTTGGCACCACCTCTGGATGTTAACAGACCTTTGAGTCAATGGAAACCCCATGTTTTGGGTAAAAGTCCCGACACCTCATTGCACAGTTCTTTGCTCTTTAGACTATGCCCTTTGACCTCCTGTTTTATATATATATGTATATATATATAGCCGATCTCCACCAAGCAGGAAAACAAGTGCTCAAAGCTTTCTGGTACTTTAAAAGTGCAGCACTATCAGGAAGTAACAGTGCAGACAGCTGTGTTGAGTAATATAACCTGTAGTTCACAGATTGCTCTTCCTGTTACCTGATGAAGTCATAGACTGGGCTCTAAGCTAGTGGACTATGTGAAAATTGCCGGTTTGGTGACCCGACTGCGGATGCTATCTGTCTAAATTGGAGCTTGATAGAGAGGAATTGAGAAGAATTTTGTGTTAACTAAATATTTATGACTTACCTTCATCACCCTCTATTGTAATTTAGAGACAGTGGTGACATTCTGCACCTATCTGTAGTATACAAAAACATACACAGTTATAATGTCCAGGTGGAGAATAACCTATCAAGTGATTTTCAAAGGTATATCTTGGGCATTATACTGATAGGCCATAAGTCCATTAGGTTCTCAACAAGCTGTGGATTTGTTTTTCCAGGTTCAGACTCATGTGTCAATGGACATGACTGCCAACATATCTGTGTCAGCACTGATGACTCCTATATTTGCAAATGTGAAGTGGGATATGTCTTAAATTCAGACCAGAAAACATGTTCACGTAAGAATTGTTTAGTTTTGTACACAGGCTATAGTAATTAAAGATATACGTAAATGTATACACAAGAAAATCATGGGAAGTAACAAAGTCAATAAGCTGTGGAAGTGTTTCTTTTCAGTTTCAGATTTATGTGACCACGAACATGACTGCCAACATTTATGTGTCAAACATGGCTATTCATACCTCTGCAAGTGTCATGATGGATACATGTTAAATACAGATGAGAAAACATGCTCACGTAAGACCCTACCTGTATTCTGATATGCATGATCATGCATGTCAAAATACTCGAGTCAAGTGTCCCGTCAGTATTCCAGTAAAGTGGGACCACTTGATGAGAGCTTCAGAAGCAATCTTTGCTGATATTGTATTAAAATGTGGTGGGTTGCAGCACTGGTGTGAAAATAATTTTGTTGAAAATGGCAGCAAGATGAGCAGATGAGAAAATGGGATTAAAGTAAGTCATTTAAGTCTAATTTTAGGTGAAAATTGATTGATTTTTTTGTAACTATAGGGCCACTTTAACAGCTTTTACAGTGCCTTACAGTGCCATATAAAAATATTTGGGGGTAATACTACACTATTGAAAGACAGTGGGTCAGAAGGCTATATTTTTCAAAGCCTGGCACAAAGGGAATTGGTGTGCAGCGCAGATATCTTTCTTATATTCCACTTGACTTTAAACAAGGCTCTCACACTTTTTGAAAGACAAAAGAAAATGTACCATTTTGTGTGTCTTAAAATGAGAAGTCTGCAGGAATAAAGCTGGTATATTCTTATTTTGTTTATGCAGAAGATAATTGTGCCTTAAACCTCCTGAAACCTGGTCTACACATTAGAAAGACAGTGGATTTAACCTGTGGAAGTGTTTTCTGTACAGGTTTGGATGCATGTGCCCCGGGACATGACTGCCAGCAAATATGTGTAAAAAATGGCATCTCTCACCTCTGTATGTGTAATGAGGGATATGTGCTGAATGCAGATAAGAAAACGTGTTCGAGTAAGGACTTCAATTTTGACTGATTCATTTTATTTGCTTTATGGTTTCTGAAAATTGAGGGAAAATTGAGTCATCCCAAGGGTTTTTGCCCATCTCCTATTGTATTTTATTCCTATATAAAACGTTAAATGTTATTTTTCTTCAAAGATTGTCTTTAACATACTACAGCACAGTAGAATGTACATACTGTTGTGCCAGTTATCTCACCTACAACATAATTGGTAGATATATTTCCATTTCAATGGTCATCAAAAGCAGATATAAGATTAAGAGGCTGTGATTTTGCAGTGTTTAAGCCATTTAGCCTGGGGCTATGCATGTTTCAGTAGAACTACACCAAAGTCTATGCAACTATCCATATGATGTGAAATGATTTGACAGTTAAGGTGTGAGCTTTTCCTTTCAGGTGTGACTTTGACAGAATGTGCCCAAAGACATGACTGCCAGCACGTTTGTGTGACCAATGAAAATTCTTATATCTGCAAGTGTCATGATGGATATGCATTGAATGCAGACCAGAAAACATGCTCACGTAAGCTCCTGATTTGCTTCAATCAGCTTATTTTACATCTTGCGATGGTGAGATCCTGCAGTCTTTATACTCAAGAAACATTTGGAGTTTCAGCTGCTGATTTCACATAAAAGGTCAAACGACTGGATGGTTTGTTATGCTTTGGTCTCAACCTTTGGACATCTAAAAGTGTAACAGATGCTCCATTAAGTCATATCACTTTCACTCTGTCATTGAAGTGTGAGCTTTCTTTTTCAGGTGTAAGTTTGAATGCTTGTGCTCAGGGACATGACTGCCAGCACATTTGTGTCAACAATGGAAACTCTTATGTCTGCAAGTGTAATGACGGATATGTATTGAATACAGACCAGAAAACATGCTCAAGTAAGACCTTGCTTTGCTTATATATGCACATGTCCATGGTATTCTGTAGACTTGATTATTACCCAAGTAGACTGCTTGGAGTTTCAAAGGAAGGTCGGCTAAAATATTAAAACCTTAAGGCCTATTCACACATCAATGTATAGTAGGTAACGTTGACCAACATTGAGCAATCATACAAATTTTGGTAAAAGTATGTTCTCAGGTCAATTTTCTTTGTTCAAAGGAAAGAAGCCTGTTGTGCTGATGGAGAAAAATGTTTCCGGACAGCCCCCTCAATAACTAGACAGATTTTCAGTGTTCACCAACATACTGTAGATGTAACACGTGCCGAACTTAGGGAGGGTTTGCCGTTGCTGGATGTTGTACAGATGTATTGTATGTAATTTCCGCACGTGCAGCAGCAGCTAGTCTCGTGATAATCTGCAGTGACCAACTTCATTCCCTTAAAATGTAATTTAAATCCATTGAAACCTTATAGTTATTTGTTAAAAAATGGAGATTTGCCCTATCTTGCAATGTTCAGAAATCCTAAACATAATTACAGGATCCACATTAGGATTTGAATCACCACCAAAATCTAACCAATTGGTCATTTTGGACCTATGCTCAGTAAGTCCCCTGTGCCATGACCAGTGTTCTCTGAGAATTGCAGCCAAATTCATTCAGTTTATTTTGATTTTCCCCATTTACAAACAGAATGAGGTCAATGCTGACTAAAACATAACTTAATTGGTGAAGGTTAAAAAAGAATTGTAAGCAAGAAACAGCAACCTGTTGAGTACTTTCCATTAGCGTTAGCGTCAAACCAAGATGCCATTCATCATCACATTTGGGAAGACAAATAACAGCATAATAATGTAAATGCTGTTTGCTTGTTGTCCTAAATGTTGCTCCTTCTTTTGAAGACATCACACTGGTCATAGCGTGTAGTATGGTAGAACCATGTAGTCAATAGTTAGTCATGGCTGTTAATAAAGTCACCATGCTGCTTCATGGCCCCATCATTGTCCAAAAAAAGATGTATTCTGATCTGGACATTAGGGATGTTAAATCATGCAGTCTTTTGGACAAACCACAGGTCTTGAGATAGACATCTATGTGGTGTGGATGAATCTGAGGGGGAAACAAAGACAAAGACACACATACATCAGCTTCTTTGAAGGGCTCTGTGACTACAGCTCTGCAGGAGCCACAGTGATACTTGTGTCTCTTGGTGAAGTGGTAACATATGGGTTGATCTCTCCCTAGGTTTAGGTTTGAAAGCCTGTGCCCAGGGTCATGACTGCCAACATATTTGTGTCAACAACGGGACCTCCTTCACCTGCAAGTGTCGAACAGGATACGTGCTCAACATGGACCAGAAAACATGCTCACGTAAGAAAGTTTTGTCTTTTAATTAAAGTCTGCTAAAGCTCCAAAGAATTGTATTTAACAAAGCTGCTTAAATAAAAAATGTCAGTGTTGTTTTAAGGGATTGTATTTCTGCCAAAGTCATAATTACTGAAAGCTCTTTGCCCTGCGATTACTTACCCAAAGTCAGTCGTGAGTGCTCCTTTCCAGGTTCAGATGCATGTTCACAGGGTCATGACTGCCAGCATGTCTGTATCAACAATGGTGACTCGTAAAGCTGCAAGTGTCAACGGGATATGTGTTGAATACTGATCAGAAAACATGTCCACGTAAGGATTTTGATTTTGTTATACATATTTGAGAGTGTCTTCAATTAAAGCCTCTCATGAGATGCCAATAGTTAGTACTACTCAAGACTTTGGAATTCATCACCCAACCCTCAGATATCATGGCCCTGTGAAGTGTTTTATATAACTCAGGAAATAGCTGCTCAAACTGGCATGAATTGAATGAGCCCTCAGTGAACTCTAAGCAGTTGCATTTCAACTACAGGCCAGGGGTTTCCTTAATACTTTTGCCATACAATTCTTAGAGATGGTTTGTCAGTGATAGGGTGACATGAACCTCTCTCAAACCATCCGGAAATATTAAAGAAGATTCCAGATGACTGTCCCCCTAATTTTAATGGCTTGTCTCAAAAGCTGCATTTCCTCTAGCAATGTTCCGATACCACTTTTTCCCTTTCGATACCAATACTTGTGCTGTGGGTATCGGCCCATACCGAGTACCGATCCGACACCAGTATGTTATAAAAAAATATATCATATTACGCCTGCATGACTGTGATATGATCATCATTGTGGTAAGGCCTGGCTCAGGTTAAACCCTTTGTAACACATGAATAAATACAGCAATAATGCAGCATGATCATGCTAGTTAGCTTAGCTCCAAGCCTCGCGTCAACCAGCTCTGACACACACGTGTCCGTTGTGTCTGTGTCACATGATCAATTCCTCCAGGTCCCTGCAGGTTGCAGCACAGCACTACTCTTTTAAGAGCAGCGAATATGAACTGTGCCAGAGTTTAGCAGTGCTAAACAGTAAATTGATTACTAATTTAATGAACTGTGTGGTATTGGATGGTGCCTGGACTCTAGTACTTGCCGATATATATACCTGCATTTTTGGCAGTATCTGAACAATTTCCGACACTAGTATCAAAATCAGAGCAACTGTAATTTCCACCAAGCAGTTCAGTTTGGTACGGAAAACAATTCATGGCATTTCCACTGTCAAATGAGAAAAAGAGGCACCAATCCGACTCTAAGGGGTGGAGCCATAAGTGCTGCAGTCAGTTTATCGGTCACAAAAAGCGTCAATTTCTATTTGACATGTAAACCTGTAGATTTTGGAAGACTCCTTCACTGCAGTTGAAGTAAAGACTGCCGGCACTAAAAAATGCTCCACAGAGTACTAGAGTGATGGACTTGCTGTGTTGTTGTTGTTGTTTGTTTGAAATTGCACTCTACTTCAGACCGTCTCATTGTGCCACGTTGCTGTGACGTCACACATTTACGTACCTGGCTCCTTCTCTTCCCAGCTCACATCCCTACCCTCACATGAAGGTACAATGAGAATGCAAACAAGATCAGGGTAAACCTCCTCAAAACCAGCTGTTCTGAAACAAACCAGGTGAAAAAAAGGCTCAAGTCAGGGGTTTCGAAAGTTTTTGGTCTGCTACCCCAGAGTTCTAAAACTGGGACTGTGCTTATCTTCAAGGAGAAGCCTGCCACATCATACTTAAACTTTCCTTTTTGCAGCTTATATCTCACCTAATGACTACATGTTCATTTTAAGTTTGGCCTCCTTTTGTGAGTATATATATATTTTTAGATTATTTTTGGGGCATTGTGTGCCTTCATTGACTGGGAGAGTGACAGTAGACAGGCTTGTGAGTAGGGGCAATAGAGTAGAGGCAGGACAATTTGCAAACTTATGACAGGCTGGATATGATTTTGGGCTGGCAGAAGCATGTATATGGGTCGTGCCTGGTTGCTTTCCACTGTGTTCTGATGCCTTGTAAATCAAGGACCTCCTATTCTCTTGAAAAGGCAAAAAAAGCAGAAAAGGCAAATGATGAGAAAAAGTCAAACATGTAGTCATGATACAGTGGGCGGAAGAGATCTAAATTGTTTCTCGATTTTCAACGTAAAGGTGCCTGCTGCATACATGTTAGTGGGTTGAAATGCTGACAACCTGCAAAAGCATTCATCTATGCAGCCTAGGCGAGGGAATGTCAGAACTGACATGAGTTCAATATTTTTGATTTGGAAACCTTTGGAGGTCAATTTTTTTAGGAAGCCAGCCATGACCACAGGGGATATCATGAATAAATCGGTTAGATAAGCAGAGTTGATAATGACGTTGGTATCAATATTATCTTATCAGTTGCATCCTTACCATAGAGTATGTGCAATCTCATCAGTGACTTGGGACAATTATTGATTCAAATCTGAATTTTGATGCTAACTGAGTTGGTGGAAAACGTCTCTCCAGTGTCTGTACTGATTAAGGAAACTCTTGTACACTCACATTTATATAACTTAGATAAAATTCTTTGAATCAGATTGTAAAATGGTCTGGAAATCTGATTTTTAAACCATAACTTTTCCCAACTTTTCAGTACAATAGAGAGCAACAGCAGGCAATTAACTAAATTGAAGTTGTTAGTCCCAATGTGTTGAAAAAAGATACAAAGACAGCTTTGGTCCTGCTGCTTTCAGAACAAGCTGTAGTCATATTTTCCATACATAGTTATTTATTTATTCATATATTAAAGTCTTAATTTGTTTTTGTTTTTTTAATTGATATACAGAATCTTTCTCTCCTTTGCCCCCATTTTTGGGGACCTCATATATGATGTAGGTATCATTTCATCAGTGTATTATTTTATGTTTTTTTTCTGCATTTGTTTTTTTTTTTTTTGATTTTCCCTTTTTGATGTTTCTCTGTGTTACATCTGTTTTGTAATTAGTGTGGTAGGATCGATGTCTCTTTCTCTTAGGTTGCAAAACAGATTTACCCATGAGTACAAATCAAGTTCGACCCACCATGAGCAAAACAAAACAATGTCTGTTTGAACCAGTAATAAGTATGGAAAAATCCAGAACATATGTTCCTACTTGTACCTGGAGTTTTATTTGTCTTAAAAAGTAGAAGAGGTAAGTTGCAGATGAGGCACATTTCTATTTGGAGGACACAGACAACAACAGTGTCCTAAACCACCTAAAACCTGGTCTTAAGTCAGGACTTGTGGTGCAGTATGATCCTTACATATAGTGGACAACACACATTACATTTAGCATAAAAATTAAAGTTCAACATAAAGTTCTAAGGGTCTGTAGAGCGCCCGGTTATCCTTGAGTTCATTGGGACTGAGGTGACAGAGCCACCATGACAGACACAGCTTTTTTTATCATTACCATGAAAACACATCATGTTCAGGAGGGCCTTCTTTGTTGGTCATATCTTTAAATTTGTGAGTAAAAGTTTGTCTAATCAGGAGTAACCCAGCATTGATCTGCCTGACTTTCTGGTCAGCTGGTCAGCCAGCAATGGGTCGCTGGGCATAACTTGTAAAGCCACGCGAAGATGGGATGCTCACAGACACGCACATGTTGATGCAAAGTTGTTAGCAGCTGACCTGCCATTGGAGGGCACAGAGGTGTGATGAGGGGGTTGGCAGTGTGATAAGTTGAAACAGTGCTGGGTTTGTGTGCAGGTCTGAGTGTGTGAGTATGTGAAGCTCCCGCTGTGCATCTACACACTGTGGCTCGCATGCTTCTCTAACTCTGTGACGTAACATGAGACCACATGCTGGGACACCAAGATTACACAATGTCCAAATGATGGCAGAACATTACTGTGGCAACATTTCAGAGAGGGCTTGGGAAACTTAAACTCACCTCTCCACCTTGATGAAGACTTTAAAAAAAGATTATTTCACCTTGAGAGTCTTACTTATCTACAAACCCAAATTCCAATGAACTTGGAGAACAGAGTAGAAGATTTAAGATGTAATATTTGGATATTTAATTGAATACATTACAAAGACACACAGTGTTCAAACTAATAAAGTCATATTTTAAAAACAGTCAGTCATTTTGAATTTGATGCCTCCAGCTCATTCTGAAAATGGTGAGACAGCAGCATACATACTCCTGTGATACATCACCTTTCCTTTTTAACAACACTCAAGCAGCATTTGGGATCAGAGGACACAAAATGTTGAAGCCCGTTCTTGCTTGATGTTCGACTTCAGTTGCTCAGCAGTCCGATAGAAGCTATAATAAGCCACAAATATAAAACAGGGAACAAGTCTGGACTGCAGGCAGGCCTTTTACAATGAAGGCACACTGTTGTATCACATACAGGATGTGGCTTGACATTGTCTTCCTGAAATAAGCAGATGTCCAAAGTTACCAAGTTACCCATGCCATGGGCACAGACACAACCCCATACCATTACAGATGTTGGATTTTTGACCTTTGAGCTGATGGCAGTCTGGACGTTTCTTTTCCTCTTTAGCCCTGAGGACTATACATTCATAGTTTCCATTCAAACTTTGAAATGTGGACTCATCAGGCCGCAGCCGTTTTTCTACTCTGAGTAAGTCCATCTCAGGTGAGCTTGGGCCCAGAGAATCTGTCGGCATTACCGGATGTTGTTGATATTTGGCTTTTGATGGAGAGTTCTTAACTGACAGTGGTTTTCAGAATGTTCCTGAGCCCACATGGCAATATCCTTGGATTGATGCTGCTTGAAGGATCGAAGGTCACGGATATTTAATGTTGAGTTTTGGCCTTGTCAATTCATTGTAGAGATTTCTCTGGATTCTCTGAATCTTTTGATGATACTGTGGACTGTAGATGAAAAATTCCTCTATCCTTGCAACTATATGTTGAGAAACGTTCTTAAACGGCTGGAGTATTTGTTCATGCAGTTGTTTACAAAGCGGTGATCATTGCCCCATCCTTGCTTGTGAATGACTGAGCCTTTGTGAATGCTCCTTTTATGCCCATCACAAAATCCTGTTTCCAATTAACCTGTTAACGTGGAATGTTCAAAACAGGTGTTTTTTAAGCATTTATCCCTTTTCCCAATCTTTTGTTGCCACTGTCCCAGCTTTTTTGGAACATTTTTCAGCAATCAAATTAAAAAATGGGTGAATATTTGCAATCAAGTTTACCAGTTTGAACATTACATATTTTGTCTTTGTAGTTAATTTAAGCAAATTTAGGTCTAAAAATGATTTGCAAACCCTTGTATTCTGTTTTTATCGAGATCTTTCACAAAGCCCCAACTTCATCTAAATGGGGTTTGTCTAGAAAATGTTGAAAACGTTAAACTAGGTCTATGACCACAAGGCTATGGCACTCTGGAAATCCCAGACATTTGTGATTTAGCTTGAATTGAAAAGGTGCATCTCCATTTTACCATCTCTACTCTTGAATACACTTTTGGTGCAAAGCTGCAAAGTGATGTTTGATCAAGCTCATGGTTCTGGTGGTAGCTCTGCCTGTCTATTCAGTCTCCAGGTATCAGCCCTTTAATTTCTGTTTTTATCAGAACTTTCACTCCTTTTGGAGCATGCTAAGCAAAAGGAGTTTTGGTTTGAACCCTAGAGATCGTTGGTCCTGTAACTCAAGATGAAACGTATTGAATTAACTTTTTCCTGTTATCTGTTGTGGTTGTATCTCTTTCAGGGGAATGGTATTTAAAGCATGAGTGAGTATGTTGCATCCAACTAACCGCCTCTGTAGTGCTATCTGCAACTATAAATCAGTGTTGTTGATAAAAGGGATTGAAACATTTTAACCCACTGTCCAGTTTCAGTCACTAATGGAAGTAACAGAAAATCACATCTGTTACTTCAAAGCTTTTATATTGATCAATTACTGACTATAATCCTAATGTGATAACTTAAATGCCTAACCCTTACCTGACGATATCAACATTAAGATGGCTCCCAGTTTACATGGGCATCATTTATCATGGGTATCTTGAATGTTTAGCTGAAGGTGCAAAAAGGAAAAACAGAGTCTGCCTGTTTCCACAAGGTCCTGGTCCAATCAACTTCACTGAACTTAATGTATTTGACTTTCTCTCTTTGTCCTTGTGTTTTTCAGAGGAAATGCGGAGTGAAATAACAGAAGACGCCTGCATGTGTGAGGCTCAAGTTTTGTTTCAGAAGAAAATTCAGTCAACGATCCAGGAGCTGAGCAAGAAACATATCCTTTTTGTTGTGTAGACTAAGAGAAATGCTTTGTGAGCTTTGCAAGAGAGATTATGTTTTTCCAGCATTTACCCATCGATCACTCTATAAAAAAGATTACTTGAAAAGATATGACCGGATTTAAATACAATTTTAATGTTGGTCATTGCTAACCTTGCAGTACAGCTGGATGTGCCTGGTTCAATTACTTTAATTAATCAGATTCATCTTGCAAAGCTCCAAGTCAAAATGATTGAACTCGCTCTGCAGATGCACAGCCAAAGCAGGATGAGGTTGGATCTACAGCGTCATGACAGCAGGAAGAGACAGCACACACAGAGATTAGTATAGATGCTAAAAACTTCTGTGACAGTTCCTTATTAAATGAAAAACAAATAACACTAAAAGCATTTGTCAATGGCAAAGATGTTTTTGCTACACTTCCGACATGTTTTGGTGATAGTTTGTTCAATGTAGTAGCTTACATTATGTGTTGTACACTGCGTCAGTGGTGTCTGCCCACTACATTTTCTGGTTGGCCCGTAATGAATAACCTGACAAGCCAGATGGACAGCTCAATATATCTGTAAACTGAACACAAAAATGTCTTTTTGTCATTGTGAATATTGAACAGACCTGATATTAATCACTCTTAACACATCTCACACCACACGATGACCAGGTAAGATGATCTTTAGGATCACGACATCATCAGATCTTGGTTGACTTTGGTTGGAGGGGGGTATTCAGGTCAAAAATCAGGGTGACTTTTTTGAGTGTGTAACCCACTTTAGGGAAAAAGACAAACTGTTTTTATTGTCACTTTGTGAATTAAATAAGTTCTTGCACAAGAGAAAAAAGCTGATGTAGTACTTTTTTGCTCATATCATTGAGGGGGAAGGTCTTAAATTCAGTTCTTGTTAAGAATAACAGTTTTACTTTAAAAATCCATTTTTTCCTTGACTGTTTGCTCACTTGATGAACTTTTGGCCAAAGTGAACCTGATTGAGGGCCAGCGGAGGTATTAAGAAACCTGATCAGGATGTCAGAAGATGCTTTGGACTTCTGCAGGGCAGTGAGGAGTCATCTCTTCACTGTGTAAAAGCTTTGGTTAAATATGTCTGAAGATTGTCTGCATGGCAGGCTGTTGCTTTCTTATGCAATGTACTGTAAACATGGTCTTTGTATTGTAAATGTGCATTTGCTGTGATATTACTGACAGTTATTTGAATACTTCTTACAGCCAAGAATGGTTTATTTGGTGAAGATGTTAAAACACTTGTGTGTATATGTAATACCGGCTGAATTGCATCCTGGAGTACAAATCTATTAATTTAAGGCATAAATTGTGCAGAAAAGTTGAGTACGTTTTTGAATGTTTCGGGCATGAACTTGTTGTACCTTTCCCGTGTAGTGTATTCAATGGTCCGAGAGCATTTCTTGGTCAGCGATGGTACATTTTAGACCAAAAGCCTTCGTCCGTGACCGCAGCTCATTTACTAATCTCCTCTAACAACAGGAGCATTGTTGTTACCCCTCTGATTGCAGCTCCATTACAAGGAGAAAAGCCCCTCCAAATAAAATATAAAAGAGGCTGATCCACTTGGCCCTCAGCTCGGTTACATCACAGTGTATTACTGTAATCCTTTCCTTTGATTTCTGAAATATTTCAATAACTTCATCACACACCAATTATGGCCGGTAACAGGCTGGTACAACTGCTTTTGGAGTGAGGGTAACAACAATCGGTCATTTGTGTCCATTTCAGGGTTTGTTGATGCACGTTTTGAGACATGAGATGGTGAGTTAAGATCTGATCACGGTTATTTATGTGAGCAGTTTTAGAGAGTTGTACATCGTATTTTATTCAATAAAACTCATGCACTGTATTTCCTATTTTTTCACAGCTTTCACAAACAGACAGAATATTGTCCATGTCAGAGTTTTGGTGATTTAAGGATAAACTTGCTTGCATAGTCTATATATATATTTTTATACCTTACTTAATATTCATCACAAAATATATATTCTGAAACATATACATATCCACATATAATATACCCATTTAAAATTATCTTGGATAATGTTTATTGTGTGTTTTTATATTTGGATGGCTTTTTAAATGTGGTTGATAAGTCACCTTAAACATGATGATGTGCAACATTGTATTTCTGAAAGTAAATATGACATCACTTCTATAACTTTGTATATTTTTGCTGCCATCAAAAATAAATGCAAAACTTTGTTGAAAATATTTCTGTTTTTGCTCTCTTCTTTTCTGAGCATATTGTTATCAGTGAATTACAAAAGCTTATTCCACAAAGTTAGGACGTCGTTAAAACATAAAAACAGAATACAATCCTTTTCTAATCCTTTTCAACCCCTATTCAACTGTACAGAGTACAAAGAGAAGATATTTAAGATCCTGAACAGCTGAGCAACTGAAGTCTTGCATCAATCAAAAACAGGAAATAATTACTCTGACAAAGCTTCAAAGTTACTGTCCTGAGTCCACAAACACTTATTTAGTGTTAAAAAGAATAGTGATGTAGCAGTGGTAAACATGCTCATGTCCCAGCTTTATCAGAGAAAAACAAAGTTAATCAGTCTGAACATTAAATATCTTTCAAATGTAGTGTACTCAGTTAAATTTAGGTCAAAAAGGATTTGCAATTTATGTTTCATCCCAACATTATCTGAACTGGGGTTCATATGTTCAGGCAAATTGCATTATGGCACTTCAAAGCAATGTGACTGAACACTTGTACAAACGAAAACTTAAATTATATTGTGGCCGTGCCAACTACATCGGTGTAAGTTATTCCAGATTGAAAAGGTGGCTACAAAAAACAAACAAACACTAGGCAAGGTAAAAATGTAAAAAAACAGTCCAATTTTTTCATCTAATAGTGTTTGTACTTTCTCAAATTATCTCACATATTATTAAGATTAGCCTCAGATGAACAAAATGAGGTTATTGCTTTAAATAAGGGACCAAAATAGATACCAGAATGTCAAATATAATATTGGTTTTATAAAGATAAGAAAAAAAAACTAAAGCTGAGGCTGCATTGTGTGTTTACTAAAATTACAGAATACAGAAATTATATATTTTATCATATTTTCTGAAGCAGACATACTCTCAGCTTTTTTATTTTGTATCAGGCTAATTATTTTAATGTTAGAGGAGCATGTCATTCACAAATGCTGAAACTGATACTTTGATTATTATATAATGTGAAGTCCTATTAAAGATTAATACTGCAGAAAGCACACAAGAAATGAATTCTTCTGTTAAATAGCCTATTTAATTTAAGAACCTGAAATAAAACTTGCTGATGGGTCAATTTACTCCCAATGCACTTATCAGCTACTTTGAATACTCTGGTTCAACTGCCTATAAAAGAAAACCTGATCAGCAAATCACATGGCAGCAACCTCATGCATTTACCAACCACCAGAATGAGTTGGGAAGATAATTTTTTGGCTTTAAATGTCCAGCAAAATATTTTAATGTTGTTAGAAGGAAGCTGAGGGAGCTGTTCTGTACTTCCTGGATAATTACATAATAGCTTTTCAGCTTCCACCTATTTGTGTGTTTTCTTCATGTTACAGACAGATGCCATGAGAGTTTTTGAAAGTCTTCTCCACAGCCTGTCCCCTCCATCAGACATCGTTTGGGTTGCCAATGAGTGCAGAGCTAATTATCATAACCTCCTGTAGCCTCCCTGCTCCCACAGATTTGAGCATTTTAAAGGGGAAGGAAAAAGAGCTGCATCTGAACTACCACAGACACCACAAGTTCTCTTTTTTTTAATTCTTCTTGGAATAAATCCATGCTTGCTAGACACTGAAGCCATGATGTAAATGTCAAACACATCAGGACATGGGACCTTTAAGTCATGTTGAACATGGCATGGGTGTTGGTGCCAGACAGACTGAGCTGATTGTTTCAAAAAACTGTTGATCACTTGGATTTTCATACACAAACATCAATCAAACATCAATCAATCAATCAATCAATCTTTATTTGTATAGCAACAATTCATAACAAGTGTTATCTCAAGACACTTTACAATAGAGCATAAACCTCTTCATTTTATGGATACACATATATGCATAGATACATATATACATATATAAAGATACACATATACAGTACATATATATATACAAATATATACATCCAACACCCAACATGAATCCATATAGCCAATCATGGATCCCTCCATCATGGCGGCAAGAAAAAACCTTCTGTTAAGCAGCAGGAAATCTTGAATGTGGATCCCAGTCTCATGATGAACAGCAAATCCACATGATGCTGTGTTGGGTGTGTGGGCGAAGGAAGGAGGTAGGAGGAGACAAGTGGACTAAAGTAAGAACTAAAGTTAGGGACAGGTCCATGAACCATAGACCTGTCGTCTGATTTATTAGAGGTTAGCTTCTTGAGATGCTACATCTTGATTCAGGAGGGTCCTCATGTCTGAATGGTTGTGGTGATCATTTTATAGAAGTATAATCTTAGATATTCTTGCTGAAAATAAGAATTTATATACTGTGCATGTTTTTATTGCTCCTTTTAACAAAATTTGGATTTGCTCTGGCAATCCTCTGACCGGGGAGGACGCATCTGTTGTAAACTGATAGGTTTGTCTTGAACAGAAAGCATTAGTGCACAGACACGTTTTAACACTCTGTTTCACTCCAAACGTACGTCACCAGCTCCTGGCCTGGCACACATGCTGCTGCATTTTCTGTCATTCTACAGCATCGTTTTCACACCATCTTTGTGTGAACCGGAGTGCTTTTGAAAACAGAGGAAAAACCTTTCACTTGACATCGTTGTCATGTAAACAGCCTTAATTAACCAGTTGTGATATGCAGGAAAACACCCCTGAACCTGCAATCCTGAAACACATTGACTGTTTCAGCAGAAGACTACACAGGATGCAGCTCCTGTAAGCCTAAAACAGGAAACCAAATTTACACTGGCTCACCAATACCAGAAAAACTAAAATAAAATAAAAAAAAACCTGTCAGAGGCCAGATGATAGGATCGGAACTTGATGTAAACATCATGAAAGCTTGGGCCCGTCCTGCCTTGTATTTGTGGTGTCATGGTACAGGGGATGTCTTTTTGGCACACTTTGGCCCCTTAGTTCCATCTGAGCATTGTCTGATACTAGAATTTTACAGAATAAGAAAAACTTTTATTAATCCCCACTGGGAAAAATTTGGTTGTTATGACTGCTCCAAAGTTGTAACAGAAAAAAGTTAAACACTTACTGTATATCAAAATAAAGTCATAAAATAGTAATAACAAAGTATTAAAATGTTGAAATAAAGTCAAATAATATAATGCAATAATAATAATAAGACTGGTTAATTCCATACATGGATTTACAAGTTTATGATTGAACTTCGGTCGTGTTCCCTCGTCCACCTTGAATGGAGCAGGGACTGAATGTCCAAAATCTGTTTCTGAAGGAGCTGCTGAGGGCCTCCATAGTGTCACGCAGTGGACGAGAGAGATTGTCAATGACAGATGCCGCCTTGGCCAACATCCTCCTCTCATCTATGTCCTCCACAGAGGGACAGTCCAGTACTGGCCCTCTGACCAGTCTGTTCAGTCCCCCTTGATGCTCCCCCCTCCCCAGCAGACCACTATATTTATATTACTTATATTATTATGTTTTCCTATGTTAGCATGTTTTATCACTGCCAGTATTTATTAAGTTATTATTGAAGTAGTTTTTTTTCTTATTTTAAATTTAGTTGTTTTTCTTTTGTCTTTTCGTTTATCATTTGATCTCATTTAAAATCAGTTTCCTCATTTCTAATTGAAGATAGTGTCTCTTCAGTCATCCTTAGCTGTCTTCATTGCCCACATAGTTCGTCCAGGAGTGCATGCTGAATGTGGACTAAATAATAAGAATAATATCAATATTAATATCAGTATTAATAGTAATGATAATAATTATCTGTATCTTTCTTTTTTCACTTATCTGTTAGCGTGTTAGTTGAGTTTTGAGTTATGTAACCTGGTGTGAAAAGTCCTACACAAATAAATTTGGATTGATTGACCAATGTAATACCATATAATGAATTATAATTTAATGAAATGTTATATAATATGTTACATATCAGTGGAAAACCCGTTTAACTGCTTTACTGTGTACTAGAGCTACTGAAACTGCTGACATATTTTCAATTAACGTAACAAACTAGGATAAAAACAGACCCAAGTTCATAAAACCGAGAACCAATCGTAATAAACTACAACTACCATAATGCCCCGGACCCAACACTTCCGGTTTACGGTTACCACGGGAGACGGAGGGAAGCTTCAGTTTTTCAGAGCTTTAGTTTGTCATAAACGTCGTATTTTAACAGCTTTCTGTACACTTAGAGGATAACGCTTGCTTTAGTCGAGATTGTAATTGAACAAACTCACATTAATATGTAACCTTAACTGTTTTTGGATACGCTGTGGCGTTCAGAACTTCCAAAGCTAAAGGTAAATGCTAACGTTGTATTCACTGTAGCCAGTATAGGCCGTTTGATGGATAAACGTACCAGCTATTCGTGAACCCGTTCACCTGTCAAATTAGCATGTATATCTACCTCAGTAAGAAGGTAAGTGCCCACCTCCTGTTTTTCTCCGTCTATTAAACCATACTGTATTCAAGCTGCAGCGTGGGTGCAAACTCCGTGTTTTCTAGATCGCTATCCCCAACAATGTCCACCTAAAATGTGTCTCCTGGAACAAAGATCAGGGCTTCATCGCCTGTGGAGGAGACGATGGCCTCCTCAAAGTGCTCAGGCTGGAGACTCAGACAGGTAAGATCAGGAGAAGACACCTCTGCTGTCTGTGAAAGTTTGCTGATTTGAGAGGCAGGAACACAAGTTAACCAACAAATTATTTGTTGCAAATGCATTTCTTAGTTTGGAAGTCAAAGGGTGAGAAGGAGGCAAGAGACTAATTATAATAATGACTGTGTGCCATTGGTTAATATCCAAACAGAGACATCCATGAGGACACTTTTCCTCTGAAAAATTAGGTTTTATAGAAATAATGGTATCTGTGGATCTCCATTCAACCAAAAACATGTCAGATACATGTCAGCAGATATTGACTGAAACACAGTTGAGACTTTTGCCGACTTTTTCTGCAACTTTTTCACCAGATGATGTCAAACTCAAAGGCCTTGCTGCACCCAGCAATTTGTCAATGAACCAGACCCTGGAGGGGCACAGTGGTAAGTCATAAGCAGTGGTCAAAGTTTGTTGTCCACAGTTTGTTAAAGACTGCTCAAACAACAATTCAAAAGAAAATGTTCTAACTCATCATCCATCCATCGATACAGGAGCGGTGCAGGTGGTCACCTGGAACGAGCAGTATGAAAAACTGACCACCAGTGACCAGAATGGACTCATCATTGTGTGGATGCTCTACAAAGGTGATTCCTGCTGTTATTGTTCTTAGTGGTAGGCGGATCGATACAAAAATATCGATATATTGATCCAACGTTGGTATTGATATCGGTTGATACTAGGGGTGTGCGATATGACGATATTAAATCGTTAAGGATTGTTACGATTTAATATCGTCATAAAACAGAAAGATCGTCAGATCGTCTGTGTGGGCGCAGAGACTTTGACACGCACCCGACTAGCCAAACGTAGCACATTACGCGCAGTGCATGGTGGGATCTCCTGTTTGGTTATGTAGTGTGAAGCCATGACGGAAAGAGGAAAAAGGAGATAAAAGCTTGAAGATGTCTGAACAAAAATCTGTTCTAAAGCAGCTGTATTATTCACTCAGATTATAGACATTGCAATTAGATAACATTTGTTCTAATTTGTTGCACTTTAAGAGATAATGTTGATACTGTTGTGCATTACCTTTTATGTTTACATTTATTGCACATTTTTATAAAAACTGCACTATTTAAAATAAAACCTGTTCAGAAAGTTTCTTTGGCATTAATTGTCCCTTTTTTTCTTTTAGGGTTTTACATGTTTTACATGTTAAACATAGGGAAAAAATGGTCAAACATGCAAATTAGTCCAGAAAAATCAAAGTAAAAAAGAATCGTGATATAATCGTGATTGTGATTTTATTTTTAAAAAATCGTGATATGATATTTTTGCCATATCGTCCACCCCTAGCTGATACTAGTGCAGTGGTAGTGACACTTTAGTTCCTGTCCTATCTGTGCTGCTGCAGAGGCGACCTGTCCGTCTGTTCCTGTTCCTCCTACTCCCTCTTGTGCTTTAATGTCACGTGACCCAGGTAAAAAGCAAGAAGTGCTGCTGGCAATATTTAAGAAAAAAAGTGCACTGAAGGGCGGTAATTTTGCCTTAATTTTTTTCTTTTCTTATATTCTATTTTTCATAGTTTTTTATTATGTTAATTAAGTATTTTACTTATAAACTATCCTGGTTGGATTACTATTAACTAATAGTTAATTAATGGTATCTGGTCGGTATCGGATCCATACCAAATCTTACGGTATCGCACACCACTTATTGTTATAGCAAACGTCACTTTGTAATCACAATGGCATATTAATGTTGTATCTCCTCCTCCCTTAGGAGCATGGTACGAGGAGATGATCAATAACAGGAACAAGTCTGTGGTGAGGAGTATGAGCTGGAACGCTGACGGTCAGAAGATCTGCATCGTGTATGAAGACGGAGCCGTCATTGTTGGATCAGTTGACGGTAAAACTGATTTAGACCGCATTAGTAAAAATCCAATAAGTGGTGATTGATCACAATAATTTCAGACCAGATTTAGAGTAAAACAACCAAATCTCTGTTATCAATGATGGCTTTGTTCACACACAGAGAACGAGCACGTGTACAGAAGGATTAACACGTTTGTTTTTTTTAGGAAACCGGATTTGGGGAAAGGAGCTGAAGGGAAATCAGCTTGCTCATGTGGCGTGGTCTCCAGACAGCAAGATCCTCCTCTTCGGCATGGTCAATGGGGAGGTTCAAATCTTTGACAATCAAGGAAACTTCATTGTGAGTAATAATTTACAGTAAGTGAAAGGCTGTAGAAGAGGAAAGTACAAGTCCAGTTCTAAATATATATTCCTTACTACAGTTTTAAGAATCAATAATGCAGGTTTAATGCAAAGTGAAGTGATCAGAATGCTGTGGCGTTCAAGGCTTTCTAGCAAATATTAGTCTCCATACAGCTTACATGCACAGTATCCTGAAAATGGTACAAAGAAGTGAAATTAGAAAAGTGAGGCCTTAACTATGTGGCCCAGCCAGACCAGGCAGGGTGTACTCTTGACCCCCTTAATTTAAGAAACTGGCGCTGCGTGTGTGGCGAGTGGCTGTGTGATCTGTCCTGTTTATCCTCTGTGTTATTTTACATTGTTAGGAAGGAATCAGCCAACTTGTTTAAGCTGACTTTGTGGAGCAGTGCAATAGCCTATTTCTCAAGTTTATTGTTAAAAAAATAAGGACAAGGTCATTGACTTTAGGAAGACATTACAACCAGCTCACTAGTCCGTCACCAAGGGTGCAGCTGAGATGAATGTTGATTCCTCTGAAGACAGTGATTGATATAAACTTGAATCTTGGCCTCAATACCTCAACAATTTAAGAAAAGGGCCGACAAAGATTATTCTTTCTGTGCATACTAAGATCTATTGATGTGGATAGATCTTTTATTTAGTCAGTTTTAACTTTCTGCTTGATTTCAAAGTTTTACTTCATTGCTCACCTTTTTGAAATGTGAAAGAAGTTAAACTGTGACTTCAGCAGTTTGTTTATATTTTGTTTTTGGATTGATTGCTAACCCTGCAGAATTTCCATTGCGGTGATTTTCTGTTTCTGTTCTTTTCATGTATTATTTCCTTTCACATTTTCCAAAAAAAAAAAGAAATCATTCATTCCTAATTTCATTTGTGGAAACCTAATCGCTTGTTCAATATTGTGCAAGAAGCCAATAAGATAACCGGCATGCAACAGCTCTTCCTTTAGAGATCTTTGACAGACGAGTCACAGAAGGCACAGTCAATCCTGTTCACATCTGATCACACACTGTTGGAGAAACTTGTTTCTCTCCCGTCTGGAAAAAGATAAAGGTACCCATGGCACCTACAAGTAGGTACAAATTTTCTTTTGTGTCTCCTGCAATCAATGCAGTCAGCCTGCAAAATTTTAATATTGCCACTTTTTTAACTGGCGACAGGTTTCACCAACTTCCTCACTTCTTTTGTACTCCTTTAATACCTCTGTTTTTACTTGTTGGGCTTGTTCTTGTCAAATTTGGTTGAGCTCCACACTGCGATGTGTAAAGCTAATGAATGGACTGATGGACAAACAATCTTGAGGTCGATGATGGTCCACATTTACTTCTTGTCATCAAAATTCCCCAGTAAATAGTAACACCATTACAGACGATGGTAACTCATGGTTACCTTGCAGTGCACATGGATCAGCCTGATAATAATGTCTGTATTCATGCAGATCCACCTTACCAAGCTCTAATCTACGATGACTGGGAGTGGCTCAAAGCAGCACTGCCCAATTAGCTTCCTTAAGCAGGAAGAAGTGGGAACGCGACAGATGATAGCATGAAGCGACTGCATGTACAGAATTTAGCAAAGATGCTTTTTTATTAGTTTTATCAAATCAAGAAACATTTCTTTATTAACTGAAAAACCTAACAAAATCACAAACTTCAAAGTACGGGTATTTTCTGGGGTGCTGGTTTGGAGTGGTTAGCAACCATGCACATCCCATGTATATGCTTCTGCTGGTCTAAGTTCGAATCCAGCCTGTGACCAATCTGCAGAGTGTCCTCCCCTACTCTCTCATCCCCTTTCACAAGCCTATCCACTGTCTCTCCACTATCAATAAAGGCACAGAATGCCTAAAAAATACATTAAAAAAAAAGTAAGGATATTTTCACTCCACGTCTGACCTGTTTAGGCAACAGTTTGTTCTACAAAGTGGACCACGTTCTGTCCTTTACACCATGTCAGCCATGCCTAACTTCTGCATAATCTGATTGGTTCATAATAAATGTGATTGACGGATCCCTCGTCAAGTCACCTGCCAGATATACTTTGGAAAGGTTCTGCCCTCAAACACTTTCTATGAGCTCTTTCTCAGATGGACAAGTAAAATATTTGGAATGGTCCATCTGGTGTGTCATCTGGTGTGTCAGATTCAGTTATTGGGTAAACCAGGTCAAAGTTGAGTAGAGGCTCTTCTTTTAGCTTTACTGCCATGTCGCTCAAATAAATGCCCCAACTAAACCTTGATAAGATGAATATGAGAAGAAAGGAAAAGGTTTAAGAAAAGAGTTGCACAAAAGTCAAGAAATAAGAGCAATGTGCAGGATGGAGACCCTAATTGAAACAATTTGGGGGGAAATAACCGAGCTTTTGTTGTCACTGTGTTCTGTTTCAGATGAAAATGTCCATCAGCTGTCTCACCAATGCGACTGGAGTCAGTATCGCAGGTATCCACTGGTACGCAGGGAGCGGGGGCTACGTTGAGCCAGACTGTCCTTGCCTCGCCATCTGTTATGAGAATGGAAGATGCCAGATCATGCGCTATGAGAACGATGAAAGTAAGGGAGGACTTTTTCAAAGTGTGCTGTATACATTCTCCAGGTAACACTTTAGTGAGACATGTTCCTTTGGCTGTGCTTTTCTTCAGATCCAGTGTGTTTTGACACTCAGATGAATGTGGTCAGCATCCAGTGGAATCACTGTGGCAGTGTCCTGGCGGTGGCCGGATCACTCCGAGCCTCAAATATGGATAAAGAATATAACGCTGTGCAGTTCTACACACCATTTGGAGAGGTCTGGTTGGAGATTTTGTTGTTTTGCCTGTTAAAGATGCATTCAGCTGAGCCTTGAAAGCTAATAATCATTTTCATATTTGACATTTTGTGTTCAAACAGCATCTGAGAACACTGAAAGTTCTGGGGAAGCAGATGACAGGAGTGGCGTGGGAGGGAGGAGGACTACGAATCGGTCTGGCAGTAGACTCCTTCATCTACTTTGCCAACATAAGACCAGACTACAAGGTAAATATGGCACTTGTTTCCTATATATGATGAAGGCCCCTGTTAAGAACTACACCTAAATAAAGCATAAACAGAAAGTATCGTCACACATGCAGAGACTCCTGTAATGTTATTGACACAGTTTGGTAATCAATCATGGTTAACAGGTAATTAAAACAGAAAATGGTAATACCAACCGTGGGAAATTTAAATGCGGTTTACCATTTTACAGGTAACTGTTACATCCCTAATCTTAGGTGTAACAAAAACTCTGAGGACATTTTCCCAACAGTGTTCTCAAAACATACTTTACGAAGCATAGGATGACTTCAACATCTAATGTGCTGTGATGGGTGAATGAGCTTTAACTCTTGGATGTAAAGATCTTTCAAATGAACACGTCAGTGATCGATTATGTCACAAATGTGAATTCTAACAGCTCTACTCTCTGAAGGTCCTTCTTTAGGTCAGTTCTGGTCAGCTTCTGTTGCCCAAACTTGACGGCTTTATTGTCTCTGATTCAACAGTGGGGCTATTGCTCCAGCACCGTGGTGTACGCCTACACAAAGCCAGAGCGACAGGAGTACTGTGTGGTTTTCTGGGACACCAAAAACAACGAGAAGTTCGTCAAATATGTCAAGAGCCTGATGTCCATCACTACCTCTGGGGATTTCTGCATCCTGGCCAGTAAGGCAGATGACACCCAGCCTCAGGTATAAGCACCTCAAAATTTAGGAGTCCTTATACTTAGGCTAAAGAAGGAGAGTGGAAATATTGAAGTTATTTTGGTAACCTAATTATTAGCAAATCTTTAGCCTTTTACTGTACTTTTTTTTTCAGAAAATCTCCATAGTTCGAGGGTTTGGACTGATATCATAATTTGCAGTTCCACATACTGAGGAAAAAATAAACTATGAAAAGGTTAATCCATCTGAAACATGCTGAGTAACTTTCTGTAGGCCTAATTATTCTTGATTATGTTCATTACTGTAAACGTAGATTCTACTCTGATTTACACTTAAAGATGAATAAATCAAACATATGGAGCCATAAAGTTTCGTTTAAAATGCAGCAATAATTATCCTGAGTTAAAGGCGGAAGTTGTGTTGTGACTCTCACTCTGCACCTGTTTGATTTTGCGATCATCTAAAGTGAGCTCGATGTACCCAGACTTTCTCAAAGTGAACAGTTCTTAGCATCTTTTAAAACCAATCTTTCCTTCTGTTTATTTTAATGTGACACAAGAACGGCTCCATACTTTAATTTTATGATAACAGTGTCAATAAATGACCAAAAGGAAGTCATATCAATGTTATGATTTCTCTAATTTGTGTTAAATCTTTGGACTTGTATAGTCACAAATGAAACATTGTAATCCTGACTTGTTTGAGCTTTATGTCAGCTACAAGCATTCAAACATGATCTTTTGATCTCAGTACCACATCATCTAAGGTACTGATGCTTGATTTTAGTTAAAAAAAAAAAAACAAACAGAAGAAAACTTCAAAATAGAGGACAAAGAGATATGTGACTTCAAGTGCTTTAACAATCATTAGCTGATGATCAGAGTTGCCAGGTCCACTATTATAAGTGACTATGAGCTTCTTGTTATGAAAAGTTGCTCACACTTACAACTGTAGATGCCATTTGGTCTTAATTGTACTACCGATATAAACTCAATTCAGAGGACACACACACTATTTGGTCCCACTCCAAATACAAACATAAACTGCACTGTGAAAACAGGGGCAAAAATGATGTTTCCACCAAAACAAAATCGATATTAGCCAGAATGAAATTAGTCTCCAATGTAGTTTTTACTGTTTTCACCATAATAAAGCTGCAGAGGATCAATGTAAAACTTAAATAAAAGCCTGACTAGATTAAATTAGATCAGATAGGGTTTTATAAATCCCTTTACAAAAACTTCCTCAGAAAAATAGGGACTGACTTTGTCTGTGTGTTTACAAAATCAAGGTTAGACAGACTGTTTTGTGATAACAGAGTTATAAATAACAGAATCTCCTCCCTTCACTTCTTTATAAAGAAAGTGATGTTTCACCTCCAAACAAAAGGATGATGAAGAAGTGAATTAAAAGCCAAATAAGGAAAAAAATCACTGTGAAATTACAATTTAAAGCAGATGAAAATCACAGCAGCACCATGTAGATTTCTCTTTTTTTCATTATATAGTTATTCTGTAGATTGCACTAGAGAAAAAAAATCACTTTTGGCTGCTTGTTGTGGTCTTGTTTTTATCGACCTGGTTGCTTTTTTCTGTCGAAAATCTGGCAACTCTGCTGAGGCTCTACACTGCCTGTAGTGAACATTACGAAATACTAACAGCAAAACTTTGAAAAGTTGACTGTTTACTTTCCTCTGATTACTGTTGTCAGTCTGCACTCTTTGCTACTCTGTGGGGGATTTTAACCTCACTCAGGCTGACTCTGATGTCACATGCAGACTCTCTGTTGCTACAGAAAAGATTTTTACATAAAAGTTATATATGCTTGTATATAAATATGTATAGTAAGGATGATTCTCAGCGTTTATTTACGTTTCTATTATTTATTTTTACACAGGATGATGCTGAGCTAGACTCTACAAATCACGCAAGGGTAACAAAATAATTTCAACCACCAAATGAAGATTTTGAGTTTTTGCTTTAATGAAGAATTGCTCACAGAACTTTAAGAAAATGCTGCTTGTGTTTGTGTTTGCCAGTATGTTCTGATTCTCTGCAACTCCATTGGGACTCCACTGGACTCCAAATACATTGACATTGGTGAGTCTACACAGCAGTAACGAGAGGAGAAATCAGACATAAAGTGGTTGATAGTGTAGCCTCTACATGACCCTGACAGACAGATCATGTCCTGATTTATTGTAAGGTTGGTGTGGTCCTTCAAGCTCTTTCAGCTATCATGATAAATCACACCCTGCATGGAGAAAGTTTGGTTTCTACAACCTTCTAACTACAGTAACATCTTTCATTGGCACTCCCAAAAACACACCGAGCACTGACCAGTGTCTTGATATTTCACAGATATCCAGGATTCTGTTTCTGCTTGTCATGATTAAATGTTTACTGAGGGGTATGACATTTCTGAGTGAGGGGTGAAAGCCTCAGTGGGCTGATTTTGAATCGGTGTTTCTTCAAGTAAATAATAACAGGGGGTTCAAGTGAGTTTTTGTGGCCTCATGGTGGCTTATTTAAGACAAATGTTTCTGTTTGAGGACTCTTCTGAGGGAAGTTCTAGTGTGGCGTGTTGCAGCTGGTGTCAACCTGAGTCTTTCTGTGTGGAGCTCTTATGGTCTCCCTGTGCATGCATGGGTTGTCTCGGCAGTTCGGCCCCTCCCTAAAACATGCTCATTAGGTTAATTAATGACTCTAAATTGGGTGTAAGCATGTGCATGAGTGGTTGTCTGTCTCTCTATGTGGCCCTGTAATTGACCTTTTATTGGCTTTTTGATTGGTTAACTGACCAAACAATCAGAATCAGAGAATCCCTGGTCAGAGTATTAAAGCAGCAGGTGTCCGATAACACAGTCAAACACTTTCTGCGTAGACAGAAAAGCAATGCAGACAAAAATGTATGATTTTGAAAGATATTTAAAGGTTCTTATTTTTCTTTTTACACACTAATGTACACAACCCAAAACCAGCAAAGTTGGCATGTTGTGTAAATTGTAAATAAAAACAGAATACAATGATTTGCAAATCCTTTTCAACTTATATTCAATTGAATACACAGCAAAGACAAGATATTTAATGTTCGAACCGAGAAACTTTGTCTTTTGCGAATAATCATCAACTTAGAATTTAATGGCAGCAACACATTGCAAAAAAGTTGTCACAGGGGCATTTTTACCACTGTGTTACATCGCCTTTCCTTTTAACAACACTCAGTAAACGTTTGGGAACCGAGGAGACCAATTTTTGAAGCTTTTAGGGTGGAATTCTTTCCCATTCCTGCTTGATGTACAGCTTAAGTTGTTCAACAGTCCGGGGTCTCCGTTGTTGTATTTTACGCTTCATAATGCGCCACACATTTTCAATGGGCGACAGGTCTGGACTACAGGCAGGCCAGTCTAGTACCCGCACTCTTTTACTACGAAGCCACGCTGTTGTAACACGTGCAGAATGTGGCTTGGCATTGTCTTGTTGAAATAAGCAGGGGCGTTCATGAAAAAGACGTTGCTTGGATGGCAACATATGTTGCTCCAAAACCTGTATGTACCTTTCAGCATTAATGGTGCCTTCACAGGTGTGTAAGTTACCCATGCCTTGGGCACTAATACACCCCCATACCATCACAGATGCTAGCTTTTGAACTTTGCGCCTATAACAGTCCGGCTGGTTCTTTTCCTCTTTGGTCCTGAGGACACGACGACCACAGTTTCCAAAAACAATTTGAAATGTGGACTCGTCAGACCACAGAACACTTTTCCACTTTGCATCAGTCCATCTTAGATGAGCTCGGGCCCAGCGAAGCCGGCAGCATTTCTGGGTGTTGTTGATAAATGGCTTTGGCTTTGCATAGTAGAGTTTTAACTTGCACTTACAGATGTAGACAAACTGTAGTTACTGACAGTGGTTTTCTGAAGTGTTCCTGAGCCCATGTGGTGATATCCTTTACACTGTGATGCCGGTTTTTGATGCAGTACCGCCTGAGGGATCGAAGATCACAGGCGGTCAATGTTGGTTTTCGGCCTTGCCGCTTACGTGCAGTAATTTCTCCAGATTCTCTGAACCTTTTAATGATATTACGGACCGTAGATGATGAAATCCCTAAATTCTTTGCAATAGCTCGTTTAGAAATGTTGTTCTTAAACTGTTGGACAATTTGCTCACACATTTGTTCACAAAGTGGTGACCCTCGCCCCATCCTTGTTTGTGAATGACTGAGCATTTCAGGGAAGCTGCTTTTATACCCAATCATGGCACCCACCTGTTCCCAATCAGCCTGTTCACCTGTGGGATGAGCATTCCTCAACTTTCTCAGTCTTTTTTGCCACTTGTGCCAGCTTTTTTGAAACATGTTGCAGGCATCAAATTCCAAATGAGCTAATATTTGCGAAACATAATAAAGTTTCTCAGTTCAAACATTAAATATCTTGTCTTTGCTGTGTATTCAATTGAATATAGGAAGGGGATTTGCAAATCATTGTATTGTGTTTTTATTTACGATTTACACAATGTGCCAACTTCACTGGTTTTGGGTTTGTACTTTATTGTGTAACTGTCTGCTGCTGCCATGCCAGTCCCTCTTTGAAAAGAAATTTCAAATCTCAATGAGGCTTTTATCTGGTTAAATAAAGGATACATAATAATACAAAGTTGCACCTTTCTATACTTGAACCGACTGCTTCATTCAAATACTTCTTTTGCTTCTTCTGTAGATCCACTTTTTGTCACCATGACAAAAACACATGTGGTTGCGGCATCCAAAGAGGCTTTTTACCTGTGGCAGTACAGAGTGGGTAAAAATCTTACTGCTGTGGGGATCAACCAAGCCACCAGAACAAAAAAAGAGGGGAGAGAGAGGTGAGCTCTTTCCTTTTAACTCTGTTCTAACATCTACAGTCATTACAGCTGTTTCTAAACCAGATTCAAACATTCTTTTGACTGAATTACATAGACATGACATATATTTTTTAACAAATGCATTTTTTTTTTTTTTTCAAATATTCACTAATTTGAATTAAAAGCCAAAACCACATTCCAAAATAGTTGGGACAGGTGCATGTTTACCACTGTGTTGAATCACCTTTCCTTTAGCAAAAATAACTTTCCCATTCTTGCTTGACATAGACTTCAGTTACTCTACAGTCCAGGGTCTCCATTGTCATATTTTGCATTTCATAGTATTCCACACATTTTCAATGGGAGACAGGTCTGGACTGCAGGCCGGCCAGTTCAGTACCTAGTGCCCTGCAAAGCCACACTGCTGTTACACATGCAGAATGTGTCCTGACACTGTCTTTCTGAAATAAGCAGGGGCATCCCTGACACAGAAGTACCTTGGGTGGAAGCATATATTGCTCCAAAGCCTGTTTGTTCCTTTCAGCATTAAAGGTGTAGTCAGCGATGTGGGAGAAAACAAGTGGAGAGGTTGTTTATTAACAAAGTTAGACCCGCCTCTCCCTTCATACCTCACCCCTGGCTCCACCCCCGAAAGCTGATGGACGTGCATCATCATGGAAATGGCCGTAGAAACTGCGTAGCTGACCAACGTAGCTAAGGTAACCCTGACTCGTCAGACAACTCGACTGACATTATTGATCACATCACAACAACAGTACATTCGGGCAGATTAGACAATAAGATGAATGCCTGACGGCTGTTACTGTTATGTGAAGCACCACAAAGCTAATGTTGCTTACCTATCTAGCAGAAAGACGGCGACATCCGCGTCTGTTTTCAGGTATTTCAATCCGCGGAGTTCCCTCCACCGATCGGAAAGCAACACCAATGTTGACCCAGGTCTTCACTCTTTCATGGTCATAGCCCTTCTTTTTCACTTTCTGCTCCTCTGACCTTTTAATTTTGGGTTGTTTTTCAGCCATTGCTACTGCACCTATTGTATCTCTCTCTTACGCTAACTGCGCACGCTACGCAACCTACTACTCCCCCTCCCCCCTCTGTCTGATCTGCGCATGAGTATGATCGCCCCCTGGATGTGGGGGGTGTACCCTGTTTTGGTAACTCGGCCCGAGCCACAGTATTTACCTGCTGAAATTCAGAGCCAAGGCTGTGTATTGAAACTGGACTTTTTTTTCAACATGCTGTCAGTGGTGACATCTTGTGGATGGAGAGGAGAAATACGGTGATTTTGACAAATACTGCATTAGATTAGAAGATTAGAAGATCGCTGACTACACCTTTAATTGTGCTGTTGATGTATGACTTTCGCTTTGAATGGTAGAATTTTAAGTTACACTTGTAGAAGTAGAGATGATCCCCAGGTCATTTCTAAAGTTTTCCCAAGCCCATGTGGTAATATCCTCCACAGAATGATGTTGGTTTCTAATTCACTACTGCAAATTCACAGACAGTAATGTGTGTCTTTGCCATTGCCACAAATGTGCAGATTTCTCCAGATTCTCTGAATCTTTATTAACATTATGGACAGTAGAAGATAACATCCCTAAACTCCCAAATTCATGCACTTGTACATTTTTCTTACACTCTTTAACTGTTTTCTCACTTAGTTATTTATTAAGTGGTGAACCCCACAAGATCCTTAATTATAAACAACTTAGCCTTTCTGGGATTATCCTTTTATACTCAGACAGGTATTTGAAGACCATTCCTCAACTGTCCAGTCTTTGTTGCCCCTGTCCCAGCTGTTTTGGAAAGTGTCACAGGCACCAAGCTAAAAATGATTGAAGTTTATCAGTTTGAACATTAATATCTTTGTAATCTTTTAGTGAATTTGGCTGTAAATAACTTGCAGTTCATTGTTCTGTTTTTATTTACATTGTACACAACGTCCCAACTTCATTGTAATTGTGGTTTGTAGATTTAGTCAAGATAACTACAGCTGGATTCAGGAAGTCAAAGGTGGAAACTCTGAGTTTCATGGCTCACTGTTTTAGAAGAGGGTGTTGCTCCTCCACGTTCAGTGAAAAGGGTTCATTCATCCAGTCCAAATGCCACTGAGGCTCTAGACGGACTGGGCACCACCGAGTGTCCTGCCAGGAAACATCCTAGCGCCTGAACCAGAGTTCACCTGGAGGGAAAGAACATCTGTTTGTCTGACTGTCTCTCATTTATTCTCACTTCCTTTCAGGGTCTACCACATTGACAGCAATCCTTCAGCAGCTGTAGACAGTGGTCCAGATTTCTCTAAAGCCTTCACAGTAAGATGCATCTTTAATCCCTGAAGTTATGCAGATTCACATTGAGAAGTGTTGTTTGAATGAAACTGGCTCTCCATGGTAACCTTGTAATCATGTTTAGAATAAAAGTTTGGTAGTGCATTCAAAGTTGCATGCCAAAACTCAAATCAAGCTAAGTGTTTCCTGCTTGGTTTTTAGACCCAATTATCTAATTACACATATTTTAATCCACTTTACCTTTAACGGGTAAAATATAGACATACTAATTTAAAGCACCTATTATTTCAGGACATTAAGAAATAAAACACTGCATGTTTATTGGTGTTTAGAACTTATTTCTGGTTCATTTCTAATATTTCCAAATTTCAAATGTGGCTAAATTTGTGAAGTTTGATTTCAGATAGATTTTAGTGCGTTAGTTATGTGTCTTCTGCAAATAGTTAGTTTTATTGCATCAGGATTTCTCTCTCTCTCCTTATATTTATATGATGCTGTTAACTGCCTAAAACATTTTTTTGTCCTCAGAATTAGGCCATTGGCATGTGGTAGCAAGTCCAGCACAGAGCAGAGGTACAGTGGCTGCAGAGTTGCTGACAACAGTGCACCAAGCAGTGCTGAACTAACCAATCACCACAGAGTTGACCTGCAAACTAATCAGACCAGATGGAGCCCATGTGGGGAAGGGGAGCCTTGTAGTGGCAGGAACCTTATTGCTTAGAGGGACTACAGCAATTTTAGGGGCAGAGGCACTAGACTTTAATGCTGTCTGTCACAATGTTCAACAAGGTTGTTAATTTTCTGACAATAAAACACAATCTGATTTCAGTGCTCAACTATACAACTCAATCACCAGTAGTCCTTCATGCCAGTAAAACAAACAAACTTTGTGTTTCTTTGACAGTGGAGCACATTTTTGTATTTTAATTGTACAATGTTCTTTTTCAGGCAACTAGAGATCCCATTTGTTGCATTACAGCAACAGATAAGACCCTGATTGTGGTATGTACATCTCTGTTAGTGTGCATGTTTTTTTAAAACATACATGTTAATATGGCAGTCTAAGTCATTTAGTGTTTGGATGTGTTTGCAGGGCCGTGAGTCCGGCACACTCCACAGATACAGCCTCCAAAATGTGGCTCTCATCAGTAAATACACTCTGAACAACAGAGCCTACTACCTGTCCTTGAATTGCAACTCCAGGTCAGCATCATTCACTGACTCATTGCTCCACTGAAATATATCGCTGACATGCTCAGTCACGAGATTAAACACTTGGACAAAATTGTTGGTACCCTTAAAGAAAGAAAAAAAACCACAATGGTCACTGAAATAACTTAAAACTGACAAAGTTTCATAAATAAAATTTTAATGAAAATGAACTAATGAAAATCAGACATTGCTTTTGAGTTGTGGTTCAACAGAATAATTTAAAAAAACAAAATGATGAAACTGGCCTTGACAAAAATGATGGTACCCTTAACTCTGAATTTTGATGCACAACTTTTTGAGGCAATCACTGCAACCAGGTGATTTCCGTAACTCTCAATGAGACTCTTGCACCCGTCGACAGATACTTTGGCCCACAACTTGTGAGAAAACTGCTCCAGCTGTCTCAAGTTTGAAGGGTGTCTTCTCCAGACTGCATGTTTCAGCTCCTTCCACAAATGTTCGATAGGATTTAGATCAGGGATCATAGAAGGCCACTTCAGAATAGTCCAATGTTTTGTTCTGAGCCATTCTTGGGTGTTTTTAACTGTGTGTTTTGGGTCATTATCCCGTTGGAGGACCCATGACCAGCGACTGAGACCAAGCTTTTTGACACTGGGCAGCACATTTTGTGCTTGAATGTGTACCCTGCACAGATTCAAGACACCCTGTGCCAGATGCAGAAAAGCAGCCCCAGAACATAACTTAACCTCCTCCATGTTTCACTGTAGGTACAGTGTTCTTTTCTTTGTATGCTTCATTTTTGCATCTGATAACGTAGACCTGATGTGACTTGCCAAAAAACTCCAGATTTGTCTCATCTGTCCAAAGGATATTCTCTCCAGAAGCTTTGTGACTTGTCAATTGCATTTTGACAAATTCCAGTCCCTCTTGTATGATTGCTTTCAACAGTGATGCCCTCCATTAAGTCAGTTTTGGCTCAAACAGTGACAGATATCTGATACTGTAATACCTTAACTTTTGAGTTAACCTCTAATCTCCATGGAAGTTTCTCTGGGCTCTTTGAAGAGATGGATAAAATGCATGGTAACCAATTTGTCATCAGTTTTCCTTCTGCTGCCACGTCCAGGGAGGTTGGCTACAGTCCTGTGGACCTTAAACTTCTGAACAATATGTTCAACTGTGGTCACAGGAACATCAAGCTGCTTGGAGATGGCCTGATAGCCTTTACCTTTAACATGCTTGTCTATAAGTTAATCTCCTGAGACAACTCTCTCCTTAGCTTTCTGTGGTCCATGTTCAGTGTGGTAAACACCATGATACCAAACAGCACAGTGACCACTTTTCACCCTTTAAATAGGCAGACTGACTGATTACAAGTTTGAAGACACCTGTGATGCTAATTACAGGACACACTTTAGTTTAACATGTCCCTATGATCAAATCATTTTCAATCTTTTCTAGGGGTACCATCATTTTTGTTTGGGCTAGATTCATTATTTTGTTTTTTTAAAATGATTTGATTTTAATTAGTTAAATTTCATACATTTTGTAATATATCATTACTTCAGTCAGTTTCAAGTTACTTTAATGACCACTTAGGGTTTTCTTGAATAGAAGGGTACCAACAATTTTTGCCACTTGTATATATCCACAGCATGTTCTCATAAGGTGAAAATCTTGTACTCTGCAGTCGTCTGGCCATAATCGACATCTCAGGTGTCTTGACGCTGTTGGACCTCGAGGTTCGGTCCTGTGGGAATGATGGTGCAGGAAACCAGGCGTCTGCAGGAGATCCATCCAAGTTTGAACGCAAAGATGTTTGGGACATGAAGTGGGCGAATGACAACCCTGATCTGTTCGCTATGATGGAGAAGACAAGAATGTATGTTTTCAGGAACTTGGATCCAGAGGTGAGGCTCAGATGTTGGAGTTTGACAGTCTTCTACGTTTTCCTGCTGCTGTGCCTGAAGATGTCGTGTCCTTTCAAAAACAGGAACCGATCCAAACTTCTGGATACATTTGCAACTTTGAAGACCTGGAGATCAAATCAGTGCTGCTTGATGAAATCATGAAGGTAAATCCTTATCAGTCACTAGGATATGAAAGGACATACTCATCGTTCTTTTCGCTTTTTCTCTTAAGACGACACAGACATTTTGATTATACATTGGCAGCTTATTTCAATAGGGCATTGTTACCTCCTCTGTAGTAATATGAGACACCAGGAGAGACTTTTCTCCTCATGAAGTGAACTTTGATGAACTTCCAAAGTGCCTACATGTGCAGTTTTTAAGTGCTGATTTAATTAAACTATCAGTATATTTTCTCTCCCTGGACAGGATCCAGAGAGGCCAAACAAGGACAACCTCATCAACTTTGAGATCCGCTCCCTGAGAGACAGCCGTGCTTTGATTGAGAAAGTTGGGATTGAAGATGCCTCACAGTTCATTGAAGACAACCCACACCCACGGCTCTGGTAAATATAAAACTGTTGAGTGGACTTTATTTGAAGAGCCTTTCTTTCCCATGCAGCATAACAGCAAAACAAGAGGGGCTCTTGGACAATGTCAGAAAGATTCACCTCAACTAAAAAAAATTGCAAAAAGTGAAATGTAAGAAACCGTTTTAGTTAGTAAAAGACACAAAATAAAACAAAATAATTTTCCAAATATTCTTCATTGCAGTTTTTTCACAGCAGTGTTAAAAATGACACATCCATGGCGGTACTTTTATTGCCTCAAGCCCAAAGGTTTCATCTTTGGACGAGCCTGTTAAATGCAGAAACTTTTAGTGCTCACACCTCCGCCGAGACATTTCTGACATTTTTAGAAGGGTTATTAGTGGACATGTGGAAAGCTGCCCTGTCTCCTAATGTTGACCAATTAAAAAAAATCCTAGATCATCACTGAAATCTTATCACCTCTCCCTTGTGTTGTGACTAACATTCCTGAAAATCTCATCAGAATTCACAGAGAACTTTTTGAGTTATCTCTGCCAAATAGACACGCTGGATAGAGAGAGCTAATGGTCGAGCATGCAGAGATATTACACTTACTGATGCTGATGAATAACACATGCACATTATGAAAGTAAATCCATTCAGCTCTTATTTGTCTTATGAGTAGAACTACACATAGATCTATAGCTGCTAAGTGCATAACCTGATGATTTTATAGGGCAAACGTGCTACTTTTATGAGCAAGGGTGGGTCTGCAACTTAGGGAAGGAGGGGGAGGTGCTGTTGGATTTGTGAAGAGGATGGAGTGAAGCTGACGTGCACACAAATTAAAAGCATGAATTAGCCTTCTCTACAACCTTCCTCTGATGATTATTTTGACCTCTGCATTAAAAGCTAGAAAGCGCTCAGAATCATGTTGATATCATTACTAGTTAGACAGGAAGTGAGCAAAAACTGTTGCTTCAAACACCATAAGAAGTTGCAGACTGATCTGTTGTAATTTTTAAAAGCAAAACATAAAAACACTACAACTTGTGCCACTTAAAAAACAACTTTTTTTTCAAAAAACTGCTGCAACATCAGGCATTTTTTTCCACAACAAATACAAAAAAAGTCCTGCCAAACCCTGGAGGGTCATGAATAGAAACATTTTTCAAAAGTACAACTTCTCTGCGATTAAAAAAGAAAAAAAGTGCTCTAAAATCAGGCTTTTTTGCTACATGTATTACAAAAATTTGTAGCGAAAGCCTTATTGATAATATTGATTCTTAGCTAGAATTGGTCATCAATTCCCATGCTTTCTCAAAACAACAGTCCTGTGAACAAGGAAAAGTATTTTTTCTAGTTCAGATTTGTGGATCACATTTTCTGAACATGTACAAACTTATTCTCTAAGAGGATCTAAGGTGGGAGGATGACAGTGTGGTTTGACAGATTTCCAGTCTTCTGAAGTTGCGGTGTGATCACTGAAGTTTTTGTTTGTTCTCGGGCTGGTGTGTCAGATCTTACAGCATCCTTCCAAACCTGGCAACATCAAAAAATACCATTCCTGGCCTTTGAGTCATCTCTGTTCTAACACAAGTACGATTTTGTGCACTACTCATAGGAATGTAATGTCAAAGTCAATGAGTTTGACTTAATGGAACAATCACAAGTATTTATAGAAGACCTCTCCTCACTGTGTTCTGTTAGGTAGAACTTTAATCATGTATTTGTGATCGACCTGCTATGGCTTAAATCATGTTAAAGTTCAGAACTTCTGCTGTAACATTTAAGCTTTGTGCTTCTCTTAACCTCCTGATCATGATCATGCCAGGCGTCTTCTGGCAGAGGCAGCCCTGCAGAAACTGGATCTAAAGACAGCCGAGCAGGCCTTCGTCCGCTGCAAAGACTACCCGGGCATCCAGTTTGTCAAGCGCTTGGGGAATCTACAGAGTGAGCCAATGAAACAGGCGGAGGTGGCTGCTTACTTTGGCAGCTTTGAAGAAGCAGAGAGGATGTACCTGGATATGGATCGCAGGTAAATATATGTGAAGGTGAAATCAAAACCATCTTCTCTGTTCATTTCTGGTTGCCTTTTAGTAATTTTCTTTTTATTTGTTTATACGTACTTTTTGGGGGGCGGGCAAAGTACACCATACAACTTAAACTGATCGGTTTCACTTTCCACTTTTCCAGCTGCTTATCTGCATTTCTAGTGCCCACATAGATAACCAGTACAAGTGATGACACAAGGTACATCAAATACAGTGTTAGAGTCACTAAACCCAAAATATCCATCCATCATCATTTTGGACCCTGTCCCACCTATCTCCTGAGAAGAGGCAGTAGCCAAATCACAGGGCTACATGGAGAGACAGACAATCATTCACTCAAACAGTTATGCTCTTTTTTAAATTAATAAATTACATAAGTGAAAGCATCCAATATTCCATCATACAAAAATACAAGCCCTTTTCTTTTTATGATTGAACATAAATGAACAAATAACACCTTCCATCCCCCTTCCTCAAACCCACAATCCTCTTGTGATGTCAAATAATGTTTAAGAAATGGACAGTGCACTTACAATACAAATTAATGTAAACAAACAATTAATGTGAAAAAATATTATAAATATTATATATTTTATTATATAAATAATAAAAAGATAAAAAATAAAACAGACTAAGTACATAAAAATAATTAGGTGGACAAATAATTACACAAAATATTAAGATAAGATAAAATAGCAATGCCAAAAATCAGAACTAGTTGTTAACTATATGAACTTATGAAGTGAAACTTTTGCTGCTGCTTGCCTGTTAGATCTTGAAAACAACGAAATGTCATGGCAAACATAGTTTGGTGGGTATTTACCTACTGGCGGACAGGCACACTGTGACGGACTCCGCTCCAATCATAGAAGTTCACTACTGGGAAATTCCTTGTGCTGGTAATTTGTCTAAATATTTCAGTAATGGTTCCCAGTGTGTTTGTCTCTCTCGCCACACATACTTAAAAGTAATTTTAGAGTCACCATTTCACCAAACAAGCATGGAATGATCCTATTCGACACGGCGATCAAACCAGCAATCTTCTTGCTGTAAGGCAAGAACGCAAACCTGCCAGCTCCAACTCAGATATATATTCTGTTCAATACAATATAATTGGCTGTTTGAGGTAGATAGCACAGAGCACCCTCGGTCCATACTACATAAGTAAAGTTCCATCATAAAGCCTGTTGATACAGTGGCTACATAAAAGTTTGTGACACTCAATGACAGCACCATAACTTGATGTAGATAATAATCAGCATAACAATGTTCTCATTGGCTGTCTGCCTTTGTTTTTTCTGTTTCAGGGACCTTGCCATCAGCCTCAGGATCAAGCTGGGAGACTGGTTCAGGGTGCTTCAGCTGCTCAAGTCTGGCTCTGGTGGCTCTGATGATACTCTGCAGGAGCAGGCCTACAATGCCATTGGAGACTACTTTGCTGACAGACAGAAATGGTATTGAAACATCTTTTCTCCTGTCTTTGTCTTGCCAAGTAGATCTATTGTCAATCAGTTATTTACTCTTCAAAGCTTATTTTTAATAATGTATAGTAAATAAGGCAAAAAAAAAATCACAAAGTGACAAACATAACTACAGCCTGTTGATAAAAAATTATGGCCTTGATGTCTCATGATTGAACAGAAAGACAGTAGAAAGCAAACAAATTAAACATGCCCAATGTTAAGTTTTATTCAAGAGATCTGAAGTAATTTAAGAACGAAAGACGTCACTTCTTGTAAACTTACAGCAGTTGTGTGTGAATAGCCATCCTTTAATATCTAACCTTCAGTGTGACTGTGAACCACACAGTGTCATTACTTTATAGCCATACCTCACTTATTTCAAGTCAGACTGAATCACATCATCTAATTTGAAGACACACACTAAATAAACTGTGCTTACTTCATTTGCAGACGTGTTTCTAATTATGCAGCCCTGTTTTTCTGCATCTTCAGATAAAATCATTTTCAAATGTTTTGGCTGAGAACAAGTGTTTTGTAGATATATTGTACATGCTTGGACTTGGTCACATGATGCAAAGAATTCAGTCAACTTATGATCTCAACATTCGACGGAGTATATTTATTAATCTGTATTTCAAAACTCTATGGTGCTGTGCATGAGCAGAAGGAAAGCCTGTGATACAAGAGCTTAAAACTCTGAGTCTTTTTGAATAAACATGAACACTTCTTTGTCATAAAGGGTTGGATCATAAATCTTTTCTGTCTAAAGGGTGAATGCAGTACAGTACTACCAGCAGGGCCGTAACCAGGAGAGGCTGGCAGAGTGTTACTACAAGTTAGAGGACTACTACGGCCTTGAAAAGCTGACCTCTGCTCTGCCAGAGAATCATAAACTTCTACCGGTGAGTCCTGAGGATCTCTCTCTACATGCTGTTGTTTCTATTGTATATCACAGTGAATATGTTTTGACATGCAGTGCTGGTGTCTTTCCTACTCTCCACTTGACAAAAGTTTTTTATGATATGGTTCACACTGCCACAGTGTTTCAGCTTCAGGTAGGGCTGCCTGATAAACAATGAGCCTTTTTGTTACTCTAAGATAGGGGTGTGCAATATGACGATATTAAATCGTTAAGGATTATAACGTGGGGATGATCTCATAAAGCAGAAAGATCGTCAGATCGTCTGTGTGGGCGCAGAGACTTTGATGCGCACCCGACTAGCCAATCGTAGCACATTACGCGCAGTGCATGATGGGATCTCCTGTTTGGTTATGTAGCGTGAAGCCATGGCGGAAAGAGAAAAGAAGATAAAAGCTTGAAGATGTCTGAACAAAAATTTGTTCTAAAGCAGCTGTATTATTCACTCAGATTATAGACATTGTAGTTAGATAACATTTGTTCTAAATTGTTCCACTTTAAGAGATAATGTTGATACTGTTGTTCATTACCTTTTATGTTTACATTTATTGCACAATTTTATAAAAACTGCACTATTTAAACTAAAACCTGTTCAGAAAGTTTCTTTGGCTTTATCATTTTTTTTCTTTTAGGGTTTCACATGTTTTATATGTTAATCATAGGGAAAAATGGTCAAACGTGCAAATTAGTCTGGAAAAATCGATGTAAAAAAGAATCGTGATAAAATTGTGATTGTGATTTTATTTTTAAAAAATCGTGATGTGATATTTTTGCCATATCGCCCGCTCCTACTCTAAGAGCAGCTTTTGCAAAAGTTTTGAGTTTTTTTTTTTAAGATGTACTGGAACAAGTAATCAATGCAAACAGGTATTACTTTCACTTATCATGCCTTTATTCTACAGTGTTGTTCAATTCCAAGGCAATCAGATGTAACTTGCCTCCTGTTTCATTTTGGTTAGGGGTGAGTCTTTGCCTGAAGTTTTGTTCACAAGTGAGAGTAAAATGGATCGAGCAATGGACAAGTGGATTGTTTGGCATCTTTAGTGTTGCAGTCATTGAACCAAACTGTCTTGGCAAAGAGGAAGCTTAGCCAGAAGCAGAAAACTTTTAATTTACCCCTCCATCTTGGTTCAAACCCTCACCTGTGGTTATAAAGTCTGGGTAATGACCAAAGGAATGAGATCTCAGGTACAAGCAGTTTAACTGAGACTCCTCAGGAGGGTGGCTGGCCTTAGGCCGGGTTTACAGTGGATTTGCTTGCATGACGGCGGCAGTATGTGCCTGTTTCATTTTAGCTAGCAAATGATCAAGTCAGAGCTTTCAGAATGCAAACACTAGCATTGCATCTCTGGTGCATCTCTCTGGCCAAAAATCTTAAGAATAAGAGGCTGGCTTTTTATTTCTGCAAGCCGTGCACATTTTCCATGTCAGCCAAAACAGAGTGAAAATACAGAGACGTATTTACCAAGTTTTTGCTGTAAATGTGTCACAGAAAAGGAAAATTTCCATTTCCCTCTGAATGCTTATAAAATGTACAGCTTCAGTTTGCCTCCTTTGTGGAGAAACTCCCCTTGGTCGTCAGAATGCTCTCTTTCTGCGGGTCCCTTATGACATGAATCCGGTTCGTTGTGGGGAGATTTTTTGTGGATCTTTCTAGGGCTGAACGGTTTGAGAAAATAATCCAATTGCGATTTTTTCCCCAATATTGCGATTTACTCTGCAATTGTTTTAATGTTCCTCATCTTATGTATTCTAAAACAAACATAAGCAGTCGATCTTTTTAAAGTAAAACCAATATGACATTAAATCAGTCTATGGATAAAAGATTTGAGAAAAAGTGGAGAAGTGAAGAACAGAAGCAAAATAGGTATGAAATTGTAAAAACTGGGTAAAAATTGTATGAAAGTAGAAAAAGGTTAATAAATAGGTGCAAAATAGGTATGAAATTGCAAAAAAATGGGGAAAATTGGCAAAAAAATCCAAAAGTGGCTTAGGAAAATTGATTATGGCAGCAAAATTGGGAATCAAATTTGAAATTAAATTTCAAAAACCATGTAAAAATTCCAAAAATGGTTCTGATGGTGGCCATAAAAAATGAATGGGGGCAAAATAGGCATAAAGTTGTAAAAACGGGGTTAAAAAAAAGGTAAAAATGGTCCAAAAGTGGGAAAATAGTGTATAAATAGAGGTAAAAACAAATAGGCATGAAATTGCAAAAAACTACATCACAATGCCAAAGTGTTCAACACATTTTGGGCTAAAAATATTGAACCTTCTGCAATTTGAAAACTGCAACAAGCCATATTATGATTTAATCTAATTTGCAATTAATTGTTCAGCCCTAGTTCTTTCTAAACTTTCAATCGAAGGTCAGTATTGGGTTGATGGAGAGAGAGCTGTAACAGCAGGGAGACATGCTGAGACCGCAGCACCTGCTGTGAAAGCTGTGGCTGCACTTGCTTTCAGTGAAACATCAGAGAAAGGGCAAGAAGCTCTGACATCCAGAGAGATCTCAAAGTAGAGCTGCTGCTCCATCACATTGGGAGGATTCAGTCTAGCCAGTCCGGCTAGGATGACTCCTTGTCGTCTCCCGATGGAGGTCACCCTGACACACCCAGGAGGGAGACCCAGAACCGCTGGAGGGATTATATATTCTGTCCCGCCTGAGAATGCTTTTGAACACCCCAGGAGGAACTGGGAAGTGCTGTGGGGGGACGACTGAGTTGAACCATTGGCCTGCTGCCTTTGTGACCCGGCCCACAATGAGCAGAAGAGAATGGATGGATGGATGGATGGATGGATGAATGATCATTTTGCAGACTGCTTTACCCAAAGATAATGCAGATTCTGACATTACAATTCCTTTCCAAACTGGACTTAATTAATCTTACACTGTACTATACTTTTTTTATCTATAATTTCCCCTTGATCCTCTGAATCAGTTTCTTATCCATATTGCTACAATGGTATGTAAATATATTGCACCTTATTGGCTCATATCTCTTATCTTGGTCTTCTACTGCATAATACTTCTAGTTTAACATAATTTATAATGTTAAAATGTACTGGCAACACAACTGCTGTTACCTGTCCCACTTTAACATCAGTAACTGCACAGAATGCCTCAGTTGTCCTGTAGGACACCTACTCTGTTCATTTTTAGTTTTGATAATTGTAAGTATCTCCTCTTATTCTATTTTGTTTGTTAGCTATTGTACAGCTAATTGATCTCTATCTTTATGTGTTACTCTGTTGACCTTAATGCTACTTACCTCTGTACTGCTGCAACCTGAATGTTCCCCCTGGGGATCAATTAAAGTTTATGTCATCTTATTCATCACTTTTCACATCAGTGTAACAGCAATGAGATATTTCATGTGCATCACATTTTCTTATGTTTTACAGCCTTTCAGAGTTAATCTTGCATCCCTGGCTCTAAATTGCTCTTTTTTATGTCTGTGTTGCAGGAGATCGGACAGATGTTCGCCACTGTGGGCATGTGTGAGCAGGCTGTGAACGCCTACCTGAAGTGTAACCAGCCCAAAGCCGCCGTCGACACCTGTGTCCATCTGAACCAGGTGAGAAGCAGACGGAGAACCTGTGGCGCCAGGGTGTCCCTGTGACACTCACTGATCTCTTCATTAAACACAGAATCTGACAGCTTCAGGTTTTAGCAGTCACCGCGGCTCCTGCTGTCCTCCCACTCCCATCCTCTTCCTGAGTGATTTTTGACGGCAGGGTGTGAACGCTGCTCTCACACAGTGTTCCTCCAATGTCAATGTTGACATTAGGCTAATAACTTTGCTCTGGTGTATTAGGGCTGTGCCTTTGGTCATTTCTGGATATAATTATGATAATGCCAATACATGATGTCACATAACTTCATATTCATTTTCTGTAAAGACTGAACAAAGTTGTCTCCAGATTTGTCAACATAAGTTCACGAGGTTATATTTTATGTTATTGAACATAATTTGAGTTAGGACTGGGCGATATGGCCTAGAAATAAAATCCCCGATTTTTTTCCACAACACTTGATTTACGATTTTAATCAATTTTTCCCTACCTAAAAGAAACAAAACTCCCAGTGACATAAAAATGAAACAAATCAAGTTTTGCATTTATGTTGTCTAAATGTTTCCCTCTCAAAGTCAAAGTCTGGGTCATAAAAGGTTGATTATGTAGTATAAACGTAGGCAGGTTTGTCTACATAAACACTAAAAGGCTGAGGTACTTTTACAGTATTAGCATGAAACTCCCTGATCAATATTCAATCTACTTAAATAACAAATACAAGCCTATAAAAGTGCTTGTGCAAACCCTACAAGGCCAACCATCATGAAAATTGTAATTTTTTTCAAAAATTGCAACGACTTACAATTGGACTAAGGCAAGAAAAAAAAACTCGATTTTAAATTTTTTTAATCTTCTGCATAAAAAAATTTGAATTGAACGATTTAATTGATTTTTGCCCAGCTCTGATTTGAGTTAAAGTCAAACAGTCCTGACACCTGGTTTTGTCCTCAGTGACAAAAATAGAAGTGCTTCCAATCACATCCAATCCTGCCTTTAATTGTTTTAGTCATCAAAATGACAAACTCCTTCACACCAAGGTCATCATAATATTATTTTACAAACTGGGGGAAGTAAAAGCTTCTTATGCATTACTTTAAACCTAAAACCCTCTGCTTCTTGTTTCTCAGTTTGGTTATATATCTGGTATACTGTCAATATTCAGCTGTCTTTGAATGGCTCTAATAACTTATTATCTCACAGCCAAGTTAACTGTGATGTGACTCTGCAGCTTCATGACAGAATATGAGACCATTTTACAGTTTTCTCTTAAATGACAGTGTGCCAGGGCCATTTAGAGGTTAAGATTTGAACTTATAATTCATGTTAAAGTCATTCTTGTCCCTTTGTCCTGAAACACAACAGGGACATTTTCAGTGTTTTGCATCCCAATCTATCAGCTCTTCAGCTAAATCTGCTAATTCTGCTCTCACATGACTTTATTTGATTCTGCATACATGCAGGTTTGTGCCATTGTGACAGCAGTTGTGAGTAAAACAGAAACAGTGCTGTTTTGTTCCATGAAGGAAAAGGAAAGTGATACAGAGCATTTTTTTTGTTCTGAAACAAACTCCTATCATGATAAGAGTTACTAATCACATATTAAATTGTCTTGCAACCCAAATGTGTGCACTCCTTACACCATAAAGAAGTCTAAAACAATAAAATATGTATTTGCAATGTGACACAATGGTGATGATTAACCCCAGAACTAGAATGTAAAAAATATTTTTCTAACTGAAAAAAAAAATAGAAATAGTTTCTCCTAAAGCAAACATTAACAGTGACTATGTTTGGTATGCAGAACTATCTGAAAGAAAATTAAAGACAAAATTTAATTTAAGAATCAGAAACAGTTTCCCTTTTCAATTGCTATAAGAGGAAATTCGGTTATTTTTGTTGCTCTTGTTCACAGTATAGAAGTAAGAAAAATCAAGATATAGACTTCAAAACAAGACACAGGTGTGAATTTGAATAGAAATAAGCAAACAATTTCTAAGTGCATAAGACTGAAAGAGATAAAAATAATGATTCTTATAAAACAAAAAAATAAAATATAAATTAAGTAACAACAACAAAAGTAGTTAATGATACTATATATGAAACATAAAAACTTACACTACTGACAGTAAATACAGTATGGATATAAATAGATGCCCAGTTTCTGGGGTTCTACAGAGGTAGTGACTTTAAGAGTCATCATGTGTCCATATTTATTACTTTAGTCTTGATGCCTGCTTGTTCAAACTGTGTCATGGACAGTAATTTCAAATCAATGTAAATTTTGGAGAGCTTGCCTTATGCAAGAATTAAAACCATTTTTTTGACTGTACAAACCTTAATTTCTTAAAGGAGACATATCATGCTTGTTTCTCCTTTTCACTATGCCAGACTAGGATGCCTGTAAAGCATTTCTGCCCTCAGTACAAGTCATTTAGTTCCTTCATTGCCCCACAATTGCGTTCTCAAAATCCTCATTTTAGGCCATTATGAAGCTCTTGTTGAAACACGAGGATCTCAGGATGACCTACAGTTACCTTGCAACATCACAGCCCTTTGTGCTCTGATTGGTCAGTTCTATCGGGGGTAGAGCCAGCCTGTCCTCCTTCTTCTACTGTATTTTCCAGCAGGCTCAAAGCAGCGAGCGCGTATTGAGTCCCTCTGCAGGCCAGAGCTGGTAATGAGTGAGTGTGAGCTAGGGATCTATATACTGCTGCTGGATGAATGTGTTCCTCGGTGATGGTTTTGTGGCTAACGGACATCACAGAGAAGGAAGTGTTTGATCAGATTACTCCAATAAAAAGAAAGGTACTTCGTGTCGTCACGACGATTTAAATCTCGCGGACATCTCGCAATGACCTATTTTCAGAGGCATCAAATCTCGTTCTAGGATATTAGAAAAAATACAATATCTCATTTTTTGAAAATTAAGGGTGTGTAAGGTCTTGTTTTCAAATTTATTATATTATATGTAAGTATTAAATCATGCATCAGCATGATATGTCTCCTTTAAGAATTATTTTAAGGCATATTTCCAAATGCTGCCATTACATTTGTGCAGTTTTGATAGTGTCCAAGAGTTTGTTTGCATTTCATGGTCATAAAAAAAACGTTGTTTTCTAAAATGGATGCTTTGTTTTTTTTTGTTGTTTTTTTTTTTACCTTAATCAAGAAACTGGTAACAGCATTGTCTGACTTCACTAATAATGTTTATAATTGATCTAAAAAATTTAAATGCAATTTCCAGTTAAGAATCAATATTTCAAATAGAAAAGCAGCACGGTGACACAGCAGGTGGTGCACATGCCTGACAGCAAGACGGTGGCTGGTTCAAGCCCCTTGTTGATCAAGGTCTGTCCTTGTAGAATTGGCGTGTTCTCCCTGTGCATGCATGGGTTCTCTGCAGGCTCTGGTTTCTTCGCACTGACTAAAAACGTACTCCATAGGTTGATAGGCGACTCTGTGACGAGTTATTGCTGTAAACAGTCTAGCTGAGTATTTGGCCTTGCATCGAGATTTATTGATATGAAATGAAAGATAATATTTTAACCCTTTATCCTGCGTGTTATTCAGATGTCTCCTTCAAAGACTGTTCACAAAATCTTTGAGCTCTTTCGTCTGATCCAAGAGTAGAAGCTGTTATCTTTCAGGACCTCCTCCCTCCTCTGCACTTCTCCTGCTGCGTTAATGCTGTGCTGCTGACAAAGACAATAACACACTGTCACTTTAACTTCCTCAACCCTTTTGTTACTCTCTCTGTGTTGGAGGTAGTTGTTAGGCTAGTTTTGGCAGCACCCTCTGAGATCATTGTTATATGCACCCTACTAACTAAAATAATTATGACATGGAGAGGAGGACTGATGAACTTGTTATTTTTTCACAGTGGAACAAAGCGGTGGAACTTGCCAGAACACACAACATGAAGGAGATCAAATCTCTGCTCTCCAAATACGCCTCACACCTTCTGGAGAAGAATAAGGTTTTCGAGGCAGTTGAACTGTATCGAAAAGCTCACCACTTCCTTGATGCAGCCAAACTCATGTTCAAGGTAACTTCATGCTTTATACTCATATTTTTTCAAATTAATTCAAAATACAAAGATCGTGATTCATATACTCAACAAAATATTCGGAAACATTATTACCTCTGCCAAGGAGGTTATGTTTTCGGGAGAGTCTGTTTGTCTGTCTGTGAACAAAATAACTCAAAAAGTTATGGATGGATTTTGATGAAATTTTCAGGAAATGTTCCTAGGAAAAGGAAGAAGTGATTAAATTTTGGTGTTGCTCTGGATCACCGTCTGGATCCAGGAATTGTTCAAAGGATTCTTTGTCATTGGGAGATAGGGAACTGTGCTGCTTGGCGGAGGTCTGCGCTCTCCGAGTGCTTTTCTAGTTTTGATGTTTTTTCTCGCTTAAAATAAACCAATTGGTACTTTATTTTAAATCGTTACAAAGCGTATTTAGTCACCTTTACAACGTGTTACAACTTGAAAAGATGGTACTTTCATGGAATGATAATTCAGAAAAAATGTGTGAGTAGCACACCCCCAAAACTGGGCCAGAATCCCTTGTGACTGGAGGCTGGTGTGCCTGTATGCAGAGTGGCAGCATCAGTTGTCGTCAGCCCTGGGACCATCACCAAACCTAAGACCAAAATCTGTGAGGCTGGTTAAGTCACAGATGGGGATGTGGGCTTCCAAGAAAGACCACACCCCAAGAAGACCAGTTTCTCACCTTTGATTCACTGAGAACCAAACAGACAAAGATATGATGATGCTAATATTTTGAAGCCAGAAGGCTTTTAAATAAAAACATGAAAGCTGTTATTTTGAATCCCAAGTTTTTGACAGAATAGATCATCCCCTTATTTTATAGAAAAACATTTTTAACCTTTCAGACTAAGTTTCTCTTGATGCTGGTGGATGTTAAAAATCAAAATAAATGTCCCACATAACATCTTTTTGTAGCACTTTACTTGTGTTTACTTAAGCAAGTATTAAAATTAGATTCAGTTACATGTTTTCATCATCCTTAAAACTCTGCTCAAATTTGAAGCCAGGCTGCCACCTGCTGACAAAACAAAGGAACACAAGACAATACAAAATAAATGCACTATTTTCTCCTCTAACCTGCTGAGCAGCTGGAACTGACCGATTCAGTGTCTTAAATCAGCCTGATCCATCTCGCCAAACTACAATCTGCAACAACTGTGAGCGGCCAAAGCAGCACAGTCCAGCAGTCCTTTAGAGGAAGAAGAGACGACGGCAGGAAGAGACTGCACATACAGAGATTAGCATAGATGCTAACAGCTTCAGTCGCAGTTTTATCAGACCCTGATATTCTTTATGAAATTTAAAAAAAAATGTCAACACCGGGCTTGGCTTCTTTTGTTTTTGGACATTGCTTATCTAGAGATATCCATAGCCCGTGTCCACAGAGCAAAGGACTCTGTCATTGAGATGTGGTCTACTATAATAAACAGCCTTCATAAATGTGTGAATAACTAGGATTTCTAGGATTTTATATGTAGTCAGGGGCCTGGATGTGGTTTGGGTGGGTTGTTTCTTTTTTCTTTTTCTTTTCTTTTGTTGTTTTTTAATTATTTGTATAATTTTACACTTGTATTGTTGAGCTTGGTGACACGGACACTTTATGATTGTTTGTTAACTCTTGTACTATCATCCAACCGGAACTTATCGAGGACTTTTGCATATGTATTTCGGTGCAAGAACTCTTTGGCTCACCAATTCTCAACTTTCTATCCACTTTGATACTTTTGTATGTCTTTTATAAATTGTCAAAATGAAATAAAAAGTTGATCACAAAAAAAAGAAATGTCAACACTACAAACTTCATTATAGTAAGGATATTTTTGTCCCCCTTCAACCATGTTTTTTTATGAGGTGACTCACATTCTGTAGTGCAACAGAGGATTAGGGCCATGTAAAAAAAAAAAAAAAAGTAAAGATGCAAGAATAATAAAGTTGCGAGAATAAAGCAAAAAAGTTATACGAATCTCAAAGTTAAGAGAATAACGTAAAGCTATGAGAATGAGGAGGTAAAGCTTTGAGATTAATGTCATCAAGTTACTAGAGTGAAGTAGAATAATTATGAGAATAAGGTCATAAAGTTATTAGCTTGGTTTTTTTGTATATCTTCAACGTTTTTTGTATTTGGAAGCCTCGTGCATTGGTCCAGAATTCGAAGAAATCAAAAACCATTTTGGATGTGTAGGTGTTAAAATTTCTGCAAACCCTACCTACCTGCTGCAAACAGGTTGGGTTTTGTCACTTTGTCCCATTAATTCTACTATATGAGTTCTACTTCCTGCCCCCACAAAGCTGTCTGTTTTGTAACAGTGAAGGATCTGTTTGGAGGCAGGAATCATGTTTTTGTGCTCCTCAAATGAACCTTGTGCCCTCTGTTAAAGATCGCTGAAACAGAGGCGGAGAAAAGGACCAAACCTCTGCGGGTGAAGAAGCTCTTTGTGTTGGCAGCGCGTCTTGTTGAAGACTACCATGAACAGGTGAAGGCGTCCCAGCAGAGCAAAGGAAAAGGGAAGAAGTCTGAGGTAAAGTGTTTATGCTTGTTTATCTATTTATGCAAGTGGTATATATTTGTGTGGAATAAAGTCTTTAAATGTTCGAATGGCCAGAGCCAGAGATTGGGATTCTAGTTTGAGACTAAGGCTTGAGTTACACTCTGCGAACTCAAAACCTGGAAAGTGTGTTTGTCTAATTTCAGGTTTAAAAATATTCAAAACACTTATTTAATTTATATTCACTTCACAAGTCCAGATAAATATCTAACTACAAGGACTAAAAACCAAACAATAAGGTGTTGAATTGCTTGTACTGATAAGAAATTATCTGCTGATGAAACAGTTTTAATTAATGATAATTTTACTGTTTATAAGCAGCTGAGGCCTTATATATAGTTCTGATATCTGAAAATAAGACGTTAATCCAGACAATCCAGTCCACTGAGATTTTTGGGACTAGAAATTAAACAAGTCCTCTCACCTCGATCTGAGTTTTTGCAGTGCACAAAAGTTGACTTGAGACTTGACATGGACTCACCCCTAAACAGTTTCAGACTTTACGCAGGCTTAAGGTTTAAGACTCACACTCTCTTTATTTCTTAAAGTCTGGCTCATTGTAAAAAGGAGCCACCCCAGGGTGCTAGCATCATGACAGACAAGCACGTTACCCACAACTTCTCCAGGCTCAAGACATTACAGATAATGGTGTACCACTTTCAAGACAAGCGCTGCATCAGACCCAGAAATGTTTTAAAGGTACCATTACAGACTTAAAAGTTACTCCCTGCTCTCCTCGCTCACCTGTACGGCCATCACAGGTACAGCAATGAAAATAAAAGATTCTCAGATACACTCCTGATCAAAATCTTAAGACCAGTTGAAAAATTGCTAGAATTGACCTTTTGCACTTTTGGATCTTAATGAGGTTTTAAGTAGAGCTACAATATGCAAAAGCAAGAAGGGAGAGTGTGACAAAAAGCACTTTGAAAAAGTAATATATTGAAAACAAACATAAAACTGAAATAGGCTGTTTATCAGCTGATCAAAAGTTTAAGACCATCGCTCAAAAAACTACAAAAAACTCTCCAAACAAGAACAAAATTTTTTCTCAGTAGGACTCAATAATGAGTAGCTCCACCGTTCTTGTTAATCACTTCAAAAATTTGTTTGGGCATGCTTGATGCGAGTGTTTCCAGGAAGCTTTTGGGAACATTGCTCCAAGTGGTGAAGATGGCTTCACGAAGGGCATCAACTGTCTGGAACTGATGGCCATTTTTATAAACTTCCCTTGCCATCCATCCCCAAATGTTCTCTATGGGATTTAAATCAGGGGAACATGCCGGATGGTCCAAAAGAGTGATGTTATTCTCCCTGAAGAAGTCCTTGGTCAAGCGAGCATTGTGAACTGCAGCGTTGTCCTGTTGAAAAACCCAGCTGTTACCACACAGACGAGGGCCTTCAGTCATGAGGGATGCCCTCTGCAGCATCTGCACGTAACCAGCTGCCGTTTGACGACCCTGCCCCACCTGAAGCTCCAGTGTTCTATGAATGAAAAAACAGCCCAGATCATGATGGACCTCCCTCTACTGTGCCGGGTAGAAAACATCTTAAGTGGGATCTCCTTGTCATGGCAGTAATGTTGAAGCCATCTGGACCGTCAAGGTTACATTTTTTCTCATCAGCGAATATATGTATTGATATCATCAGGTTGTACTGCATTTTGGACTGTTTATCTTGCGGGGAATTTAGTGATTTAATAATTTAATAATCAATGGGCTGTATCAATTTTAAGCTTATTATGATATTTCTCTACAATATTACTTGTCTTATGGACCTTTAATGTCCCCTAAACTGTGTATTTTGTGATTGATGTTCTCATTTTTAGCCTTATTTGGAGGCTTAAAATAGACTTTCATCATGTTGACTCTCATCATGTTGACTATCTCAGTCAGGAAGCCAATGTGTTTGTTTTTCTGTTTACTTATTTCTCTGGTGCAGATGTTACGTCATGATGATAATTATCTACAGGTGTGATCGGCACTTCCTTCTTAAGACGTCCTGCCCTCTTTAACAAACTGTTTGCCTGATGAAGGTCTGAGACCGAAACGTTGCAAATAAAAGTTTTTTCTTGCAAGTTAAACAGTGTGCGGGAGTCCACCTTCCTGTTTAAGTCGACTTTTTTCTCCGACGCACCTGTTGTAAATTGGATGTGCGAAGTTCTCTCCTGATTTGTAACGGCATACCTGCCCTTTGCCTTCAGCACTCTTTTTGCTTGCATTTTTCCTAAGAACACCCATCTCGGTTTTTTGGTTCACTATGAGCTCCTTTCAAGAAATAAACACCCTGACGCAGAATTGTGCAGAGACTTTTGAATTCTCCAGCGAGGACGCCGAACGGATTTTATTCCCTGCCATTCAAATGGAAGGCGCAGCGTCCTCTGATGACCTAAAAGTTAAGTTGGAAAGACTGTACCTGAAAGAAACACGACTTTCTATGCATGGCTCAACTCTGAGTGAATACTGGCGCAACAAAAAAATACCGAGAGGTCTACGAATCCAAAAAGCCCCGACAATTGGAAAATCTGATGAGAACTTTGTAAAACGATGGGGCGAGATTTTGAATAAATGTTCTTTTGACTTAATGCTACTAATCATCGAACAAGTTTCCAAAGAAGCAGACACTGTGAAAACTGAGATTGACACACAAGAGAAGAACTTCAAAGAGACTTTTGAATCCTCATTTAGCTCTGTTGAGAGGTCCATTAAAGAAACTCTCAACCGTTATAAAGAGAAACTTCTACTGGTTAAACTTAAGAAATACAAGCGTGACACGGAAGACTACCTCAGAAACGAAATTTATCACTGGGAATCCAAGGAGAAAACGTCCATGCCCCAAACTTCGGCCCGCCCCGCCTTGCGCACAGGTGCGCCTCGGCACAGGATTACGCACGGACCGAGACCCGGCGCTCACCGGAGAGAACACGCCGCCAACAACGACTCCTCCATGGACAGTGATTTCACCTTTGACAGCGATTCAGGCACCCCGCCTGATCAGTCCACTTTTTTATACAACCGCAAGAAACAGGAACGGAGAGGAAAAAGAAATGCAGACGGGGCAAGCGCGCATCCAAGTACCGGACACCGACCGTGGACACGCAGCAACTCACGGACACGGTAATTAATATTTCCTCTAAAGAACTGACCACTGACCAGGTATCACTTCTATCTAAGGGACTGTCTTTTGTGCCAAACTGTGGACTGAATGTTTTTGGACTAAAAGTTGACCTTTTTAAGTGTTTCAGGCAAATCAAATTGCGTCACCTTTTCTCCTCCAATCAAAACACTGTGACAAACTCTGAAACATCTGTCTTTAGAACAAAAAGCACTTTTTGTCCATATACAAACAATGCTTCAATCAACACTTTTTGCAGACTTGTTGAACAGGACATTATGACAGTGATTTCAAAACCACGCCCAAGTCCCCCTAATTTATCTAATAATGAAAAAAACGCACTTAATGAGCTTAAAAATGATGTAGACATTGTCATAAAACCAGCTGACAAAGGGGGTGGTATTTGTATCCAGGATGCAGATAAATACAAACTCGAAATCCTTTCTCAGTTGTCAAACATAAAATTTTACAAAAAATTAAATCAGGATCCTACCATCCCCTTTCAAAAGGAAATTTTTGCCTATCTTGAAGATGCACAAATGAAGGGATGGATATCAAAATCTGAATTTGATTTTCTATATTGTAAATACCCAGTTCGCCCTGTGATATACACATTGCCCAAGATTCACAAATCACTGTCTAGTCCTCCAGGTCGTCCAATAGTTGCACAGACAGACTCCCTCTGGTCTCCATTATCAAAATTTGTTGACTCATTTATTAAACCATATGTCCAAACACTGCCTGCCTATGTTAAGGATTCTACAGACTTCATTGAAAAAATTTCCAATCTAACCAAATTACCTGATAATACCCTTCTGCTTACTCTTGACATCACAAGTCTATATACAAACATACCCCACAAGGGCGGTTTAGAAGCTTTAGCTTTTTATTTACAACAACGCAGCGATTCATGCAATCCCCCGAACCCATTGATCCTTGATTTGGCAGATTTTGTAATGACACATAATTACTTTTATTTTGAAAAAGACTGCTACTTACAAGTTTCGGGCACTAGTATGGGAACGATCTGTGCACCTAATTATGCAAATTTGTTTGTTGGTCTTTTTGAAAAAAAGTTTGTTTTTAACCCTGACAAGAATAATCACCTGTCTAAAATTTTGAAGTGGTATCGGTATATTGATGACATCTTCTGTATTTATAATGGTAACCCTGATGAATTAACAGATTTTGTATCACTATTGAACAGTTTTGATAACAACTTAGAATTTACATCCAACTTCAGCCATGACAAAGTGAGTTTCTTGGATATGTGGGTTATAAAGGACAAAGACTCTATTATCACCACACTTTATCGGAAGGAGATGGACAAAAATACTCTCCTGTTGGCCTCCAGTTTTCACCCCACTCCTCTTAAAAAGGGTCTCCCCATCAGTCAGTTTTTCCGTCTGAGGAGAATATGTCACTCTACAGAGGATTTTAAGGAAAAAGCTGTAGATATGAAAAACAGATTTGCACAGCGTGGATACCCCTCACTATGGATTGATGAAGCATACGAACTGGCCCTTAAAAAAACATGGTCAGATTTATTAAAAAAGAGTGTAAAAAAGAGGAAGAAATTCTCTGTGACATGTATCACACAGCACTCCACACACTCTAGTACCATCAGATCTGTTTTTAAGAAACATTGGCAGATTCTATCATCAGACAGTGAACTCTCCTCTGTTTTTAAGGACCCTCCCCTATTTGTCAGCAAAAGAGGGAAAAACATCAGGGACCTTTTAGTTCATGCCACATCCCTTTGTGATTTAAGTTCAGATACGCAGACAAGACTTCAGCCCCTGCTTAATGGAAACTATTGTTGCGGTTGTTGTGCACAGTGCAACAACACCCATAAAACTGATCACTTTACTCATCCTCAGACTGGTAAAAAATATTTGATTAAAAGTATCATCACCTGTGCATCATGTCATGTCATTTACATGATTCGCTGCCCCTGTGGCTTGGCCTACATTGGTAAAACAAGCAGGAAATTAAAACAAAGAATCAGTGAACATAAAAACTCTATACGCAGAAATGACCGGGACTATCCTGTGGCTGTACACTTTAATGATACAAAACATGACATCTTCACTCTGCATTTTATTGGCATCGAACAGGTCAAATTACCACTAAGGGGTGGCAATCATGACAGACTTTTGCAACAGCGGGAAGCATACTGGATCTATACCTTACAAACTCTGGCTCCAAAAGGCCTTAATGATGAACTTTCTCTAAATGTGTTTCTGTAATTTACATTAGAGCATGTCCTCACGCCTTTTGACTATCTAATGTGCGATACATATGAAGTGCACACATTTCTAGGCCCACTGTCTATGACCGAGTGACCTATCAAATGTGCCTATTTATATGTATTGATATCATCAGGTCGTACTGCATTTTGGACTGTTTATCTTGCGGGGAATTTAGTGATTTAATAATTTAATAATCAATGGGCTGTATCAATTTAAAGCTTATTATGATATTCCTCTACAATATTACTTGTCTTATGGACCTTTAATGTCCCCTAAACTGTGTATTTTGTGATTGATGTTTTCATTTTTAGCCTTATTTGGAGGCTTAAAATAGACTTTCATCATGTTGACTCTCATCATGTTGACTATCTCAGTCAGGAAGCCAATGTGTTTGTTTTTCTGTTTACTTATTTCTCTGGTGCAGATGTTACGTCATGATGATAATTATCTACAGGTGTGATCGGCACTTCCTTCTTAAGACGTCCTGCCCTCTTTAACAAACTGTTTGCCTGATGAAGGTCTGAGACGAAACGTTGCAAATAAAAGTTTTTTCTTGCAAGTTAAACAGTGTGCGGGAGTCCACCTTCCTGTTTAAGTCGACTTTTTTCTCCGACGCACCTGTTGTAAATTGGATGTGCGAAGTTCTCTCCTGATTTCTCATCAGCGAATAAAACTTTTTTCCACCTTTCAATGTCCCATGTTTGATGCTCCTGGCAAAGTCTAAACGGGCAGTTTTGTGGCGTTGAAGGAGACGAGGTCTTTGAATTTGTTTTTTGTTTTTGAAACCCTTTTCCCGCAGATGCCGTCTGATGGTTATTGCGCTGCAGTCTGCACCAGTAACACCGCGCTCACACTGGCTCCAGAACGGTTGCAGTCCAGATTCGGCGCGGATTTTCCGCAAGCTGCCACTCACATCAGCTCCAGATAGAGGCTGCGGCTGGCTCTGGTGCCGGGTGCGTAAACGGCACTCACGGGAGTAGAAGCTCACGTGGATTCACGTTCTTGTCTGGACTTCGCGCGAGAACAAGCCCTATATACAGGAACTACATGTAAGGAGATGCTGTGCTGCTCACTTTTGCGACCTCGTGTCACCGGGTGTTATGTTATGTTTACATTTACTACAAGCGCAAGTGTGCGGTCAAAGAAGAGTCCACTTACATTTGTTTGTACACTCATTTTGTTTTGAAAAACAACGTATCTTCATGCCACCCGGCATTTCACTTCCTGTATAGCTCGTCACATTTCATTCAGCTTGACGCAGACCCTCTCCGGCGTCCGGAAAAAATAGACTTCTTGCGGATTGTTTCCGTTGTGCCGTACGGCTCCCGCAACCGGACTCGAACCGCGGGGCTAATGTGAGCCTACAACAGTGATTTTAATGATACGGATTACATGCGGAAGCCGCACCGGACCCGCACAGGATTCAGTGTGAGCCTGAGGTAAGGGCCTTAATTTGGGTCGAGGACCTCCCTGTGTCTTGACCGACGGCCAATCGGATCCTCCGGCTCAGCGCAGGTGTAATTTTTTTGGGTCTACCACTTGACTTTTTTGTTCCATAATGCTCAGGATCTTTTAAAAAAATGTAGAATGACTGTCTTACTGCGTCCAACCTCAGCAGCAATGGCACGCTGCGAGAGGCCTTGCTTAAGCTGCTCGACGATCCAACCACATTCAAGAAGAGAAACCTTCTTAGCTTTAGCCATCAGGAGGGCATGACCGTGTGAATGCCTGACAGGAAATTAAAATTTTGAGCAGATTTTGGCTTTAATAGCCTGTGGTCTTAAAAAATTACTTTTTCAAAATGTTTTTTGTCTCACTCCCCCTTCTTGCTTTTGCATATTGTAGCTCTATTTAAAACCTTATTAAGATCCAAAAGTGCAAAAGGTCAATTCTAGCAATTTTTCAACTGATCTTCAGATTTTGATCAGGAGTGTATTACAGTGAAATGCAACAGGGAGCAGCTCTAACACTCCAAATTTCAAATTCCTCCGATAAGACGCAGACAAGAGTGTTGACATTATGTCTGCTTAGAAGTGCACCTTTTTTATGCATTTTTATAAGTTGACAGCTGAATCTCAGGTTAACATGGTGCGTTCCATTAACCTGGGAACTGGGAACAGGGAGTGACGTCATCTCTGACTTATCAGCGTTCCAGTTGGAGTCGGTAAAAAACATCCAGATCTACCAGGCTATTGTTAGCTGTTGTTAGCACGCCCTGCATTGTTGTTCACAAATATCACATGAAGAATGTAATTATCACTATGGCAGAATTTTTGTAAGTACAAGTCAAACAATACTGTGTATACAGCTGACTTAGTGTGACACACCCCAGTTAGAAGTGCAAATAAATTGATTATTACAGGAGCTAAATAACTGTTCACACTGGGGGCAATTGCTCCGATACCTATTGAAGCCAACAATCAAGCTACACTACTCAAACTTGCATAGTTAGCATCAAATATCAAACTAGAAAGCACGCGGAGCACAAACCTCCACCAAGGTAGCTCACACAGTGCTGTTACATCTGTAAGCAATAGTTCCATGATTAAGTTACCATCATAATATGATTCTTTGACCCTGAAAACCCACAGCTAGCACTCAGAATCATGTGAATAACATCATTATGTAGACAGTTATTGAGCAGAAACTATTGTTCACTAATGATGGTTATCTGGCTCACCACCAAAATCTAGTCATTTTCAAGTTGAGCCATTACCAACATGACCTAAAAATTTCAGCAATATCTATCCAGTAGTTTTTGGGTAATCTTGCAAGCAAACAAACATACAAGACCGAAAACATAACATCCTTGGCAGAGGTAAATAAAGATATGTAATTCATTTAATTATTATTATTAAACTTCTACAGAATTGACTGACCTGCAGCTGCCACCAAGAGACTTGAGACTTGACTTGTACTTGTAACTAGTGACTTGTGCCGATCCCTGGTCAGGGCCAAGAGTTCTTTGTTACCACAGAGAAGAGTATTGAATGTTGATTTCATATGTTTCTCAATTTTTCCAAATCAGGCAACATTTGCTATCGCTGGGCTGCTGGAGGAAGATGCAACCTCAACAGACAACCGTTTTGTTGACAACCCGTGGCGAGGAGCAGAGGCGTATCATTTCTTTCTGCTCGCTCAGAGGCAGCTTTATGACGGCTACATGGAGAAGGCCGTGCGCACAGGTAATAAACTCACTTATAATGTTTAATCATTTATATTCAGCATTTTCTATTGAAAGGTGGACGTTAGGAGTGGGAGGAAAAATCGATTTAAACAAGTATCTGGATTTTTTGTCTGACGATTTTTTAATAAATTTTTTTTTGTTCAAAAATTGATTTTTTTACCCCCAAACTCATTAGGCGCTAAAGTCCCAAAACTGCAGCAAACAACATTGCCGGATAAAACAGGCCATAGCTGTTAACATAGTGCTGAAAAGTGTTACTATGTTTCACCAGTAGATAGTGGACAGGTGACAGGTTTCTATTCAAAGTTTTGGCATATATATATTTTAAACACACACACCGGACCGAGGGACGCGAGTGAGGCTGTAGAGCGGAGCAGAGAAAGAGAGAAAGAGAGTACTTGCGATGCTGAGAGTACTTTGTCAAGTACTGGCTGACTCTGAATCTGAGGAATATTTACTCTCTGAGGATGACGGTCAGTCGTCCAGTGAGGATGAAACTGGCGGTGCATGTGCGCGCAGCTAAAACTGGTTTGCGCGCCATGACAGTCCCCAAGCAGCACATACTGAGGCCGATACTTTGCCTCTCCTAACCACTTTGAAACTATAGCCTTTTTAAATCTTGATAGCAAAATTGAATATTTTCTTGAAAAAATATGCCGAAGGGTTAATAAGCCACTTTTAAATGCATTTAAGTTCTGAAGAGAGAGTATAAACAGCTGGTTAAAATATATTGCTGAATAAATCCTAAAAACTGACTCACATGTGATGTGTATTTTTCCTGATATAGTCTGTTGGCATCATCATTATTCATCTTTTTCACTGGAGTTAAAAAAACTAACTAAAGATTGCAAAAATCGGTAATATCGTAGAATCGCAATTTAAATCGAATAGGCACCTAAAAAATCATAAAAAAATTGAATCGGAAGAAAAGTGAATCGTCCCAGCCCTAGTGGACGGGGCTGGGTTAAGGTCATAAGCTAAGATAGTTTTTTTACTTTTTATGGACTGTCTCTATTTACTTATTTAATCCTTTAAATGTTGGAGAGAATGTCCGGCATGATTAAAACTGTACAGCTCTATGACATTAGCCGACGTGTTTCACAGTAAATAAACCAAACAGAGATAAAGTTCTTTGCTGTTTTTCTCCTCGTTTGAAGCTCTTCACCTGCGGGAGTACGAGGACATCATCTCACCAGTGGAGATCTACTCCCTGCTCGGCCTTTGCTCAGCTACAAACCAGGCTTTTGGCACGTGCTCAAAGGCTTTCATGAAGCTGGAGTCTCTGGAGAGTCTGGACCCTGAACAGCGGCAGCAGTACGAGGATCTGGCTCTGGAGATCTTTATTAAACACAGCCCGAAGGACCCCCGGCCTCTGGAGCAGGAGAGGTCAACCGAGGGGTGAGAGCAGCAGACAATTACACTTTTCTGTTTTTTTAAATTCATCATGTTTGGGTTACAGTTTCTGGTTTAGTTCAGTTCTGACAACATGGCCTTTTAGCCCCCTTTTTATTACCCTTTTCCATAGGGCTGGGTTAAAAAAAAACAATTGAATCGATTTTAATCGATTCCCCTTTAAATGGTTCATAACCGATCCATAAAATCCAAAGATCGATCTTTTAAGATGGGTAGTTTTTTTCCTCATTGGATGGTCTGAGAGGCAGCCTGTGGTATCCACTCTGCGAGTCTTGCGTTTAGCTCTGCTTTCCACTGAACAAGATCTGATCAGATGTTACTGCAAGCAGTCAAAAAAAACATGACGGAAGCAAGTAGCACTACGGGGACACCACCAGAGAGTTTAATGATTAACGTTTGGACATATTTCAGATTTAACAAGCATGAAAGAAAAGACGAGTTGTACAAAAAACAAGTAACATGCAGAATATGCATTAATGTATATCATTAATATGTGATTAATGTAACTGCTTTGGGTTCAGTTCTTATTGTAAAAACAGTTTTTAATAATGTACCAGGTCAAAAAGTCATTTACAGCATTATTTTTACTGAGATAACCCAGACTGAACAAATATCGAATGGGATTGTGAATCGAATCGATTTAAAACCTCTTAATATCGAATAGAATCGATCCAGAAAATCCAAATCGATACCCAGCCCTACTTTTCCATTCTGAGGTATCTTGGGTATCTGTGTTTAGAATTCTGTCATGATGGAGAGTAAAACCTGGAACACTTATATCAGTCGAGTGGTTTTGATAACCAGCCAACATGATGCAGCAGAGACGAGACTCAAGGTGTTTACAGTATAGACTTTCATCACATTACTCATGAGTGAATCTTTTTGTCTATCCTCAGGTCTGAAGGAAAACTCCCCACGTGCATCGTGACTGGTCTGCAGATTCAGGAGTACCAGTTCTGGATGTGCAGTTTGTGTAAACACTGCGCTCTAGAGCAAGAGATCAGCAAGTACAACTTCTGCCCACTGTGTCACAGCCAGATATGATGAAGCTCAGTCAAGTATGGATACTGTAGCTGTGACAACCAACATGGACAACCAGCTGCTGTGGATCCACTTGACTCTTTTTTATACTTCATTAACCAACAACAACTTCTTCATCGTTTAACATGAATTCTATTTTTTGAAGTAATTCATCAAATGTAATCTACTCATCTCTATTCATGGTTGTTATTTCTCATACCACCATAATAACCTTGCAGTGCAGCTGGATCCATCTGATTTAGTGTTTGTAATAAGGATGCACAATATTGTCAGTTTGATATCAGTATTGGGCGATATCACCCTAAAAAGTTAAGTTTCGGCCAATATTGAAATTTTTGCAGGTATTTACAGCCGATGTACCCGCCACACATATCGGCTGGAATATCGGCAAATTGTGCAAATGTTCAAAGTTGATGCACCCTCTCATTACAGCTTGGGTACATTTGAATATTGAGGCTTCATTTTTTCAAGAGTTAAAAGCAGTTTTTCTTTTTTAACATCTGTTCACGTGATGCTGTAACTTTTTTCTTACTACTGTAACAGTTGTGGCAAACTCACAGTGGTTACATGTTTAGTTTGAAAAAAATATATGTTCAAAAAATAATCAAAATATTAATAAAAACATGGCATTGAGATACTCCTTTAAGTGTCAGTAGTTGTGTTACAACATGCGTCTGTGAACTAACGCTTTCCAGTGAAGACAAACTTTTCACAAACCACTATGGCTAGTGTGTTTCCGTTGGTCAGAGTATTGACGCAAAAAATCCACATTTTGAGGAGCAAAAACAAACCGTGCACAGTTAGCTGCACACATGGATTTAGCAATACTTAAGCCAGAGACACACTCACTGTAACACACATGATGGCTGCCCCGTTTCCTGCAGTGATTCAGTGCATCCATTGTGCATGTTGTTGAGAATTAATGAGACACAGACGTGAGCTGCAGTCACCTCTCCGGTGGGATTAGCATAGAGGCAGAGGAGAGATGACGGACTGATCACAGCGGCAGAAACAACGAGCAGGACATTTAAAAGTCAAACTGATAAATCGAGACCACAGTCATCAACATCTGAATAATAAGACTGCACAAACAAACACAACACTTTATAGGGCTGATGACAAATACAAAAACTCTGTAGAAGTCGGGCAAAAAAGAAATACGTTTGATGTCGTAATTCAACTGGTGACCGTGTACACTGGTGACTTTGTGGACGTGTTTGTTTTAACTTGGTTTCACTGGCTGTGTTTTCTCACATATAAACCAATGAAGTATTCTGTGATACAATGATTAATAAAATGGAAGCTCTGAAGGGTACACTACCTTCTTTTTTTGGTGCTTTGAGGACGACATCAATCAGCACAGCTGGACGCATGTCATCAGCTAACATGGTAACTCATTACACCCATACACTGTGACAGTTTGGATGGAGCATGGAGGAAAATGTTGGAGAAAGAGTTCATATGACGGGGTCTGATCACTGGTCCTCTGTTGTCTACAAATTTTTGATCATCCATAATCTATATCGTTTATCGCTCTCAGTGTCATGAGGGGCTGGAGTCGATCCCTGCTCACATTGGATGAAAAGCAGGGTACATCCTGAACCAGTTACCAGCAGATCGCAGGGCCACATAGAGGGCTTTCACAATGGCATGGCTCCAAACCGATTACAGTTCCTGAACCTAATTTTGAACCAACCAAAAAATATATGGTTTGAACCTGAAATGTTGGTTTCCAAGCTGGAACATTGGCTCCAGCTCACAAACCGCAGCATAGGTGGGCGTGTCGTAGTCTGTGTTGAATGTGCTAAGATGTGCAGGAAATAGAGGAACACACACAGTTCACATATCAGATGCGAAAAGATGCCGTCCCACACACAATTTGGATGATTTACTGGATTAAAACAAAAACCTTAAAGGTGCTATGAGGAGAATCTATTTCCGGCAACATAAAGACTCTGCTACCCATGAGCACGCGAGGCGACTGTCGTAAAGATGTGACCCAAGCCAAAGCGTGCGTTTGTTGTGATGCTAATAAATGCAGCTCAGACCTTCCTCAGAACTCTGCATTGCTTTACAACTTCTTTTTTCAACAACTTACAGGATGCAAAGCGATGAGGTAATGTATCTCTTTCTAGTTACGTAGCGGTAGTTTTTGATGTGTGACAACAAGCAATTTTTGGAAAACTTAGAATTGTAGTTTTGTAGCCAGCTATATATCGCTACTTACAGCCAGGTGCTCTAAGATGTGTCTGAATAATATAAATTTACTCTAGTTTTAATTGTCTTGGTCCTGAAGTTGAGTATCAGGCCAGTCCAGCCCTGTCCAACTCGACCGCAAAGCTAAGGAATAGCATTTGTAGATAATCTATTTTGATGCTATATATAGAATATCGGTGTGACCAACCATTTTGCTGGTGTATCATTTACTTCCACCTGTGTAACAGAATAACGCCCTCCCACTTTCGTTCTGATCAATCTGGTTTGAATGCCAACTGGTTCACTAAAAAGCTCCAAAGATCTGAGAATCCAGCACGGAACCGGTTCCAAAACCAAAAACCTGCTGGTGTGAAAGCCCTCATATAACCACTCAGTCCCACACTCAGATCTAAGGACAAGTTAGAGTCACCAGTTAACTTAATGAGCATGTTTCTGTAGGAGGAAGCCAGAGTGCCCACATATGAATGAGAGAACATGCAAACTACACACAGAAAGGCCCTGACCAACACCGGGATCAAACCAGCAACCTTTCTGCTGTTGTGCCACAGTGCTGCCCATTTTTGACGATGATACTGATTACTGGTGTTTAGTTTGTCATAATCATTGCAAAGTTTGCAGTTTACTTCTTGCACAACAGGTACTTACATAAAACTAGAGGTCTTCTGTGCCCTCTAGTGGTGGCCCCCAGTAACATGCCTGACATACAGACAGGCATATAAACAAAAATGCTGTGAATACAGGGACAAACTGAGAATGAAGAATATCTCCAGCTTTATCTACTGAGAAAATCAAAATTCAAGCCTGTTTCAGCTTATATGAGGCAAATATCAAATATTTCCTGGTGACCAAAGTTTATTCTAATTCCATCTTTATATCTCTATCAAAAAATGTTATTGGGAGTCTCACAGAAACAATCACAGCCAACAAAAGCTCCGTTTTCTTACAATTTAGCTGCTGTTATGGCAGATTTTGTTAGACTTTCTCCAGGAATATACTTTTTTTTTTTCAAATGAAGTGACTGATCTTAATGTTGAAACAACCCGTGATCACCTCCATCATGCTTTTACCACCTTGTGGACAGCTTTCACAGCTTATCCTCTTGTATTATTTAAGATGAGGACAAAGTGAGCCCAGTGAACAGATGTCACGGCGCACACCCACAAGATGAAAACAAAGTAGAAACAAGCGGCCCTTAAAGAAAAATGTGTGCACTCAGCCTGAAGAATCATTAAATATTTACACAGAAAAATTACGCACACTCTTAAATGAGCCGGGCGCGCCCTGCATTACGCACCAAAGTTTTTAGGACTTGTTCTAACAGCCTGTCGGTGGAGGATGATGTGCCAGCTGGTGATCAATTGTCCTTTTAGAAGATGTGATCCGCCTTGAGCTGCGCTCACTGCGCTGCCTCATCACAGTGAGACCACCGAGGGAGCCGAGCGGCAGAGACACAGGAGGTCTGCGCCATGAGCAGGTAAGATACAAACACAATTTACTCAGGTTTAAAGTTTACGCACGGACGCATGAGGAGGAGATACTGTCCTTCTGCTGCAGCTCATTAGTCTGCGTAAAGTTTGATCCGTTGCGCCATTTTTCGGTAAATCGCTCCAGCTGTGTCCGTCTAATTGGAGCACCGAGTCTGTTTTACTCTACTTAAGCTTACTTCTTCTAATGATTGGCACAAGAGTCTTTAATTTGGAGTCTAAACTCTGGCCGTGTTGCAGAAAAACGTGTCCAATCTGACCTTGGCTCCTCGTTACACAGCAGTTTGTAACGCTATCTCACCGCGCGTAACACAATCCAAGTAAGACAGCAGGACGCAGCGAGGGGATGAGGAAAACAAGTTTGCCTCTGAAATAATAACACCGAAAACATTTTCAACACGGCCTCTGTATTTGTTATTCTCAGTACTTCTAGGATGTTGTAAAATAACTATGAAGTTAATGAAGTTAGGACGCCAATAGTGCTATATTCAAGTAAATATAAGATCAGACATTCAAAGTTAAAGCTGATGAACTATATTGTATTTTGCAAATGTTCACTCAATTTGAATTTGACGCAGTGTTTTCCAAAAGAGCTGGTGCAGGGTTATGTTTACCACTGAGTTACATCACCTTTCCTTTATAAAACTCAATCAGCATTTGGGAACTAAGGACACTCATTTCTTGATCAGTGTACAACTTCAACAGTAGTCAGGTCTGGACTGCAGCAGTGTTTTTTATTATTTTCCTCATAGCTTTTGTCAAAAACTTAAATTAAATTCACTGAAATTTTCATCAACAAAAACTAGACTGAAATGTTTGACAGAGACTTAATCCAATCAGACCTAATTTCATCATGTAGAAAGTAGAGACGAGTTTGGAATCTATCCAATCACAGCTACTTTGGTTGTGTTAAAGGTTGGATGAGTTCAGAGGGACATCCAGTCACAGCTGCCTTAGTTTGGTGGTGGTGGGATAAGTTGTGGAGTGATCCAATCAGAGCTGCTCTCTTTATGAATTGATATATACATGTACAGCAGGTTCACTGTTTGTTGTCAGTTCTGGTATTGTAACTGAGATGCTCTGCCAGGTAGACTGAATAAAGGTGACTGCATTTCACACATAAGTTAGATTTGTTTCTGTTCATTTAGACATTCAAACTTTACTAGCATTCAGTAAAGGCTTATTAGATGTTTCATTTTATCCAAGTGTAAAACATGACTTCAGAGATTCAAGGAAACATAAAAAATGCCTTACACTTTACACTTCATATTTTAGTCGACTAAATGTGTAACTTTTCTCATAAACCTAGACTAATACCTAAATTATGACTAAAACTAGAAGATATTTTAGGCCAAAACTTAAACTTAGTTAAACAGGGCTGTCAAAATGAACACTGAACTGCAGGCAGGTCAGTTTAGTACCTGCACTCTTTTAGTCTGAAGCCACGCTGTTGTAACACAGACAGAAGGTGTCGTCATTGTCTCGCTTAAATAAGCAGGGACGTCCCTGAAAAAGATGTCACTTGGATGGCAGCTTATGATGCTCCAAAACCTGTATGTACTGTTCGGCATTAATGGTGTCTTCACAGGTGAGCAAGTTACCCATGCCATGGGCATTAACACACCTCCAAACATGGGGGTCATTTACACAAAGCTAATACGGCCAAATCCAAAGACTTTTCATTGTGTTTTTGGCCCCCTGTTTACATGGGAACGGTACCTGGAGTGCTTGAATCCACAAACTTTTGAAACCAGGGTCCAGGGTGGAGAGTTTTTTAAAACGCTCCTCCATGCAGCTCCGTGTAAACCAGAGTCAGAGCATTTCAGGGTGAAATGCTGATGTCACATGCGCAATACTCTTTCACATGAAGGCTGCGCGCGCAGGCCAGGAACAACAACAGCTTCGACCGTGTACCGAGTAACGTGTCAGCCTCTTACTGTGCTCGGTTTGTTATCCAGACAGATTTGTTGCCTAGACAAGAAAGTTCTGCGTCTTTGTACATCTACTTGGCATTGTTGTTTGTGAAAAGTTTTTCTTCTTCATATGTGTGTTGTAGCAGTGCTGCCTCTCTGCAGACCTACATCGCCATCTACTGAACTGGAATGCACACTACAGAAGTTTAATTTGTTTCTAGCATCACCGTCTGGACGTGGATCGGTTTTGAACACGCAAAAGCAAAACTTTAGCGTTCTCAATGTGAGTGTCTCTGTGTAAATAGGGCCATAGATGCTGGCTTTTGAACTTGCACTGCTAACAGTCTGAACGGTCCTGTTTCTCTTTACCCTGGAGGACACAGTGTCCATGTTTTCCCCAAATAATCTGATATACGGAATCAGACCACAGCAGACTTTTTCACCTCAGGTCCAGAGTAGACAACAGCCTTTCTGTGTTGCTGATGCTTTGCATGGTACATTTGAACTTGCACTATGAACTGTGATAACTGACAATGGTTTTCTGAAGGGACCTGAGCCCACATGGTGATGTCCTTTACAGAGGGATGTCAGTTTTCACACAGGGCAGATTATCAAAGGTCAGAGGCTGTCTGTGGTGCTTTTTGGCCTTTTCACTGACGTGCAGAGATTACTCCAGATTCTCTGATTCTTGTGACAATGAAATACCTAAACTTCTGAAGGCGTATATTGACCAATATTGTTCATGAACTGTTGCACATGTTGCTCACAGAGTTGTTCTCAAAGTGGTGACTGTCATCTCATCTTTCTGTGTGAATGTCTGAGCCTTTAGAGGATGCTCCTTCATGCCCAATCATGACGCTCACCTGTTTCCATTTATCCTGTTCACCTGTGGAATGCTTCAAGCAGCTGTGTAGAGCATTCATAAACTATCCTGGTCCTTTTTTGTCCCTGTCCCAGCTTTTTTGGATGTGTTGCAGGCATCAAATTCCAAAATGGTGAATATTTGTAAAATACAAACAATCAGGTTTATCAGTGTTAACATTTAATATCTTGTCTTTTACTGTTGGGTATAGACAGTAAAGCAGATAAAGCACTACTAGAGTGAATACTAAACATATTGGACACTTATAGCTGCAGTTATACGCATGGATGTACTAGGGATGTAAACGGTTACCGGTAAAATGGTAAACCGCGGTAAAATTTCCCACAGTAATCATTACTGTGTCCTATTAAAATTACCGTTATACCGGGTTTGATCTCCACACTGCCTCAGTAATGCACAGTGATGCTGCTCTTTGACTGGAAAAGCCTGAACTATGTATCTGTTCTCGATTAAGCAGCCTCACGTGAGGTGCACATGCTGAGTTTGACTTTTCCTCTCAAAATGGACTCTGAAGTCTGGTTGAATTTTGGATTTAACAAGGATGCTGAGGGGAAACTGATAGAAGACAATCTCCCTGTTTAAACTTGAAGCTGCGGCGAAAGAAAAAGATGTGCGTGGTTAACACTGCTGTAACTCCTCGAGTAAATGAACTGACCGAGCCGTAGAGGTGGAGAGAGAGAGAGAGAGAGAAGATTCAGTGAGCCATACCTGAGTGATTAACTGGTGGTAATCCCTATTTTCTGTCTAAATGATGTAAAAATCTTGTAAATAACAGCATTAGTATCATTCTGGAGTGTGTTCTTGCCGTTCTTTTGCTGTTTATTCGACATATTTTGAAATAGATTGTCTTTTTCAGTCAAAGTTCATGTTTTATGGATTTAACCCATCGTGATTTGGAAATATTAAAAAAGGAGATGTCGAGGAGATCTGTCAGGGAGAGGGGACACCAGAGGAGAGTCATGAAGGGGGCTTACTGCTTCAGGGACTATCGTTAGTAAAACAAAAAATAAATAAATAAAAAGACCTAGATATAATCAATATAACGAGCTGTAACATGGACACTAATGCTGCAGGAAAACTAAAATGTGTGAGTGTTTGTAAAATAGGTTAAGATTATTTTTGGCTGTCTCAAAACTTTGACCATATTCATTTACAATTGTTTATGAAGAGAATTCTTTTTAAAGTTCAATTTGTTTTTTCTTTTCTTGTAATTACACACAGTTTAAGCATTTATTACATAATAATGACAAATACTTGCTAGACTTGTTTACTTTTATTTCTAATGAAAGAAGGGTGAAAAATGTACTCAAAGGGCATTTCTAGACACATTTTTTGACAAAAAAAGACAAAAAAGAAGTGTTATGATAATAATATTAACCCTATAAAGCCCAGGACCACAGATTATAGCCGGAAAATTCTAATTTTTGGGAGCTGAAATGTTTGTTTCACTTTCTACTAAAATCCAAAAAAATCAAAATGTACATAAAATTCAACCTATAGATTGTTCGTATCTCATTTGATACATGAGGTGTTTTTGGTTTTAATCCATTTGAGGACATTTTTTTTTTATAATTTATCTGATTGTATCCAGATTTTTTTTGTAATTTGTTGATCATATGGAATAGAAAGAGGTATTGTAAAAGTATGTATCAAATATGATACAATTGGCTTTAAAGGGTTGAAGGGGTTAAATGATTTAATTACTGTGTAAGAGTACTTTTTGAACATTTTGAGCACACTGCAACAATACCACGATAATAATGATAACCGTGATCCAAAATTTTGTTACATCCCTAGGATGTACAAATACCATGACACACCTAGACTTACCTGTGTGTCCTGTCCTTTGAGAATCAAAGATATAAAGCATCGTCTCTGCAACATATATAAATGTATTTGTCTGTTTTAGTGACAGAATCAATAATAAATAGTGCTTTGAGTCCACAACCCTCTGCCAAAGCATTTCAGACATAATCAGGCAAGTTGTCAGAAATGTGGAATACTGCCCAATCTCACACTGTTCAGATAATCTTTAAACTACTCCTGTATCCGTGTCCAAATTAGGATCATCACCAAAATCGCATCACACCTCCCTTGCACCTTGACCAACATTCTGTGAAAGTATCATCATAAAATGTTGAAAGGTTACTGAGTTTTTTGGAAAAATGTTGGAAGCTGTGGTATCTTGCATTGTTAACAAATAATAATAAGAAAAACCTGGATGTGAATCTGAGTTCAAACAATCGCCAAAATCATATCACATGTTCCTTTTGTGATGACCAACATTCTCTGAAAATGGCATGATGACCTTTAAAAATGTGGAAAACTGGCCTTTATCGCAAGGTTAACAAAATCTTTTAAGTAATTCCTGAATTTTCATCAGAATTTACATCACAACCCAGATTCTCTTAATTTGTCCTTGTTCTTGTGTCCCTCTACCATGACCAACATTCTCTAAATATGTCACCAAATCTTTCAAGAAGATATTGATAGGGCTGGGTATCGATTCAGATTTTCTGGATCGATTCAATTCGATATTATCAGGTCTCAAATCAGTTCGATTCACAATACAATAAGGTATTTATTCAGTCTAGGATATCTCAGTTAAAATAATACTGTAAACTTAAGAAGTGACTTTTGACCTAGTGCATTATTAAAATTGTTTTTACATTAAGAAATGAACCCAAAGCAGTTACATTAATCTTATATTAATTATATACATTAATGCATATTCTGCATATTACTTGTTTTCTGTCCAACTCCTCTTTTCCTTCGTGCTTGTAAAATCCTAAATACGTCCATACGTCAGACTTTAAACTTGCCGGTGGTGTCCATATAGAGCTATTTCATTCTGCCGTATTTGTTGATTACTTGCAGTAACATTTCACATAATTTTATTCAGAGGAAAGCAGCACTAGCTGGGTTGATACCACAGGCTGCTTCTCTGCACGTCCAATGAAGAAAAAACTACCCAAGTTAAAAGATCGATCTTTGGATTTTATGGATCGATTATGAACCATTTAAAGGGAAATCGATTAAAATTGATTACATTTATTTTTTAAACCAAGCCCTAGTCATTGAGGCATTAGCAAAAATGGAGACTGCTTTATCTCTCAATGTTAACAAATCATTAAAAAATGAATCTGCATCTAAGTTCAGATCATCACCAAAATCAAATCACTTCTTCATTTTGCTATGACCAACAGTCCCTGAAAATGAAATAATCCTTAGAGAAGTTTTTAGATATCAGCAAAAATGTGGAAAACTATCTTGCAATGTCAACAAACTGTCTAATGCCAGCTCTATTCAGTTCAACTTGGCATGACAATCCTTGGTCAAGTTATTGAGGCATTAGGGAAAATGTGAAAATTGGCCTTATTAGTAATTTTAACAGATTCTTTAAAAATGCCAAGATCTGCAGCCATTTTCAGATCACCACCAATACTTAAAAAATCCTGAATCTGTATTGACATTTGGATCAGCACCAAAATTCTGTAAGTTCTTCCTCTCATCTAATTACAATCATTTTTTTTAAGTTATTCTATAACCAATTGAACAAACATGCTGGCAAAAACATAACCTACTTGAGAATTACTGCAGTAAAGAAACAGGGGACCAGATGTCTGTTGCCAATTAGTTTCCAGATGCTGAACTACAATAAAGAAACAAGTATCTTATATTGTATTTGTTTGAATTGTTTATTTATCAGATATTGTACATTGAAATATTGATACAAAATTTGGCAGCCATAGTGTATTTGCATTTTCTTACATCCCTAGCATGCATGACCTCTCAGAGCTATTGGTTTTGTCCCATCGCTGTGATGAGTGATAAATGCAATATTTTGCAATAAATATTTGGTAGAATACCTTCTGAAACTTGAGGTTCAGTTTCTTTTTGATCAGGTTTCCAAGCTGTAGACCACTTAAGAACTGCTGCTCTAAGTAACCAGAGTTCCTCATCCTGCTGTAAATAAACGCTGATGCTGTTACTTAAGCATTCCTATCCAGGATGTCACAGGAACCCAGATGCAACTTGATGCTCTTTGGCCTCAATGTACAGTAACATGCTTCAATGTGATCAAATGACATACAACAAAGCATGACCTGTACTAATGTCCGCTTCTTTGTGTGCAGGCAACAAAACCTCTGAGATTTCCACCTGGAGCTCCTGAACATCGTCTTCAAGCCGCTGCATCATGGCGTACGGACAGATCCTTAATCCGCACGGCTCTGATGACTGCTGCATCACCGTCAACGTCGGCGGCTTCAGACAGCGGATGGAGCACGGCGTCCTGAAAAGATTCCCCCAGACTCGCCTGGGTCGCCTCCTCTGCTGCAGCTCCAAAGAGGCCATCCTGGAGCTCTGTGACGACTTCAGCCCGTCTGAGATGGAGTACTACTTTGACCGAAATCCACGTTTCTTCTGCTACGTTCTCAACTTCTACCTCACTGGGAAAATGCACCTGGTGGACGGATTGTGCATCGTGTCATTCTCTCAAGAGATCGAGTATTGGGGCATTAAGGAGCGCCATTTGGATCACTGCTGCACTGACAAATTTCATGAGCTGATGGAGCTTGCTGAGGATAAGTGTTGGGATCAGAGGAGCGATGATCTGCAGCTGCAAACTTCAAACCTATCTCTTGAGGAGCTGTCGGCCTCTGAGGATGACTTAGAAATGTTTGAAGGCTCCTGGTGTGCAGATGTGCGCAGGAATATTTGGATTCGACTGGAGAATCCAGGTCACTCCACGTCAGCCAAAGTCTTAGCTATAGCTTCTCTCAGTGTTGTCATCATATCTATCGTTGCCATGTGTGTCCACAGCATGCAAGAATCTCATGAAATGGAGGAAAAGGTTGAAAACCCATTGCTGACCTTCTTTGAGACCCTCTGCGTGATCTGCTTCTCCGTTGAGTTCATCCTTCGTTTAGCTGTTGCACCATCCCCAAAGAAGTTCCTGCTCAGCACCCTCAACATCATCGACTTGTTGTCCATCCTGCCCTTCTACGTCACGTTAGCCTGTGATGTACTGGACGAAGGCGAGAACACAGACCTGGAGAACGTCGGCAAAGTGGTGCAGATCTTGCGTTTGATGCGAGTGTTTCGCATCCTGAAGCTGGCCCGGCACTCGGCGGGTCTTCGTTCACTCGGTGCCACGCTCCGCCACAGCTCCAATGAGGTGGGACAGCTGGTGCTTTTCCTCTCTGTTGGTATCTCCGTGTTTTCTGTCCTTATTTATTTCGTAGAGAGAGATTCTGAGGAGTCAGAGTTGCAGACCATCCCCATAGGCTGGTGGTGGGCAACTATTAGCATGACTACGGTGGGCTACGGGGACACATTTCCTGTTACGCTGCCTGGGAAGCTGATCGGGACTCTGTGCATCATCTGTGGGCTGCTGATTGTGGCTCTGCCCATTACTAACATCTTCAATAAATTCTCCAAGTTTTATCAGAGGCAGAGACAATTGGATCTCAGACAGAACATCTGAGTTTTCTTCAGGAGGTACAGGACTTTTCCATTGACCCTTGCTATGTTTGAAAACAGTGTGACATTAATCAGACAGCAGGGGTTTGCTGGAGGAAGAACCAGAACCCCCCGAACATGTGATGGCTCGCAAGTTGTTGTTTTGAATGGAAGAGTGTTTGACACAGAAATGGAGCATCTTTGTCCAGTTGGCTGTTACGCTGTATGACTTCCAGAACTTTCTTCAGTTTTATAGTATGCTGTTGTGCTGCTTGCAACGAACTCGTCACCTTGTTGTGACAGCGAGCTGGGCAGTCATCTCTGTTTCCACCTTTTGTTGTTGTGAGGATGTCACAATAGTTTGTAGCCATGACCACCCTGGCTGTGCTACGGCTATTAAAAAAGCTTAATGCTGTAATACAGTTTTATTAAACATGTTTCAGTGTCTTTCTCCTTCTGCACTCTGCAGTATTCAGGTCTTCCAACAAATAGAGAAGTACAGCAGGTCTTCTTCAGACAGTTGTGTCAGTCATTCTCATATAAATGTCAGACACAGACTCAAAACATGTTCCTCTGAGCACAGATTTGATGTCAGGTAGGACTGGAAGATAGATTGTTATCATGTCGAGATATGAACATTCAAGATATTAAATATGCTATGAGGAGTTTCGAAGTAATTCCCAAAAAGTCTCACTTTTAGATATATACCTGATTGAAATACACACTTTAAGATGAGTTTTATAGCATCAAAATAGGTTATCTATAAATGCTATTCCTTAGCTTCGCGGTCGGGTCGGACAGAGCTGGACTCGCCTGGATACTCAACTTCGGGAACAAGACAATTAAAACTAGACTAAATTTATATTATTCAGACACGTCTTAGAGCACCGGGCTGTAAGTAGCGATATATAGCCGGCTACAAAACTATGATACTAAGTTTTCCAAAAATTGCTTGTTGTCACACATCAAAAACTACAAATGGTAACTAGAAAGAGATTGCATCCTGTAAATTGTTGAAAAAATAAGTTGTAAAGCAATGCAGAGTTCTGAGGAAGGTCCGAGCTGCATTCATTAGCATCACAACAAACACGCTTTGGATTGCACACGTCTTGTGGTGCGTTCCAGTTGTAGCCTGAAGTAGGAATTTTGAGTTCTGAGTAGGAAACTGCAACTGGAACGTCCCCCAAAGTCAGAATTTCCTTCTGGGAATGCGGTGAAACCTCGCCACCCCCAAGTTGACAATCAAAGATGGATGCCCCCAGTGTGAACAGTTATTTAGCTTCTGTAATAACCTCTTCATTTGCACTTCTGCCTGGGGTGTGTCGCTCTAGATCAGCTGTATACATAGTATTGTTAGATTTATATTTACAAAAATGCTGCCATAGTGATAATCACATTCTTCATGTGATATTTGGGAACAACAACGCAGGGTGTGCTAACAACAGCTAACAATAGCCTGGTAGATCGGCATGTTTTTTCCGACTTCAGCTGGAACGCTGAACTCGGAGATGATGTCACTCCCAGTTCTGCGGTTACTGGAACGCAGCATTACAACAGTCGCCACGCGTGCTCATGGGTAGCAGAGTCTTTTACGTTGCCGGTAATAGATTCTCCTCACAGTCCCTTTAAGTGGACAGTTTGAAAAATTCTACATGAGGAAAGTGTGCCCAGGTTGTCCCAAAACTTCTGATTCCTGTTTAATTAAAGAATGCAAGCAAAATTCCGGAGACATGTTGAAACAAAGTTGAGGAGCCCCATTTTTCTTAGGAGTGATTACGTATGATGAAACTTGGGTCTTTTAATATGATTCTGAGACGAAACAACAGTCAGTGCATTAAAAAAAAACACCGTCATCAACAAGGATGAAGGAAGCACAACAAGTAAGTCCAAACTGAACCAATGTTGATGTTTTCTTCGACATTAAGGGACCATTTTGGAGTTAATCAACACTATTACAAACAAGTTCTAGGAAAACAATGAGAAAAAACAAAGATGTGGATAACTAGTTTCAGTTTTTACCAGGACAGCTCTCCTGCTCCCACTGTGCTCTCGGTAAAACAGTGACTATTTCCTTTTTCCTAAGATCAAATCTTTGTTCAAAGAAGCATGTTTTGAGTCTGTCAGAAGGTATTAAAAGAACAACATGTTCTGAGATAAATGAAGAAAATCTGCTGCGCTGCTCTGATCAGTGAAGACCTGAATGCAAAAGGAGAGGAGACTGAAGGAGGAGACTGAAACATTGTATTGAACATTATGTTCAATACAATTTTTTTACAGCATACGTTTTGTTTTTTGAATAGCCGTACCTTGAATACAAGCTACTAGCTACAATAAGAGGCCAGCTGTACTCTATAAAGCTGCGCTCACACCGCAAGCGACTCTGCGATCAAAATCGCGTCGCCCACTGAAGTATCGTCGCGTGTCCATAAATACCTCATTTTGGTCACCATTGCCGTCGGCCGTCGCTCGGTGACATCACGTCCGCTCGAGTTTCACCGCGATCATTTCATATATCATATAATAGGATGTATAAGCGGACATTATTCCAGCTGTATCCTTTTCATTCACTTATCAAACACAAAACACTGCAGCTGATGCCCTGCAGCCGCATTGTCTGTGAGTTTCCTGCGGTCCGTCTAGGCGGAACTAATGTTCTCACTGACTAATGTTCCCACACAGACATAAATTGTTCCTCTGTAGTCCGGATGTAAAACTGTCCGTCACGGATACCGTCACACACACACACACACACTGCTGATTGGCTGTTGCCGCACAGCCACACATGACATCGCCTGAAAAGATTAACTATTTTTTTTACTTTGACATCGGGCGACGTGTGAAGTGATCTTCCTGTACACAGCAAACGCATCACGGGAGGGTTAGCCCCGCCCCATCGCGGCTGTACATTGACTTTGCATGGGAGTGATCGCCAAGGTAGTACAGGTAGCGTCCGGTGTGTAAGCACCTTAACAGCTTTCCCCCGATTTTGTAATTAAATGTGCATAGAGCCTAACAGTACAACTCAGTGTATAAACTCATGGAGTTCTGTGATATATCAGATAAAGGAAGCCAGTCGTGATGCATTTAAGTGTCGATGATGGGACCTGCATTCAGTTTATAAGATGATTCCCTTTTTCTTTATTGATTTTTGTTTTGTAATGGGTATAAATACCAAACAGTCCAAGTAAGAGCCATCCGGAAGCCAAAATAGTGTCTCTTATTATAGAGTTTGTCCAAATGAAGCTGATAACCAAAAATACCTGGAATTCCCATCACAACTAGCACGACAAACAATAATATCAACTGCTGCTCCTGTACTGACCTCAGAGTAGCAATGTTTTGACTTCAGCCGATGCTGCAACGATAAGGTTGTAAAGGCCAGAAAATGGTCTTTGGAGCATTACGGTTCTCCTTATAAACATGAGAAATGGTAAAAAGATACAGTGATACATGAGCATGGTAAATGTATGAGCTGCACAATGCAATGGAGAAAGTGTAATAAGTAATCAATACGTAAATTCTGCTACTAGGGGACTTCTATCCTACCGAAAGCTGCTGCTCTATTTCTGTAATTACAGGCTGTTAGTAGTTACACCATGGTGACATTTGGCCTGTACTTTAAATGTCCGAGGGTGTGCTCTGTGCTCTCAGCGGCAGCTCTCTCTTAGACTCCTGCATGGCTTTGCAAGACTAAATTTCATACAGATATTCGCATGCTCAAATAAACTGTAATTTCCGGATTACAACAACACACACTTTTTTGCTTTTAATTAAGCTCTAATTTTTTGGGTGCATATTATACGCAGGTAAAATTCTTACCATATTTCTTCTGCCAACATCACGATTGCAACATATCTGATACAAAGATATTCTCTTTCTCTGTGAAAACAGGCAGACACAGGACGCTGCCAAGAGTACGCAAATTGGTCTAAAACAACAGAATGTTGATATCTGCTCTCTGATTGGTTGATGCACTACAACTTCCCATGAAATTAAGGGATAGCACATTTATGAAGCAAAAGGTGTTTCCGTTTGGGGGAGAAAACTGTGTTCAGTATTTCTTGTGAAAATACTGAAATTTCATTGATTAAATTGTCTGAGAGAGTAAGGTTTGGGCAAATATGGGTGCATGTTATGTTCGAACACAGTGTTATTGCATGTTATAATCAAAAGTTGTATGTACTGAGGTGAATTTTCACCCTCAAACCCAAAGAGGATGAGAGAATGTTTGTTTCCACCTTCTCGATCCATGTTCAACCATGCTGGAGGTTTCTACAATTTCCGTCTTCTTCCTGTTCTAAAAATAACGACCAACTGAATGTCCAAGAAAAGTATGATATAGAAATGCATCCTTCTGATAAACCATAACATATTTCAGAGTCACACATGGAGAGTTTCACCCAGATGTCCAGGTGATTCTCTCCTTCTGCTAGACCTGTCTGGTTTTACTCATGTTCTTTCCTCCTCTCTCCCTGATCCATTCTTTCTCTCATGGGTGCTCTTCTTCTGTGGTGTTTGGCATACTTCCTCTGGGGAAAAGCAAATTAAATCACCTCTCGTAAACCAGAAAAATACACCAGAAGCCAGCTTGTGCAGGCAGAGTTCATTCGCACTACAGCCCATAAAAAGTGTTGAATAAATATGAGCTGAACTCACTGGATACTCAAAACTCTTCTTTCCCCTTTGTCCTTCTCCTCTGTCTGGTTCAGTCCCTGAGCACTAAAATAACTGTGGAAAGGAGTTCTGATGCCTGCATGCAGCAATATTTACTTTCTCCTCGTTCTGTGATGCCATCCTTATCGCCCTCTACTCTTGATGCTGATTGGCTGTTACATCATGGCTTCAGAACAGATTGTCAGTACCCATGCATGCACGGTGAGAACATGCAAACATGTTGTGAGGCTTGACTGCACATCCCCTGGTTTAAGCTCATCATCTGTCAATGTTGTAAATCAGTGGTTCTTAATTGCTTCTGTCATAATTTCTTCATTAAGTATTTTTGTGCAGTCAAAGAAACTGACAGTTTGTATTTATATCTGTTTTAGGACTTGATGGTGTAGCCTAAATATAAAATCTGCATTTTTTAAGTTTTATTTGAACCAAGGGTGGCATTAAGATTAAATTAAGAGCATTTATTTCCCTTTTTTATCCACACATTATTTATAATTAAAGGGTAAGTTCAGTTTCTACAGCTTTCACATTGTTTATAGAATAAAGTAGAACAATATACTCACCCAGAAGGCTTTCCTGATCCAAACAGTGCTTCGGGAGATATTTAGATCCAAAATCGAGTGGCGGACATCCATATAATGGTAGCACACGGGGCATGTATAGCGCCGCTCCTAAAACTGCATTAATCGTCCAGTCCGGAGTCGCTCCACCCATGTTTTCGTGACTGTGCTGACCTCTGAACTGGAAACTTTCTTTATATCTGCCGCGCATGCGCAGTACGGCTTCCTCCTTTTGATGAGCTCCTCATCTGTAAACTCTGGCTCGAAAATGTAAGGACACCCATCATATTCAAAGTTCTCCTCCACAACATCTTCATCCGATAGATATTCGTCTATTTTGCACAAAACTGGAAGAAGAAGCAGCAGCCGGCGGTCTTCCCCTGAAACAATGAGCCGTACTGCGCATGCGCGGAGGCAAACGTAAACAAAGTTTTCAGTTCAGAGGTCAGTACAGTCACAAAAACCTGGGTGGAGCGACCCCGGACTGTCTTGGAGGAGTAGCGTGAGCGGACCATGATGAAATATTGGTGAAACTAATGAGTTTTTGGATGATTAATGCAGTTTTAGGAGTGGCGCTATACATGCCCCGTGTGCTACCATTATACGGATGTCCGCCGCTCGATTTTGGATCTAAATATCTCCTGAAGCACTGTTTGGATCAGGAAAGCCTTCTGGGTGAGTATATTGTTCTACTTCATTCTATAAACAATGTGAAAGCTGTAGAAACCGAACTTATCCTTTAATAGTTTGACCCCTATTTTATCTCAAAAGATAGAAACAGTGTATTTCCAACATCTGAAAAATAAGATTAAAAAATAAACAGAAAGACAAGCAAAAGGCTATAGCAGATAAAGATCTATGTAAATTTGTTTTAGTGATATATTTTTACTTCAAAAGGGTGGTAGATGAAGAACAGAACTTACCCGCTTACTACCTATTTATTCATTTTAACCCAAAAATAAACTTAAGTAATTCAAGGCTGAGCCTTTCAAAATACCAATTAACAATACAGTTTAACACAGCTCTCCATATAATCAACACAAATGAATTAATTATAAAAAATACGACCAAAATATTCCCCAAGTTTGATTTCTCATAAATGAAAAACAATAACAACCACAGAAAAAGTCAGCAGGAGCCTGTTGTTACAGCCCATGTTGATTTTCACATGAGCCCCACCTCTCACATGGAAATGCATTACATACATGGAATATATTTTTTACAGTGTTCTTCTGACAACAGTAAGTTAATGTATCCAAATGTTTCTGCTTCCAAAATTAGTTTCACTATTTCAACTCCACTGGCTACCTCCACGATGTCCGGGGTCACTCCACCCATGTTTTTGTGGCTGTCGGCTACACAACAACTTTCTTCTTCCAGTTTTGTGCAAAATGGACGAATATCTATCAGATGAAGATGTTGTGGAGGAGAACTTTGAATATGATGGGTGTCCTTACAGTTTCGAGCCAGAGTTTACAGATGAGGAGCTCATCGAAAGGAGGACGAGCTCTCCAGAGAGTACTGCCGTGCGTGGAGGCAAACATTCTTCTTCTTCAGTTCAGAGGTCAGCACAGCCACAAAACATGTCTGGCGCGACACAGACTGTCTTGGAGGAGTAGCCCGAGCGGACCATGATGAAATATTGGTGAAACTAATGAGTTTTTGGATGATTAATGCAGTTTTAGGAGCAGCGCTAACATGCCCCGTGTGCTACCATTATACGGATGTCCGCCGCTCGATTTTGGATCTAAATATCTCCTGAAGCACTGTTTGGATCAGGAAAGCCCTCTGGGTGAGTATATTGTTCTACTTCATTCTATAAACAATGTGAAAGCTGCAGAAACCGAACTTATCCTTTAAAGCCAAGGTCACACAAAGTTGTCAGGGTTAAAAATACAGTTTTGTGCTGACTTAATAAAGTGACTCTGCATTCTGAAGGTGTAAACAAATCTGTCGGAGCTCATCTCCTTTTCTGCCATGCTGTTAGCTCTGCATTGATCCATTCAGCTCTTTCTCATGTTGCTGATGAAAATTTGTGTCAAAGGATTTTTACACTCTTACTTCCAGCTAAAAGGATTTCTGCTGTTTGTTTGCTCATCATTGTAATGATCTTTGAATCAATGAGCCAGGCTCAACAACAGTTACCATCAATAAAGATCCTCACAAAGAGCTGAATTCACAATTTATCTGCAGATGAGTATCGAGTGTCTTTAATGATCCGGGCATGTGTTTTACTTCACTGTTGTGTTAACAGTGTGTGTGATCAGGCATACAATGATGCTGCGGTCTCGTGCTTTTGCTCAGGTAAGAGTATCTGAGTTCATTCCTTCACCTGTAGCAAAATACAATGAATATCTGAAAAAAACACAGGAATGCTTTTATAATTCTGCGTGACTTCAGACTTTAGTGTCCTAACTTTGACTGACCAGAGTCATTCTGTTAAGGATAGTCATCCATCATCTGTACTGCTTATCCCCAGAGACAAGAAGAGGAAATTTAAAATCAACTTATTAAAGGTGTAGTCAGCGATGTGGGAGAAAACAAGTGGAGAGGTTGTTGATAAACAAATTTAGACCTGCCTCTCCCTTCATACCTCACCCCCGAAAGCTAATGGACGTGCATCGTCATGGAAACGGCCGTAGAAACTCATAGCTGACCAACGTGGCTAAGGTAACCCCGACTCGTCAGACAACTCGATTGACAATATTGATAACATCACAACAACAGTACATTCTGGCAGATTAGACAGTAAGATGAATGCCCGACGGCTGTTACTGTTATGTGAAGCACCACAAAGCTAATGTTGCTCACCTATCCAGCAGAAAGACGGCAGCATCCGCGTCCATTTTCAGGTCTTTCAATTCGCTGAGTTCCCTCCACTGTCAGAAAGCAACACCAATGTTGACCCAGGTCTTCGCTCTTTCATGGTCATAGCCCTTCTTTTTCACTTTTCACTCCTCTGACCTTTTTCTTTTGGGCTATTTTTCAGCCATTGCTACTGCACATATTGTATCTCTGTCTTACGCTAACTGCGCACGCTATGCAACCTACTACTCCCACTCCCCCCTCTCTCTGATCTGCCCATGAGTATGATCGCCCCCTGGATGTGGGGGGGTATACCCTGTTTTGGTAGCTCGGCCAGAGCCACAGTATTTACCTGCTGAAATTCAGAGCCAAGGCTGTGTATTGAAACTGCACTTTTTGTTTCAACATGCTGTCAGTGGTGACATCTTGTGGATAGAGAGGAGGAATACGGTGAATTTGACAAATAGTGCATTAGATTAGAAGATTAGAAGATCTCTGACTACACCTTTAACTTGTCATTTTTACTGAAACTGAACAAAGCTGAATCTTCTCAACAACATTGAGGTGTATGGATAACACTGCCTGTCACATGCAGGTACAAAAGGTCTCATGAAGGCAGAGAGCATCTCCAAGAAGATCTTCCTGTAGGCACATGCGCATTTAAACCTTAAAAAAAAAAAACAATTAAACAATTATGACAAATCACTTTCTTAAAAATGTGTTTTCTTCTGTTTGTTCCAAAATGTCTTCACAAATTTGTTTTCCATTTTCTTTTGATCAGGTGTCAGAAGTTTTGGCACACATTTTTGTCATGTTCAAAGTTTCATGGTAAATTTGCTGAACTGTCTCTTTAACACTGGAACCATTTCTGCTCCCATTCTTAACCAGGAGTCACTGACCATTGGATTGAACGTCCCCTCTGCCTTCACAAAATGTTGTGCCTGCACAGGACATGATACCTGACATGCCAGACGAACCGTTACACATATCCACCAAGGAAATATTTCACTAGTCCATCTGAAGAAGAGCACATAAAAAGTTTTCAGAGGGCAGAACCTTGAAAAACAACTGCAGCTGGTGATTGGATGATCGTTCTGCCAGTCACACTCATTACAACAAACATATTAAGCACAGTTTGATGTAGCAGCCAGACTCTGTTGTTAGCTGTTAGCTTAAAGTCCATTTCAGTCCCTAGACCAGGGGTGTCAAACTCAATTGCACTTGGGGCCGAAACTCAAAACACACTTTAAGTCAAGGGCCGAAAAGGAAAAATATGTATTGAACACATTAAAACTAAACTTTTTCTTTTTTTTAATAAATATGAATAAATGGACACAAATACTATTATTACAGAATAAAGAAACTGAAACTATAAATAACTTAAAAAGCTGTTGCTCTCCATAAAATTTCTCCTGTCAAAATAAAAAGTTGGAAATATGAACATGCAACAAAAAACCCTGAAAATATTATATACAATTGTGCTTTTGTTCCCAGTTGTCTGTTGTTCAGCAAGGCAGCTGATGCACTGCATTATGGGATCTGTAGTTTGTGTGTTATCGGCACTTCATACTGCCAGGTCATTAATAACAAAAACAAAAACTATATAAAACAATCTCGCGGGCCAGATATAGTTGTCCATCGGGCCGGACGTGGCCCCCGGGCCTTGAGTTTGACCCATACGCCTTAGACTATTGTCTAACATTAAATTATAACACACAGATGTATCGTTTACCACTTATATGTGACATGAACCTTGTCAGTGGAGCAGATTTCATCAGGTATCGCTGAGTAACCATGACGACCATAAACTAACTGGCATCGTCTGGAGGATTCCCTCCCAGTTTCCAAGCAGTGATCCCCAGTCATAGAAAAGCAAACTGATGATTCCCCATAAGAAAAGCTGTGGGTGATGTTCTATACTCCTCTGTTAAAGAACAAACTGAGTCCATTTCTTATGAAACAGCAGATACTGCTGCATCCACAGAGACCGCTTCAGAAGTCGTCATTATTTTCAAACATGCAGTCACTTCCTGCTGTGGCCACATCTTTAGGTTCTGCCTCTCTGCCCTGATTGGGTTGTCCGGCTTTTGGATGAGAAGTTGAAGGAGATTGAAGCTTGGCAAGCTGTATGATTTCAGACAATAAATCAGGCAGGTCCATCTGCACTGCAAGGTTATGGGACATACGTTCCCATTCACCTCAGTTAATGCACCATAAGGCTGAGCTACTGTTTTGTTCAAATTCATCCAAAATATGTTGTCAGTGCTTTAAAGCTGATCATTCATAGACACCTCAGCAAAAACATGTGCACTTCAGTCAGCAGCTCACTGTAGATATCTCTGTAGGAGCCAAATTTTAGTTCATTTTATGTTTTATATTTTTTTTTATAGAACAAACTCCTCCTACAATCGGTTTGCACCCCCTGCAGCTGGTGAGGGTGCTCAGCTTGAAGTATGTGTGGCTGGTGCATAGGTGGGAGACGGATCAGAGCTGTGAACGATTGAAGGAAACTAAATTGCTCATTATTAAAATCAAAAGAGTGAGAGAGAGCACCCTCCTCTCTTTCTAGAGTTTTATATTTGAAGTTTGTATGTGCAGTAACTTCCCAGACAGTCAAACTTGGACAAAGGTTACGGGAAAACATTAATATTTATTCTGCTGGAACAGTCACTTGTTGTAAACTGATAGCAGTTGTGCATGAAAACCAGACACTTCATTTATATCACTCTGTGTGACTGTGGACCATGTGTTTTTATCCTCGTGAGTCTGGTTCCATTGTTTTAACCTCTACAGCCCTTTTTAAGCATTCTGCTCCAAAATAACATTCTCATAAAGAAAAGATTGTATCTCTGCAGCCACAAGGTCTATTTAAATTATTTTGGTGTCATAATAAAAGTAACACTTAATAGATCTGTACAGCTGTGTGGTTATCAGTGTATGTGTTACTGGGGTGGAGTAAATGAAGGTAGAAGTCAGAATAATTAGAAAATTTCATCCTTGCCTAAAAAACCCACCCTTTTTTATTGTGAATATCTCTTGGAAATGATGCTGGAGTGGCTGTAAAACTCTAAAAATAAATAATAAAATAGTTTCCCATCATCTCTGCTAGGGACTGATGTTATAAAGTGATGCAAAGTGAACTTAGAGAGGTTTTATAACAACATGGTCAGGAGAGGATTTCGAAAAACAGGTCACTTTTTCTTACGTTTTTGTTGGTGAGTGTGCAAGCATTCCCAAATTCAGGTACTTTGGGGCTGCAGAGGTTAAAGCCATGCATGTTTTTAAGTCAGATCCATTGAAAACAACGATAACACTTTACTTGAAAATCTTGTTTATAATGCATTAAAAGCACATGTATAAGACATTATAATGCATGTATAATGCTTCATAAGTGTCATTATAATGGTGTATAACCATGTATAAGAACTTGTACCAAGGTTTATAAAGTATTACAAGTGTGAACATAATGTATTAAAATCAAGCCTTTATAATGTTTTATACCTGCATACTCAAGTGACAAGTGTTTTGAATGAAGAATCTGAAGTCCTGGGTCAGATTATAACCATCCTTACTCTAGACAGTAGTAAAGAAAGGTTGTAATGCCTTATGAGGATGACTTTAAGAGCTTTTAGTGAAGTGACAACATTGTATAAAGTTGTTAGCATTTGCATGATACAATAACACAATTAGAATAACTAAGGAGCAGTATTTTGCTGGCTGGAAGTAAAATGTAAGTTAAAAATTAAACACCATAACGACCTTTAAAACAACCTTATTTTGCAAAAATAAAATATAAAGGATGTTGCAGATTATTCTCAACATATCAATACAATTGAAATCTGTAAAAAAGTAAAAAAAAACCTGCATAGCTCACAAATTAAAATTCTAGCACCTGAGAGGACTGAAGAATGCAATTTATAACAACATAATATAATATTGATAATTACAAGGCATTACGCCCTTTCTGTAACCGAGAATTTAGTGTCCAGTGTACTACTGGCTAGAGTAAGGATGGTTATAATGGGACCCAGGACTTCAGATTCTTCATTCAAAACACTTGTCACTTGAGTATGCAGGTATAAAACATTATAAAGGCTTGATTAGAATAAATTATGTGTAATACTTCATAAACCTTGGTACAAGTTCTTATACATGGTTATACACCATCATAATGACACTTATGAAGCATTATACATGCATTATAACATCTTTTGCATGTGCTTCTAATGCATTCTAAACTAGATCTTCAAGTAAAGTGTTACCAAAACAACTTCTCTGCCCACATTTGGATCCCCACCAACAGGGAGCTTCAGTTTTGAGACCCAACGTCCTTTATCAACACCAACCTTATGTGTTTTATCTGTTCTTCTGATAAGAACGTCCCAACCAATCATCAAACACCCCCGCTGTCCTCCAGAAGATGCCAATACCGTAGATAACACACTCCTCTATACTGATTGACTTTCTCCTCTACCTGCTGTCTCTCAGCTGTCAGTGAATTGTCGAACACCTCGTGTCTCCAGCCCTTTAATAAACGTCCAGTCAGCAGTCCGGGATTTGTCACCCTCCCTGTTAGGGTCCCCCCTCCATCTGTCCCTCTGTCCCTCTGTCCATCTGTCCATCCAGCCTTGACACTCAAAGTCACACTCCACAGCACTCTGATTAAGTTCATTACTTCACTTCCCTGTCAGCAATATCTGTGAGGACTGAAGGACAGCCAAAAAGGGTTTTTACATCCAGGAACACAGAGACACTTTGCTCTTACTCTGGTCTGTGGACGGACGAAGACCCAAGACTAAAAAAGTACTGAGAGCGCAAAGCTTCGCCAAGGGAGCTCACATATTGCTGTTACATCTAAAAGAATTAGTTCCATGATAAATTTACCATCATTATATGATTCATAGACCCTGAAAACCCACACTAGCACACAGGACCATGTTGATATCATTATAAGTTAGACAGGTATTAAGAAAAAACAATCCTTCCCTAATGACAGTTATCTGGATCACTCCCAAAATCCAATCATTTTGAAGTTGGGCCATTACCAACACCTCCTGAAAAGTTCAGCAAAATCTGCCCAGTGGTTTTTGCATAATTTTGCTAACAAACAAACAAACAAACAAACAACCTCCTTGGTGGAGGGAATTGAGGCCAGTGCTTTTGACTCTTTATGAGCTGCTTGGAGCTGGTCCACATCTAAATTTCAATCCCTGAGATGATGCTAGTAGTAGCATATTTGCCCAAATTATTTAAAAATTAAAAGAAACTTCTTACAGTTACTTAAATTCACTATGTAATTTATTTATACAAAGAAAAGAAGCTCCTGTCTTGCTTCACCATTCAGAAAATGTGTGCTTGAATAAAGTGCATTTGGTTCCTTTTTTCATGTCAAGTCATCAAACTTACATTCTTGCACAAATATCTACTAAATAAGATGTTAATAGCATCTCAGTGTTGTGTTTTGTGAGAGTTAAATTTTAAATACATCTGAGCTCATTTCTACAGCCTCAGCATGATCACTTTATGCTCCAAAGTAAGGCTCCATGTTTGTATTTATTAGTGTTGTTGTTGTTGCTCCTTTATTGCCTTTCTAGTTACACAGCTGCATACAAAACTGAAATCAATTACCCCTTTAATTACCCTTGTGGAGGCTATCAACCATTCTGCTGATGCGGCACATTCACAATCACTCCCAGAGAAACCACTGTGTCCACATAGACGCAGGGGGCGGGGGGGTCTATAATGTTACATATAAGAAAAAAACTGCATCAAGTGTGATCAGAAGAGCAGCTGAAACAGCAAAAGACAAGAGAAGGATAAAAAAAAGGCCATAAACTCTGGGAGGTATAAATGCTTAAAGGGATAGTTCAGTTATTTTGAACTGGGGTTGTATGAGCTCCATATGGTCACTAAGGACATCAGATACAGTAGAAAGTTCTCTCCTCTCCCTCAGTAAGATACAGTCTGTAAGAGTTGGTGACGAAAAAATAGATGCTTACAAGAACTCAAATCAAACAGTAATACCACAGTTTAGTACGCTACATATGAGTGTTTTTAAGTGCATTAACCTTTCGGAAATATAAAGTTTATCCGAACCCAAGCCAGCTCATGTCATATGTTCTTCTGTGCAGCGCTGCTGCGAGCTGCTGAATCACTCCGCCTCCCTCTCAGCTGATGAAAACATACAAGCTAGCGGCTTTAGACGCCGGTTGTAGCTTCGTGTAACTTTTATCAAGTGTCGTAACTCTTTTGTTTTGACTTAGCGGTGTGAGGAAGAGACAATGCAGGAAATTTTAAAAAAGGATGATTATGACAGCGCTGATGAAGTCCCATTCACTTTGGAGTCAAGAGGATACCTGTATGTACCGGAGTTTACAGAAGAAGAGCTGCTGAAGATGGAGACCGAACAGACCGAAAGGAATACAGAGGAAACATCCAAGGACACTGGACATCAAGAAAGAGTCGGAAATACACAGTGGAGAGAATGTCTGAAATGCAAATAGCCAGAGGAAATAGGTGATATGGACGGTGGTATTACCCATCAAACAGACTTCCCTGCTCTTCTGAATCCTGGAGTTTTGTGGACATTATTCAATTTCTGGATTGAATTTCTGAAAAACTGGAAAACGTCCCAAACCTGAAGGACCTAATGACCGTTTCTCCTCAAAGTAAGTAATAATGATCCATCAGAAACAAATAAGCAGAGTAGACGAGGCTGTTTGTTTATCATAACAGTGCAGACTACTTGTGTCTGTGTCTCTCTCTCTCACACACACACATGCACACACACGCAACAATTACTGTGTATTAGCCTCTAATACAGGGGTGGGCAACTTTAATGACCAACAGGGCCACATAAAGCCATTTTTCCCATCCTGAGGGCCACATTGTTACGAATTTTCAGAAACTCTCGATGAGTTTCTACAACAGGCATCTGAAGCTACTAGCTTGTTCTCTTTACTACAGCTGAGAGTGAGGCGGAGTGATTTAGCGGAGGAACACACGACGTGAGTTGGCTTAGATCCAGATAAACTTTATATTTCCGAAATGTTAATGTACTTAAAAACACTCATATGGAGCATACTCTTAAACTGTGGTATTACTTTTTTATTTGAGTTCTTGTAAGCGGAGAAAATACCCTTTGTATTTGGTACGGTAAATTTCCTGTTAGCGTCTATTTCTTCGTCACAGACTCTTACAGTCTGTGGCTTACTAAGGGGGAGGAGAGAACTTTCTACTGTATCTAATGTACTTAGTGGCCATATGGAGCTCATACAACCCCAGTTCAAAAATACTGAACTATCCCTTTAATGTTGATGTGCAGTCAGGCTCTCGATTATTCTCCAGTAAGAAAATATTTCTCAGAATATGCTCAATAATTCCTCATAAAGACAGAATAATACAACATGCGATCTCCAATTAAGTTGAGTTGTGATGTAAAATAGAAATGAAAACAGCATTCAGTGATTTTCAGAATTTTTTCCTCCTACATCCAAGATAAGATATTTATGGTTCAAACTGAGAAGAATTTTTGTTTTTTTTCTGATCAAATATCCACTAATTTTAATTAAATGTCTGCAACATGGTCCAAAAAAGCTGGGACAGGGGCAGGAAGAGTGGGAAAGTTGAGGAATGCTCAAAAAACCTGTTTGGAATATTTTACAGATGAAATACAAAGACTCTCACTGGGGTGTACTGTGTAGCCAACACACTTTTTAATAAGGTTTAACCTATGAGCAGATTAATAAGGCTTTTGATGGCACCATGAAATATATGATCATATTGTCCTGAATATCTCCCCCCACGGACAAAGCTCACAAGTTCCTTTATTGGCGATCATATTTACTGGTGCTGTGGGTCTCTTGAAAGGCCACTTAAGAAAACTCTAACTCTTAAACCCTTTAACTCACAGCTCAATTGTTCAGCAGAGGTCAATAAATTCAGGAATATCTAATATGTTAAAGGTGCTATGAGGAGAATCTATTACCGGCGACATGATGACTCTGCTACCAATGAGCACGTGCAGCGACTGTCGTAAAGACGTGACCCAAGCCAAAGTGTGCGTTTGTTGTGATGCTAATGAAAGCAGCTCAGACCTTCCTCAGAACTCTGCATTGCTTTACAACTTCTTTTTTCAAAAACTTACAGGATGCAAAGTGACGAGGTAATGTATCTCTTTCTAGTTACGTAGCGGTAGTTTTTGATGTGTGACAACAAGCAATTTTTGGAAAACTTAGTATCGTAGTTTTGTAGCCGGCTATATATCGCTACTTACAGCTCGGTGCTCTAAGACGTGTCTGAATAATATAAATTTGCTCATTTTAATTGTCTTGTTCCTGAAGTTGAGCATCCAGGCCAGTCCAGCTCTGTCCGACCCGACCGGAAGGCTAAGGAATGGCATTTATAGATAACCTATTTTGATGCTTTAAAACTCATCTTAAAGTGTGTATTTCCATCAGGCTTATATCTAAAAGTGAGACTTTTTTATAATTACTTAGAAACTCCTCACAGTCCCTTTAAAAAAAATAAGTCATTCTTTTTAGGATACAGAAAAAACTGCAAACAAACCTAAATAACTTATATTCTCTTTCTGAGGGCTTAAAGGTTCAAAAAGCAAAAAGTTTTTATTATTTTAACATTATTTTAATTACTGAATCAGTTACTGATATAACAATTTATTTATATAAAATCTGTTACTTATCAAAAACATTTTTGTATCATCTATCTTAAGTTTTCTTTTATTTCTACTTTATTTTCAAACATTTTTGCCTTTTCTGATGGATTTTGACCCTAATATTTGTGCATTTTTATGTCATCACATAATCAAAATATTAACTGTTTAAACCTTTAAATCACGCACTGAGAAATATCTGATGGTTGGCCTGTTTGTATTTTTTTTTAAAGCATTAAATATCCTGAATTCTGACAAACAGTTGAGCTGGTAGTTAAAGGGTTAAATAAGATTTCAAATATGCACACAGCCCAACAGAGGATGACATTCATCCCTCTTACAGGGCACTTTGAGTATCTTGTGATGCCTTTTGGACTCTCTGATGCTCCTGCAGTCTTACAGCCATCTGTCAGCGGTGGTCTCGGGGGTTTGAACTTTTTTTCTGCATTTTCTTGGGTGACATCTTGATTTTCAGAGTCCCATGAAGCCGTGTGCGTTTCGTCAAAATGGTGCAGCAGAGACAGTTGCAGCACCAACTCTATCTGCACTTTGTCAAATTCCCGACAGCTTCCATTTCCAGCTGCTGCAAACGCATGCTGATGTGTCCTTGGGCAAGGCACATAATCTGAAATCACTCCCTCTGCTGCATCAGTGGCAGGTTCACGTAGATTAGAGTTTGAGTACGTTGAGTATGTTGCTGGTCTCTTCACAAGCAGCCGTCTGGGAATGAGTTGGTGTGTGCCTGTGAAGTAAACTTTGCTCTGAGGCATCTAAAAAGTCTGATTATGATGATGATTATGCTTTATCTTTTGTAATAAAGTTGGAACATTGTGTACATAAAAACTAAATACAACAGTGACAGCACTCAGAGAGCACAGACCTCAGCTCAGCAGTGGATTTTCCACGACCCCATAAAAGATCTAACTCTGGATCCAGGCCAAACTCAGTACTTACATGAAGGTTATTATCCTGTATGAACTTTATAAACTATTGGATGTCGTCAATGGCATTCCCCTTTATAAAGTTCAGTGCTTTTTTGTGACATCAGTCCGGATCAGATCCAGCTGAAGTTTACCCTAATGATAGAGACATGGACACCACATTAACTTGTGAAATTGGAAGTGGATCCATTTAAAAATGGAAGAGATGTGATCGTTTTAAAATTCAGCTAAATGGGGTGCTGGTTTGGCGAAGTGGTTAGCAACCAGGCACCCCATGAACTTGCTTCTGCTGGTCCAGGTTTGACCAGTTTGCAGAGTGTCTTCCCCTACTCTCTCTCCCCCTTTCACAAGCCTATCCACTGTCTCTCTCCTATCAATAAAGGCTCAAAATGCCCAAAAAATACATTTAAAAAAGAAAATTCGGCCAAATGGACTAACTTATGGAATTTTGGATTTTGGGTTTTCTTTTGCATCCAGACAATTATGCACCACCAAAATCACATCATTTTAAAGTTGTGTCATTACCAACATCTCCTGAAAACTTCAGCAAAATCAGTTTGGTTATTTTTGCATTATCTTGCTAACAAACAACCAAACACGTGCCGGCAAAAACATAAACTCCTTAACAGAGGTTATGATTTAATAATGTTTTTCCTATTTTTAATTGATTAAAACGAGACAGGCTCCTTAACATTTAGACTTATCAACTTCATTATTTTTTTGACTTTGAATTTAATGCCTGCAACAACCTCCAAAAAAGCTGAGACATGGGCATGTTTCCAGCTGATGGGTTAACTTCCTTTTAACACTCAAGCATTTGGGAGCTGATGACACTGACTGTTGAAGGATGCTGCATGTTAGTGAGTGCTTTTTTCATCTCCAAAGTCCTTATGTAGATAAACTCTCTGTGATCACAGCTGTCTTTGATTAATTCATATGTAATGATTTGAGCCCCTGACTCTTGAGTATCATAAACCTGACTCAGCCTGAGCTGAAACATCCTCAGAGTGTTTGATTTCACCTTGAAGCAGGGTGATCAGATTTCAGCTGTCTTATCTATATCTGGAGAATATGCTATAAAAACATCCTTGTTACAGTCTTCTGACACATTAAGATGATTTTACGGTCACTGCACTGCTGAAGGTTGATCCTGAACAGAAGCTCTGCTGCAGAGGGATCAGGTTTTCTGCAGGACTCTGTGGAGCAAAAGGTTTGATCGTTAAGAGAACATGAGGTGCACCGAAAACCAGAACCAATGAAGCTGAACCTGAGCTGTTAGCATTAAATTAGCATTATTGTTTTTTTTTTCTAAAATATGGCTTTTTGGTTGGATTATTTAAAGACTTTTTCAAAGTGTCTGTCCTTTTGATTTCTGCTGTTTTAACAGCTTTTAACATGTAAAATAATAACAACAACAAATTATTTTTGTTCTAATGCAGTTCTTTATCAGTTGCTGTCTTTCTGTTCTGTTTTGCCATTTGTATGAAATCTGTAAAATATTAACACTCGTCATCATGATTGTTGATCAGAATTAAAAAATGGTCCTAAACTCTTTTCAACAGGGGTAGAACCCCCCTTAATTGTTTTTCACCTTGAAATTGTGGCTTTTCCTGCTGTGGTTCCAACTTTAGAAGTGAAAATGTTTCCTTCTTAATAATTGCATGGATCCTGCACACAATCAGTGCGAAGTCTTTGTGCTTTGGGGTCATTTTTAACCCCAAATTAAATAAAAACCTGTCATAAGATACTCATTAACTATAAAAACATACAGCCAGTGCCACAGTCCTCACCCATGTTGTGATTTTCACCATAATTATTAGTCCTACCTTTATGTCATCTAAATATCTAGATTTCTTGACCATGAAAACATACCATTAGCAATTGGATTCGTAATGATATCTATTTTAGGATCCAGATGGTGATCAGGATCACTCCCAAAATCTAATCATTTGTTTCTTGTCCCAATCCAGCCATTTCCTGAAAATTTTATCAAAATCCATCCATAACTTTTGAGTTATGTTGCTAACAGAGAAACAAACAAACAAACGAACGAACGAACGAACGAACGAACGAACGAACTAACTAACTAACTAACTAACTAACTAACTAACTAACTAACTAACTAACTAACAGATGCTGGTAATAACATAACCTCCTGGCAGAGGAAACAATCTCACTAAAATTACAGTCCCAAGGAAAAAAAGGATTATAAAGTAAAATGGTCTATTTTTATGAAATGCTGATTTAAAGTCAAAAAATTATATTTAAAAGCTCAGAATGTTGCTTCAGATGCAAGTTTTGATTTTCACTGTGGTTTTATATACATATGTAGATTAGATTAGATTAGACTGTACTTTATTAATCCCTTTGGGAAAACTCACTCAGGGAAATTATGATTCCAGTTGCATTACATAATAAATAAAAGATAGTACTTGTAGGCTGCTGCTGCTGCTCCTTCCCCTCCTCTGTTTTCCTGTTACTCCTCATCCCCCCAATTGAGGAGTTATACAGTCTGATGGCCTGAGGGACAAAGGAGTTTCTCAGTCTGTTGGTCCTGCACTTGGGAAGGAGCAGTCTTGCGCTGAACAGGCTCATCTGGTTGTTGATGGCCATGTGTAGAGGGTGATTGGCATCATCCAGAATGTCCAGCAGTTTGTCCAGTGTCTTCTTCTCTGCCACCGTCACCAAAGAGTCCAGCCTAATGCCAACCACAGAGCCAGCCCTCCTGATCAGTTTTTCAATCCTGGATGTGTCCTTGGTCCTTGAATATCTGATGGAACTGGCTCTTGGTAGCTGATGATAATGAAGCTGGCAGTTGGTGGCATCTTTCAAAAAAGAACACTCTGCTGGTATCCTCAGAAATGCCTCCTGGCAGCGATGATGGTTGAAAAAGATATCCATAGGATATATAAGAAAAAAGACTCTTAATAAGAAGCGCAGGAAGGTCAGAAAAAGATCAAAAAAGGAAAACTTTTGAAAATTGTTAAAAAATTAACAATTATATATATGTACATATATATCTATATATATATATATATATATATATATATATATATATATATAGATATAGATATAGATATAGATATAGATATATACATATATATATATGTATATATATAGATAAAGATATATAGATAGATATAGATATAGATATAGATATATATATAGATATATAGATATATAGATATATGTATACATTCATAAATATATATGTATACGCTCATAAATATATTTAAAGGTAAGCCTAAATTATGTTTGTGAAATGTAATTTATCAGGATCAAATTTGAACTTTGAAAACAAACTTCTTGAATACACGTATAATCACTGGGCTGCACAGTGAGAGGTCGAATCAGCACATCTCTTTGACCTCGTCCTCTGCAGGGCCTGTTAGAACTGTTTAGGGGTCTGAATCCTGTCCTGATCACTTTAGGTCATGAAAGAAGGGAGCAGCATGAATCATTACCACCCCCAAAAATGACCACATGACCACCACCATGTGCTGAAAACATCTGCAGAGTCTGTGCACACACACTTTAGCCACGTGTTAATTTCTTTAATTTCATAGATATTTACCTCTGATATTTGGTTATTTGTTAATAGTTAATTTGTTGATTGGTAATTGTCAATCACCTCCTTAGCCCCAGAGGACCCAATTCTGGGTCTGCTGGGGCTCTAGAGCAAAGCTCCTCAAAACGACAGCACAAAGCAGTGAACTGTTCCTTTAAGAAAATGGACTAATAAGCCCTTTTCTCTTTCTCTCAGCTCAGGATTTGAATAAACACTCATGCTAATATATGACGTCTTTTCCACTTCTGCTTCCAAAAAATATGTTCAAATATGACTTTTTGGGTGTAAAATAGACGGAGAATAATGCTCGTGCAGACGATTTTCATATTTTGATTAACCTAATTTGTTGATTGGTAATTTGTTATGAAGCAAAGGTAATATCCAGTTCAATATCCTTTCTGCTAAACTTTGCTGTCATATATTGTTAATATTGGTAATTATATTTTGGTATTGTTATATTGTTATTGGTATTGTTTGTAGTCTCACTTTTACTTTTTAATTTATTTTTTAGTCACAAGGAAGTTAAAATAGCTTAAAGACTCTGCTTGTTGCAACTTGTTTACTTAAATGTTTCGTGGTCTTATCTGTTTTAATGTTTTCCCCTGATACCCTACTGCTATACTGTCTATGAGAGTAACACAAACAACCAAATTTACTCTCAGGAATAATTAAAGTATTTCTGTTTTTGCTGATATTTTATTACTGTATCTGTATCTTTGGTGGTGTTTATTCTTCTGGTTGAAAGTAATGATTAATAAATTGTAGATTAAAAAAATGGTACATTTTTACACACACATATTCAATGCTTTATCAGGCCACAAAAGTTTTTTCTAAAAAGAATAAAAAAGTCCTCCAAATACAGAATGAATGACGCTGTGCTGTATTTTTATTTTTTGTCCACATGGAGGCCGCACACACATGTGAAATGAAGACTTACTCGAATGATTAACTGAAACAAGACTGAAGACTTCTGTTAACAGCAAAGTCAACAACATCAAACCTACTTAGAAAAAATACATCCTGCATCAGACAAAGTTTAGCATGAAAAAAATCATCCACATGATTATTCTCTTAAAATTCAACTGTGAGGAATGACAATTAAGTAAAACAAACACAACAAACTGCCTCTGTGTGTGTTTCTTTACAGCAGGTGAAACTGGACTTAAGTGTTCCTTAAGTAATTTACTTTATCTGTAAAATAAAAAGACATTTAAAGCTGGGCCCTGATTAAGAGTACTGTTACATTAGGAATTGTGCCTTGGAGTGTAAAGATATCCAGTCCACTTTATTTGAGAACTATTTTTTAAAAATCACACAACTCTCATGCTGAGTTAAAAGCCAAAACACAACAATACATTTTAGGATTGGATTTAAAAGTATGTAAGAAGGGGAACACTCTGGTCCCACAGGTTGGATCAGTCCACAACAGGGAGGGTTTGATCACTTCTGAGTTTTTTTCTGAGAAGAGTTGTTCTGCAGGCTCGATGAGTGTGGACTGTAAAAGATTAAAGTTATACTGAGGTGGAAATCCATGAAAGTTCCTGCACCATTTTAAAAGTCAAATTTAATGCATTTCAAGAAATTTTTAAGACCTCAAAAATATTATTTCAGACCCAAAAGTGTCATGACAATTTTTGTGGTAGAAAATACTCTATTTTATTGTAAACACCATCAAAGCACACGGTGGGGATTTTTTTCTTTTTTTTGGCGGGAAATGACGTGCTGTGTCTCATCTGTGCCCCAGAATCTCAAATGGAGGTCCATTTGTTTAGTTTTAGTAGTTTTGTTCATGCTCTCATCAAACATGACACATATGTCTTCTCACAGACGCTGAGTGATAGCTCCTTCTTGATGAAAGAAGCAATGCCATATTTAGCGATGTACGCCATTTTATTTTCCCCACAGGTGACAACTTGGCAAGCTAGGAATCGAGGAACAAAGCAGCCAAGACCCCACCTATGTCCTTGTTTGATTTAAATAACCAGTGCCTCACAACAGTATGGAGTACCCACAGTACCTCTGTCTTTTGGGTCTGACCTGATGTTAGGTTGTGCTGGAAGCAACACATGAATTAGCCTAGCCCCACTAGCTGCCGCCACATACCGCTTGTGTTCATCTTCTCACATGTGTGACCTGACGGCTTTGAGTCCCTCAAGAAAAAATCTTTTTGCAGAATATACACATGGCGTTGTTTTCAGCAGGGCCAACCACCTCTTAAATAAATTGTCTTCCATCCATTTTTCATTGAACTAACACTTCCCCATCTTTCCCCTCACCTTGACAACCGTGAATGGTCCTGCAGTCCGACGTATGACAGGTACCGTAAAACACCTATTCATCGCTCAGAAGAAGTTTCACGGTGGGCCACTGCTCAATCCCATATTTACTGCACGGTAAGTTAATGAAACAATGAAACAATTCAAACTATTAGATGTTTTACGGACGGCCACAGTGCTTTCCCATTGGCATTAAACACGCCATCTTAAAATTTAATACCTACACCAAATTGATGGGAAATTTAAGACCATTTAAGATTTTACAGAAAAATACGATATTTTCAATAAGATAATTTTCTTATTTTTCTTTAATACATTTTAAGACTTTTTAAGGACCCGCGGGAACCCTGTCCATGTCAACATTTAAAAACCAAACAATAAAACTTTTAAATCAGTTCTCAAATTATAGGGCGCCAATGAAGAGAGGCCAGGATGTGGGATTATCTTTAATAGCTGCTGAGAAACTAACTAAAACATTGAAATGAGGTTTACCTGAATATAAGATAAGGCTATTGAAAAAGCAGGACTAATGCTGAAATACAGTTTTATTGAACATCAACATTTCAGTACCTTCCTCCTTTAGTCTCCTCCCCCTCTGCATCAACATGCAGCCGCATTAATGTTGCGTTCCATTAACCTAGGAATGACGTCATCTCTGAGTAACAAAGTCGGAAAAAACATGCCGATCTACCAGGCTGTTGTTAGCCATTGTGTTAGCTGTTGTTAGCATGCCTTGCGTTGTAGTGCACAGAAAGCACGTGAAGAATGTAAATATCACTATGGTTGCATTTCTGTAAATACAAGTTGAAAAAGTCGAACTGTGTATACGGCTAATTTAGTGCAACACACACTAGTTAGATATGCAAATAAACAGAATATTACAGGAGCTTAATTACTGTTTACACTGGGGGGCAGCCATCTTTGATTGTCAGCTGGGGGGTGGTGAGGTTCGCCAAGTTCCCAGTAGGAAATTCTGAGTGGCGTTCCAGTTGCAGTTTCCCTACTAGTAACTTGTAACTTGTAAGTTGTAACTTCCAACTTCTGACTACAACTGGAACACACCATCAGGTCTTCACTGGTAAGAGCAGTGCAGCAATTCTTCTTCAGACAGTTGTCTCAGAACCTCTGTGGTTCTGAGCTTTAACGTCTGTCCCAAACTCAAAGTGTGTTCTTGTGAGCACAGATTTGATCTTAGGACAAAAGAAAAGTCACAAAAGTCAGGTAAACAGGGGGTGATCAAGCTCTGTGATTTGTTTGTGGTCTAGAAACTGCTTTACCAAGTGTGCAGTGTAAGCTGGTGAGCGGTCTTCATGAAGAATGAAATCAGTTCTCCACAGCTGTGCTCTCCGTCATCAGAATTTTTATGCAGTTTTTCTAGAACCTGTTTGTAATAGTGTTGATTAACTTTTGACCCTTCTCGAAATCACTCCTCCAAAATGGTGCCCTTAAAGCTGTGGTCTACGATTTGAAACCGCAGCCTGCCCCCCCTTCCCTCACCTCTCCCCTCCGTGTTCCAAGATCCCGCCCCCAGCTCGTGTCACCTCATATAACAACAAGCCCCTCGGACAGAGCTACGAGTGACTGGCATAATATATCAGCAGCAAACTCAATCAAAAACAGCTCAGCTCAACTGAAAGTATCAAACACGACAGACATCCTCCTTGTAACACACAGCAGTAGCCATTTCAATTGGACCGGCGGCAATGCGGGTCTGGTGCCGCCAGAGCGGAGCCGATTGTGGGGGAGGATTTATCTTTCTCGGCCTGTCCTCCCTAGCTCAGCTTACAATGCTAACGATTAGCGGCTAACAGGCTAACCCGCTCCGCTGCAAGTCATTAGCCAGGACAGGCACAGACTAACCAGAGTTATTCAGCAGACATCTCCCACTGTAGTAAACAAAGCCATTACCTGATCAACCAGGGGCGAAACGGCCGATGCTGAAGTTCTGACGGCCGACTGAGGCCATTCGTTAGCCGTGGGCCCGCTACCAGGCCTCAACCCGCGGGCAGAGCTCCGTTGGGCCCTGCGGGAGAGGGAAGCGGCTTCCCGGTTTCGGCGCTAGGCTTTTCCGGCTCCATGATAGTTCAGTAGCTAACGCTGCTAGCTGCTCACCGGAGGTAGAGGGGAGGAGGCGGGACCATGGGCATGACGCTGCGTAGTGAGGGAGACGAGGATTGGATGGACTCACGGACCAACTCACGGACCAATTGAACCTTACAGGCTTCTAGGCTTGATTGGTCAGCTAGTATGCAGCTTTGCAGCGGATATACTGAATGGATTTTTTTCGTTCTTTTTGGTCTTTATACTGTGTAGATAGGACCATAGGACCATAACAGCCCTATAAACGGTGTTATTAAAATGTACAAAGCTTCCAAATCGTAGACCATAGCTTTAATGTCAAAGAAAACATCCACACGGCCTTGAATTTGGACTTTGATGCTTCCTTCATCCTTGGCGATGATGGTGTTTCCAAAACACTGCCTGTAGTTTTGTCTCAGGGTTGTATTAGGAGGTCCAGGTTTCATCCTTAAAAAATTTTGTTCCTTTCAATTTGTGGCAAAATGTCTCCACAAATGTACCTGTATGTTTTTCCATTTGATCATGAGTCAAAAGCTTTGTGAGAGCCTTGGCACACACTTTTGTTATGTTCAAACTGTCTTGCTTTTTTCCCCCCAACTGTCTTCTTAACAAATGAAGACCATTTCTGCTCTCATTCTTATACAGAAACACATTAATTTTAAGGATGCACCGAATATTCAATATTCGGCCAAATAATGCAAAAAAGCCATATTCGGCCTTCATTGGAGTGAGGTAATAGCAAGGCCAAATAGTACCGTGGACGCATTGACAAAATCAACTACGTCATTGCGTGTGACTGTGGCTAAGCAGACTAAGGCTGTCACTTTTCCTAAAAATCAAACTCAAATGTGCACCCAAATAATCGAAGATATTCGATATACACCCCCCCCCCACACACACACACACACCCTGCCAAAAAAAAAACACAGTCACACAGGGTTAAACTCTTGACGAAGCGCCCCTGAACTCAGTAGCTTGGATGAAAAGCCGACGGCTGAGCCTGCAAATAAGTGGAGGACGAATGACTGAACTGCATTTCACAGAACACACAGCCTGGTCTTCGATTTAAGTTTGCCATCAACGGTGTATAACCAAAACTACTTCCACACAGCTCTCCTCAGAACATTCAGAGCTGTTAATGTCCGCTCGGAGTGGAAACTTTGTTTGAGGTCAAGAGAGCAGCGGATGTGACTAAGGGTCAAGCTGCGCTCACAGCGCCCTCTGTTGGACTGACTGGTCCACTGCTCCAGACCTGATGTGTCGCCACACTCAATATTTTACATTCAAATATTTATTTACAATTCAGTTACAGATATTTTTTCCCATGTTCGATCGGTTATTCAAATATTGAATATAAAGTGACAGCCTTAAAGCAGTCAAAAGGATAATTTGTTATATAAATATTTATTTGTTGGTATTATTGGTTTATTGGTTTACATCCACTTCAATGCACTTTAGTATTTTTTTTAATGCATGTTTTGTTTTGTTTGAAGGCTTAATATGAATGAAAAACTTGGTTGGGCTTTTTTTGAAAAGCAAAGGCTACTGGAATATTAAAAAAATGTCATAATATTCAATAAACAATGACTTTCTTTTAAAAACATGTCTAAAAATGTACTCTAAGCTATTAATGCAGTATTAAAAAATATAGTCATAATAGACATAATCTCTGCTTCACAAAATCCTTTTGAAAATCAAACACGTGTTAATTTGTTGCCCAACTTTAAGCTAGCTGTGAACTGAGGACATCAGGGTCAGGGGACAAAAGTATAATCCGTTTTTCTGTCAATACCAATGAACAGAAAAAGTGAAAATGGAGCCTTTAATCCCTTTTTTCGTTCTCTAACAAAAACAAAAAAACAGTTTTTTCCTTTTTGAATTGAAAAAGGAAAAACGAAACCAACACAATCAAATTACGGCCGAATTTCGTTTTTTGATTTTCCTTTTTCGTTTTTTCGTTACAGGTCTCAAAACGAAGAAACGGAAGAGCGCGATCATAGGTAAACTGGACTCCCCACCAAAATAAAAGCCTTCCTGATAGATGGGTAATAAAAGATTACGTTAAAGCTAGGGTCTACGATTTGAAACCGCAGCCTGCCCCCCCTTACCTCACCTCTCCCCTCCGTGTTCCAAGATCCCGCCCCCAGCTCGTGTCGCCTCATAAAGCCCCCTCGGACAGAGCTACGAGCGACTAGCACAATATATCAGCAGCAAACTCAATCAAAAACAGCTCAGCTCAACTGAAAGTATCAAACACGACAGACATCTCACTTATAACACACAGCAGTAGCCATTTCAATTGGACCGGCGGCAATGCGGGTCTGGCGCCGCCAGAGCGGAGCCGAGTGTGGGGGAGGATTTATCTTTCTCAGCCTGTCCTCCCCAGCTCAGCTTACAGTGCAAACGATTAGCGGCTAACAGGCTAACCCGCTCCCCTACAAGTTATTAGCCCGTGCAGGCACAAACTAACCAGAGTTATTCAGCAGACATCTCCCACTGTAGTAAACAAAGCCATTACCTGATCAACCAGGGGCGAAACGGTCGATGCTGAAGGTCTGACGGCCGGCTGAGGCTATTCGTTAGCCGTTAACCGTTAGCCCGCTAACAGGCCTCAACCCGCGGGCAGAGCTCCGTCTGGCCCCGCGGGAGAGGGAAGCGGCTTCCCGGCGCTAGGCTTTTCCAGCTCCATGATAGTTCAGTAGCTAACGCTGCTAGCTGCTCACCGGAGGTAGAGGGGAGGAGGCGGGACCATGGGCATGACGCTGCGTAGTGAGGGAGACAGGGGATTGGATGGACTCACGGACCAACTCACGGACCAATTGAACCTTACAGGCTTCTAGGCTTGATTGGTCAGCTAGTATGCAGCTTTGCAGCGGATATACTGAATGGATTTTTTTTCGTTCTTTTTGGTCTTTATACTGTGTAAATAGGACCATAGGACCATAACAGCCTTATAAACGGTGTCATTAATATGTACAAAGCTTCCAAATCGTAGACCATAGCTTTAACACTGAGCTGGCCAGGAACTCAAGCTTTTTGCTGCAGCTTATCTTGAAGCCCTTGACGATGTACTTCTTCAAGAACCCAGAGCAGGGAGCTCAGACCACGCTGCACTGCGCCCTGCAGGAGGGACTCGAACCCCTGAGCGGACGCTACTTCTTCAACTGCACCGTGAGGGAGCTGTATGCTCAGGCCAAGGACGACGCTGCAGCCAAGAAGCTGTGAGGGCTCAGTGAGAGGATGTGCAGTCTTGCTTAGGAAAATAGTAAAACCAAGAAACTTAAGGTTGTTTTTAATGAGCACAGGGTCTTGTGTTTTAACATTTACCGCAGGAAGATGTCCTTAAAAGCTCCCGATGACTTTTTATAAGCAGGAGTAATTATATGAGTTCAGGTTTGGAGAGCCGAACAGAGACGTACAGATCATCAGCTAAATAACCTCTTAATTTTTACAAAATAAATAAGTAATGATTGCTTTAAATATTTTTGAGAGCCATTTTATATGTAAAACATTTCCGTATGATGACCAAATGTACGAATGCATTATGTATTTTGAAGAGTTCATAACCACTCTCAATAAAACAATGTACTCTCAGAGCATGATCTTCTTTTAAATGGGATTAGCCAGAGACTCTGGTTCCTCTGGTATGAAGTGGGCAGGTTTAATAGAGGAAGGTGCTGGTGAGTACTATCAAGATTAAATCAATCATAAGTTAACATGAAGCATTAAAGGATCCGATAACTAACTTTTTAGAATTGATTTTATGATTGATAGTGTGTGAGTGAGTAAGTGACTATACTATACTGACTATACTATAAGACTCTATGTCATTATAACTATGCATTTCTATATTTAAAGTGACAGTGATTGAACCAATATCATCTCCTATTGGACTTTTAACTGATTTTAACAGATGACATCACATCACTGCTGTCCTTGCTTCTCTCCACTTGCTTTCTCTTCACTTATGAATCCATTCTAAGATTTTACTGATCACTTTCAAAGCCTTTACAGATCTGGCTCCAGCCTACATCTCTGAATTACTGACACCTTCTGAGCCTCCGCGGGGGCCTTTTGACTGCTCCAAAGTCGAAACCGAAGACTACCCTGATGGTGATCGGGCCTTGTCTGTCAGAGCTCCTCGACTTTGGAAACCATGCCCTTTTATTACTTACATACTCATTTATCATCAATGTTAGTTATTTATTTTATCTACATGTTTTGTTTTACAATTACCTATTGAACTCCTCTTTTCTTACTCTACTCACTGGTCTCATCGTCTTAGTCCTGTTTTTACCATCTTTTTTCTTTTAATATACTCCCTTTATTATGATTGTTATTTTTTGTTCTATTTTATTTTATGTATTTTTTCTTTTCTCTTTCGGCCATCCTCTTTCTGCCCTCTTGTTTTCCATTTTCCTCATGTGATGTCTTCAACTATCAACTGTCATAAATGTATGTATCTATAAATATATGATCTATTTATTGTCCTGTAATTTTACATAAAACGAAATGCCTTCTCCACCAGTGTTATTCTTCTGTACGGGTGGAAAATTATGTCATCTATTTCCAGCTCACCAGCTTGTTTTCTTTTGTTGCTTTAAGTAACATGACCCTCTGCTTTATCCTCTTAGTCTTTTGGTCTCTTTTTGACCTGTTTAATTTTATTGTACCCAGAGTTCTACCTTTTTCAGCTTTTGTTATCTCTGTTAAAGCACTTTTTAAACATCGTTTTTTAAAGGTTCTAATGCAAATAAATAAAGTTACTTATTATTTTTTAAAGTATAATTACATGGCACATTACAGTCATTTGCTGCTAAAAGAGGGAGGAAAACAATATGTTTGGATTTAGCTTAGAGGGAGTTTTGTCTTAAATTAAATGCACTCACCAACTACAGCATCAAGCTTTGTGTTATCCAGTTTATTGACTACATCTTTGTGAGGTCGTGACTGCCCCATAGTCAAACATGAATCGGACAGTGTTTTTCCACTGTGGATGAGCATCATGAGATCCCAAAATGTCTGATCCCCTACAATGCTGAACTTGCAGTCAGCAGAGACCTCAGCTTTTGTTTGGGAATTTTACATCATAGTCTGGCACAAGAGGCACCTGAGGCACCAAATAAGGATAAAACAATTACATACAATATTCTTTAGAATTTATTAATCTATGCAGTGAATATATATAGGCCTGTAGTCTATAGACTAACTTCATAACAGGAGAAATCTTCATCATACCATTTCCTAATCCATCATTAATGGTACACATGCAACACAAAGTTGATGAATATGCTTTCTTTCTAGCTGATGCACACAATCTAAAGATGCAGAGGGAAAATGTAGCCAAAAACCTTTCCGTACATGGGTAAATAGCCAACAGTATCCATGCATTTTGAGGTATTTGCTATGTCTACAGGGTCAGACAATACTGGAAGAAAGAAACTGGTGGGTCTACAGATGGTGTGGGTGTTGAACAGATGGATTTTCTGCGACATCTTTCAGCTGTGTCACTACTGCTGGAAGCTCTGTAAAGGGAATGGAAACAAGGGTCCAAAGTACTTTCATATATGAGGTTAAACCTGAAACTGTTAATGCTGTCTGGCCTGACAGGATTAAAGTAAAACATGTTTTTGTTGAAACGGATGAAGTCGTGTACACTTAACCCATGCATTGGCATCATTAGCACTTCTTGTCCTCTCGGGTCAAATCGTCCCAGTCTGTTTTAATTGCTTATAAAGCATAACGTTTAAAATTTTCTCCAATGTTTTAGCTTCTCCTTTTTAGTGAACTTGTTTCAAACATATTGACATATATTTTACTTTTTTTGGTAATGTATGGTATGATACTCCTGATTTACAGAAAATTTAACCTCATTTATGAGTAAAAAAAAAAACAGATTCAGTATTATTTTCACAAAGTTTATTATCAGAGGCACACCAATTGATGGGATATCACAGACAGTTTTATGTCAAAGTTTGCTCAGGATATTGTTTTTAAACCACTTAAATATTTTAAAGGCAGCAAATAGTCACACCTGTTGTCTTTCCAGCTCAAATTGACCCAGTCTGTTTTAAAGAACTGAAAAAGCATGAGGTATAAAATTATCTCCATTTTTTCTTGGTTCTCCTTTTTGTGAACTTGTTTCCAACATATTAACATGTATTTTTAATTGATTTTATGATTAATGGTATGATGGACATGTTTTTCATAAAAGGATGCCTCATTTTTGAGTAAAAATTGCAGTAATTCAAAATTATTTTCATTAAAATGCAACTGAAATGAAACCATGAGATAACTTACTGTACTTATGGAATAAGGCTCTCCCACCTGAAATAGGGTGCGAAGTGTGCATCCTTGTTTTAAAATGTTGCTTCAGTCCCATCAACTGAATCTTACCCAAATACAGCAGTGCTGTGTACACATACATATGGGCTGATTGTTGATCTTATGACTGGGTTGTGTTAAGCCCCTGTTCAGCTCTATGATGTTCAGAGCATCATACTACAGGTTCCATGAATGCATTTAATGGTGTAACTCAGTGGGCATTGCATAACAAATTTACATGCGTGAGAAATACCAGATCTGGCATGTGAGCGTATGATTTGCCTGATTCATTGTCTGAAATTCTGCATGTGAGATATTCTCTTCCCATGGCAGATATAGCCTATGACAATGTGGAACACAATATGGAGGATGACAATTCTCAACACAGCCCAGGGGAAGACAATTCACGCACAGCAATCTTGATGACCCAATATGTGGGTTTCAAAAAATCACCAAGGCAGAAGTACTCTTTGTACTGAAGCACAATTTGACCATGTCTGCTCTCAAAGATTTGCTTCAAATTATTAACCACATATGTGCCAGCATAGTGGTACCAGGCACGAAACATCTGTTTAAAAAGGTTTTCAGACACTTGTGCACTGCTGCAGTACTTAACACTATGTGTGTAAATACTGCCAGTAGTGTGTTGGAAATAACACAGACCAATCCAAGCTTCAAAAATGTTCTACTTATAACCAGCCACACACTATTACTGATCTAAAAAATACCAGGTGAACAGGTGAAATGTTTACTGGAAAAGAACAGTGACTGGTTAAATCATAGGTATTGAAAGTTAACAATCAGTAAAAACATGAGCAATATAAATGCCTGCTTATGTATCTATATATGTATATATACATATATATATATATATATATATATACATATATATATATATACACACACACACACACACACACACATATATATATATATATATATATATATATATATATATACAGAGAGAGAGAGAGAGAGATAGATAGATAGATAGATAGATAGATAGATAGATAGATAGATAGATAGATAGATAGATAGATATGACAGTATTTTATTTCAAACATTTTTCTCTTTCAAATAATTTTGTTTTTGTTTTGTTTTTGGCAATAATTGTGTTATGAAGCACTTTCAGTTTATACTAAAGCATCTAGATGTAATTTAACCCCGCCACCACCCCCCCTCATCGGAGGACAAATAAACTTTATTATTCGATTACATTATCGACATCAAAATAGCTGTAATGATGTGAATACTATTGATTTATTTAAATTTAATTAAAATACCTTTGTTTTCAACAAATTTCTGTTTAGGCTTAAAGTTTGTAAGAGTTTTATGGTTTCTAACATTTCAATTTGACTGGAAGATTTATATTCATAACACATTCATGACAGTAATTTATTAGGGATATTTTTTCTATTTCATATATATATTTTTTTGCAATAAATGTGTTATGAAGCACTTTTAGTTTATACTAAAGCATCTAGATGTAATTTAACCCCGCCACCACCCCCCCTCATCGGAGGACAAATAAACTTTATTAACTACTTCCTGCTTCGATTACATTATCGACATCAAAATAGCTGTAATGATGTGAATACTATTCATTCATTTAAATTTAATTAAAATACATTTGTTTTCAACAAACTTCTTTTTAGGCTTAAAGTTTTTAAGAGTCTTATGGTTTCTAACATTTCAATTTGACTGGAAGATTTATATTCAGAACACATTCATGACAGTAATTTATTAGGGATATTTTTTCTATTTCATATATATATATATTTTTGCAATAAATGTGTTATGAAGCACTTTTAGTTTATACTAAAGCATCTAGATGTAATTTAACCCCGCCACCACCCCCCCTCATCGGAGGACAAATAAACTTTATTAACTACTTCCTGCTTCGATTACATTATCGACATCAAAATAGTTGTAATGATGTGAATACTATTCATTCATTTAAATTTAATTAAAATACATTTGTTTTCAACAAACTTCTTTTTAGGCTTAAAGTTTTTAAGAGTTTTATGGTTTCTAACATTTCAATTTGACTGGAAGATTTATATTCATAACACATTCATGACAGTAATTTATTAGGGATATTTTTTCTATTTCATATATATATATATTTTTGCAATAAATGTGTTATGAAGCACTTTTAGTTTATACTAAAGCATCTAGATGTAATTTAACCCCGCCACCACCCCCCCTCATCGGAGGACAAATAAACTTTATTAACTACTTCCTGCTTCGATTACATTATCGACATCAAAATAGCTGTAATGATGTGAATACTATTCATTCATTTAAATTTAATTAAAATACATTTGTTTTCAACAAACTTCTTTTTAGGCTTAAAGTTTTTAAGGGTTTTATGGTTTCTAACATTTCAATTTGACTGGAAGATTTATATTCATAACACATTCATGACAGTAATTTATTAGAAATATTTTTTCTCTTTCATATATATATATTTTTGCAATAAATGTGTTATGAAGCACTTTTAGTTTATACTAAAGCATCTAGATGTAATTTAACCCCGCCACCACCCCCCCTCATCGGAGGACAAATAAACTTTATTAAAGACCACCCACTGCTTGGGTTACATTATGGACATGGTAGTGGGTGTAATAAAGTAAATAATATATATATTTTTACCTTGATTTATTTCATGTTTGATTATTTTGGGTTTGTAGTCTCCAGCTGTTTTTTGGCCTATTTATTTTTATAGCTATTTTAAATGTTTGGAATATTTCTGCTTTAATAGAGGATTTTTTATTCATGTTTCAACGTGTCAATTATTTAATTAACTTTTTCTAACGCTTTAAATATGTTACCAAGTATTCTTACTTTAGTCTAAACTATGGTTTTTTTTTTAACCCTTTACCAGCCTATCTCACTTTCTTTTCATCTTTTCTTCTTAATTGCCTTCTCTTTCTTGCGTCCTCCTGGAAGCAAAAGAGAGTCGAGAGTGAGCCTGGAGTTCTGCTGAAGAAGTCTCAACAATTCATCTTCTGCTCTCGATGCAAAAACTCCTGCATTTCTGAGCCTGAAAAGCAGACAGAGAGGAGGAGTGTTTCTTACCTCTGGCCAGAATGCGAGTCCTCCTGTCTCTCCTTCTCCTCCTGCTCCTGCCTCAGAATCTCCTTCTGCTCCTGCTTCAGAATCTCCTTCTGCTTCTCACTGTCCTCCTGCTCCTGCTTCTCAATCATCTCCTGCCTCTCCCTCTCCTCTTGCTCCTGCTTTTCAATCATCTTCTGCCTCACTCTCTCCTCCTGCTCCTGCTTCTCAATCATCTCCTGTTTCTTCCTCTCCTTCAGCTTTCTTTTCCATTCCAGCCTCCGCTGCCTCTTCTTCTCAATCATCTCCTGCCTCAGAATCTCCTTCTGGTCCTGCTTCTCAATCATCTCATGCCTCTCCCTCTCCTCTTGCTCCTGCTTCTCAATCATCCCCCTCCTCTCACTCCCCTCCTGCTCCTGCTTCTCAATCATCTCCTGCCTCTTACTCTCCTCCTGCTCCTGCTTCTCAATCATCTCCTGCCTCTTACTCTCCTCCTGCTCCTGACTCTCAATCATCTCCTGCCTCTTACTCTCCTCCTGCTCCTGCTTCTCAATCATCTCCTGCCTCTTACTCTCCTCCTGCTCCTGACTCTCAATCATCTCCTGCCTCTCTCTCTCCTGTTTCTTCCTTTCCTTCTGCTTTCTTTTCCATTCCAGCCTCCGCTGCCTCTTCTTCTCAATCATCTCCTGCCTCTTACTGTCCTCCTGCTCCTGCTTCTCAATCATCTCCTGCCTCTTACCCTTGTCCTGTTCCTGACTCTCAATCATCTCCTGCCTCTCCCTCTCCTCTAGCTCCTGCTTCTCAATCATCCCCTGCCTCTTACTCTCCTCCTGCTCCTGCTTCTCAATCATCTCCCGCCTCTTACTCTCCTTCTGCTCCTGCTTCTTAATCATCTCCTGCCTCTTACTTTCCTCCTGCTCCTGCTTCTCAATCATCTCCTGCCTCTTACTCTCTTCCTGCTCCTGCTTCTCAATCATCTCCTGCCTCTTACTGTCCTCCTGCTCCTGCTTCTCAATCATCTCCTGCCTCAGTCTCTCCTTCTGCTCCTGCTTCTCAATTATCCCCTGCCTCTTACTCTCCTCCTGCTCCTGCTTCTCAATCATCTCCTGCCTCTTACTCTCCTCCTGCTCGTGCTTCTCAATCATCTCCTGCCACACTCTTTCTTCCTGCTCCTGAATCATCTCCTGCCTCTCCCTCTCCTCTTGCTCCTGCTTCTCAATCATCTCCTGCCTCCTACTGTCCTCCTGCTCCTTCTTCTCAATCATCTCCTGCCTCTCCCTCTCCTCTTGCTCCTGCTTCTCAATCATCTCCTGCCACACTCTCTCCTCCTGCTCCTGAATCATCTCCTGCCTCTTACCCTTTTTCTGCTCCTGCTTCTCAAACATCTCCTGCCATACTCTCTCCTCCTGCTCCTGAATCATCTTCTGCCTCTTACTCTCCCTCTGCTCCTGCTTCTCAATCATCTCCTGCCTCCTACTGTCCTCCTGCTCCTTCTTCTCAATCATCTCCTGCCTCTTACTCTCCTCTGCTCCTGCTTCTCAATCATCTCCTGCCACCTCTTACTGTCCTCCTGCTCCTGAATCATCTCCTGCCTCTTACCCTCCTCTGCTCCTGCTTCTCAATCATCTCCTGCCACACTCTCTCCTCCTGCTCCTGAATCATCTCCTGCCTCTTACTCTCCTCTGCTCCTGCTTCTCAATCATCTCCTGCCTCTCTCTCTCCTGTTTCTTCCTCTCCTTCCGCTTTCTTTTCCATTCCAGCCTCTGCCTCTTCTTCTCAATCATCTCCTGCCTCTTACTCTCCTCCTGCTCCTGCTTCTCAATCATCTCCTGTCTCTCACTGTCCTCCTGCTCCTGCTTCTCAATCATCTCCTTCCCCTCCCTCTCTGCTCCTGCTTCTCAATCATCTCCTGCCTCTTACTCTCCTTCTGCTCCTGCTTCTCAATCACCTCCTGCCTCTCACTCTCCTCCTGGTCCTGCTTCTCAATCATCTCCTGCCCTACTCTCTCCTCCTGCTCCTGCTTCTCAATCAGCTCCTTCTGCTCTGTCTCTTCTAGCTCAATTCTCTGCTCCACCAGCCACCTCCTACCTTCCATATCCTCCACCTGTAACCCCTGCTCCTCTCTCTCCTCCTCTCTCCTGCTTTCCAACATTCTAACCTGTTGTTTTAACATCTCCTCCTCTCTCCCTCTCTCCCTCTCCAAAACCTCCTCCTCCACTCTCTGACTCTCCACCTGCTCTTTTCTGTAGATCTCCTCCCTCCCCTTCATGCAACAACTCATGCATCTGAATATACTTGGCAGCCTCAGTCTCCATCTCCTTCTCCTTCCTTTCTCCTCATCCTTCATCCATCCTTGCTCCTTCTTGTTTTTTTTTTTTTTTTCCCTTCAATACTTACCCATCTGTCCTCCTCCTCCTCTTTCCCTCTCTCACAATCTCCAACACCTCCTTTCAAGTCTCTGTCTCTCCTCCTGCTCCTTTCTGGAGATCTCCTCCCTCCCTCTTCTTGCTCCAACACATAGGTCTCAATCTAATTGACAGCTTCTGTCTCCTTCTCCTTCCTTTCTCCTCACCCTTCATCCATCCTTGCTCCTCCTTGCTCCTTCCCTGGTTATTTCCCCATCTGTCCTCCTCCTCCTCCTCCTCTCCAATTCTCTGCTCCTGCCCTTTTCTGTAGAATCTCCCTCCTTCTCCTGCTCCTGCTCCTGCTCCTTCTCCTTCCTGCTTCCTCCCTCATCCTCCTTTCTTCTTTCCTCTCCTGGATACTTACCTATCTGTCCTCCTTCTCCTCCTCTCCTCCTCTCCTCCTCCTCCTCCTCCTCCTCCTCCTTCTCTTCCTCTTCCTCCTCCTCTCTCCTCCCTCCTTTTCCTTCTCCTTCTCCTCCTCCTTCTCCTCTCTCTCTCTCTCTCTCTTCTTCGTTGGTGTTGGTCCTCGATCCGATGGTGTCTTGTCTCTGCTTGTTTGTGCTTTCTCTCTGGCTTTAGTTTTCTGTAAGATCAAGCCAGAACAATGTCAGTAACACTTTCAAAACACACTAAACTAAAAAAGTTCACTCATATTTCCTCAGAGTCCAGCACTAAGACTTCCTCCTCATCGAGGTCAATGTCTGAGTTTATAAGATCATGTCAGTGCAGCTCTACAGTTTAAAACGGGAAGAGCCAGGAAAACTTCACAATCTGTCATCTTTCATAGAGCACCACTCATGAATGAAGATTCATTGACCCTCACAGAGTCAAGAAACAGTGACGACTAAAAAACATTTCAAATACTTTGCAAGGAGCAAAGAAATAAACAACGTGAAGAAATCGTCATGTAATTGAGGTTGGTTGAAATAACCATTTGACATTCATTCAAAGTGACGCCTGAAATTAACCAGAAGAGACAACGAGCAAAAATTATGTCACAGATTATGAAAGAAAAAAAGGTGGAAAGGAAATTTCCTGTACGATTTAATGTAATGTGATGACCTGGCAGAAAAGTTGTTAGTGATAAGCAACGTCTCTTAAAAATTGATAAATCGGATAACTGTCATTCATTCACTGACGATTTCAACCTGACAGGTCACAAATACAAATACAGACAAACATATTAAATGGGATAACACAACAGTAAGAATTCAATCTACTATAATTAAAATACAAAACCCTTAAAACTCTTACTTTAAAAGCAGAATCTCCAGCTTCATAACTAAATTTACACAGGAAACTGATGGAGTGGGTTTGAGCTCATTTATCTGTTAATATTTATGCTGCTCCATGTGTGATCCACTGAAAAGTCATTTGAACTTTCAGACCACTGTATTCAATCCAAACACACCAAAATAAAAACAGAGAGATATTTTATTGCGCCACAGAGCAGTGCTGTGGATTTACAGAGGCTCTGTTAAATCCTTTGATGCACAACATAGGTACCCTGCGTTTAATGCACAACATGGGTCAGAAATGACCCACATTCATTTCAATGGCTATTTAACGCTGGCTAAGTTTATCTTTGTTTCATCTTTTTAAATCAATTCATCTTATGATTAGTTATTACAAGTCATTTTTGGGTATCCTGTTTTTGATTACCACATATCCTTATTTTCATTTTTCCCTTTTGATGCTATGAAGAGAACCAGTTTTTGTATTACTATGTCAAATATCCACAAATGGGTCAATAATGACTCATGTGTAATTTATAATTTACATCTTGTAATCATAATTTGTTTCAGTTATTTCTTTAGCAGTGAGTGGGTCAAAACACTTGTGCGCTGTTCTGTACTTTTATTTGATAATTGAAAACTGCTGAATTCTGTTCTGACTTTACTTCAACTAAAATCAATAATACAGAAAGCTGTTTGGATATGAAATAGATATTGACAGTATCAACTGTAGTTAAGCGCTACTGTTACTTGAATTTTCAGTACAGGCACTCAATTTAGGTCAACTAGTGCACCAGTAGACTTTACTACTGAAGCAAAATGTGTCACTATTATGACTAGTAGATCAAAAACGGCCACTAGTAAAACTAGTAGACTGTTCAGGTCTATTTAAGTAACTTCAAAATGTTCACTAGTACTAAAAGTAAGCCTTAAATGCTACTAGGGAGTGGAAAGGCAAATTTAAGCTTCCCACTGGCTATTCAAAGTATTACAGCTCATCAGGGTGCTGGATTTGCTTATAATCCATCAAACCTTGTTTGCATTTGTTCTACTCATACTACTAGTTCATCTTTTGGCTTTACTAGTACTACTGGTAGACTGAAAAAGTATGCTAGTACTACCAGTGAGATATTTTGAGTTTACAACTAGTACTAGTAAACAAATATTTTGTTTTTCTAGTAAAGGTTTTTGGCCCAATTGTGTGTGAGTTTGCCTTACTAATGAAGCAAAATTGCCGACTAGTTAACAATTTTGTGTTATAGGTACTACTAGTAAAGCTTTAATTTTTTTTGGAAACACTTTTTAAGTTGTATTAATATTGTGACACAGTCCGTTCGTCCATTAGTTGACCAAAATTGAGTACATGTACTCCAAATTTGAGTAATAGTAGAGCTTAACTACAGTTGATGTCACCAATATCTATTTTCTGCAAGCAGCCGAGCAATCAGCTGAGCTAAGTAGAGAGCAAACTGTAAAGGTTAGTAACTTAATCAGCTAACTATAATGGATTATGTCAACAGCTAGCTACAGTTACTACTTTTCTCTAATAAAAAATGCATTCTCTCTCTCAGCGTACCCTAAACCTTATTACAGTTGACTTACAACATTGCTATCTACTTTTTCCAAGGTAAGGTTGGGACAATCATAAAAATAATTATAATACTTTCATCTACTAGTTCCGCACAAAGTACACGATGTGGGTCATTTCAACCAGTGTGTGTTACCTTGATTTAGAAATAAAAAAGGTGCAAATGTTCATAAAGTAAGGAAGGGAAAATAAAAATGATGACTTGTACAAAACAATAACAAGTGATTTAGTGCATTCTTGCAATACTTACTGATAAAATACATTTATTTCAAAGATGTATCACAGAAACACTCAGTCATGAATAAAATAAGAGGAAAAAGGATATGGGTCCTTTCTGACACATGTTGTGCATTATTAGAGAGGTAGTGATAAAAAAGGTGTTTTACTCAAAATGTTACAAGGCAAAAAATAAAATAAGGACATGTAAAATTAAAAAAAACAAGTTGAACAAGGCTGAATGATTAAATTAATTTATTGCAAAGATATAGACAAAAACTCAGCCGGGTCACTTTTGCCCCATGTTCCACACTCGGTTAAGCTCGAGGCTAGCTTAAAGTCAGATGTGAAAAGAGACTAAAGTAAACATTTATCAAGTGTAAAAGTTGAAAATCTGTCATCAACTGTTTCATTTTCACATTAAGAACACTTCAAACTTTATTTTCATACATGGTGTGATCTATGACTCTCAAAACATGGATCAATCAGGGTACTAAACTTTTCTGTTTCACTCCTTCAGTTAATACACGCTAACAAATGTAACTTGGCTACAAAAGAAATGAAGAAGTCTGTGTCCTACACAATATGATTTAATTCCAAACACAAAAGGCAAAGAAATGATCATGAACTAGCTAGCTTAAGCAAGCTAATGATCCCTGCCTAGCAAGATAACACAAAATGAGTGTAGTTACCTCCAAGTGGCTTGGTGAAAAGGGAAGAACTTCATTGGAGCTGGTTTATATACTCCACAGATGAACAAATAGCGTTACTATGCTGATGCTAGTTTGTAAGATGCGTGTTGTTGCTATGGTAACAGTGAAGAACTGCTGACAGGACAAAAGATTTAACCTTAATGTCCTACTTCTCTGCACAAAATAACCACACAGAGAAATAAACTGATCAAATAAAGTCAGAAAAGAAACCCTGATATCAGGAGAACATTTAAACTGAGACTTTATATCAGAAACAAATCCCAATGGTCAGTAAATCTGTCCAGGCAGCAGAAAACACTTCAATATACTCAGACAAACTTCAGATACTCATTTAAAAATACAGAAATTATAATTCAATGACTTTTATTTTGACTAAATGGTTTATTTCATTTTTATTATTATTTTTTTATTTCAATGTAAATGTTTTATTGTTCAAAAGCAGTCTTGTATACTTCTGTCCAAAACAGTAAAACCTCGGCCTCACTAAATGACTTATTGATGTACTGCTCATCTGTCAAATGACTTAACTCAATGACTTTTATATTACCACACAGCTCCCTGTATAAAGGACTGGATTAACAATAAATCTTTACATTTGAACTTTTACACTGATTACAAATGAGTCATTTCTTCAGTTATATATAGAAGGGGTTTTATTTAATTTTGTCCTGCTCAATGCACACCTAAGATCAGGCCAAAAGACCAACACACACCATGTATGTATCATGACAGACAGCCTTTTCACTCTCTATATGTGTATTTCTGTTTAGTGATAAGCAACATCTCTTAAAAATAAATTTATCACTGATAGTTGTCATTTACTCACTGACACACATTTCAACCTGACAGGTCACAAATTCAAGGGTAGACAAACGTATAAATGGGATAACACAAAAGTAAGAATTCAATCTACCTGCTAAAGTTTAACCGACAACAAAACACTTAAAGCTCTTCGTTAAAAACCAGAATCTGCAGCTGTACAACTAAATTCATGTACACACTAAACTAATGGAGTGGGTTTGTATCTGTTGTTGTGTAAGTTATGATTGAGTGTGTGTCCTGCTGCTCCATTTATGATCCACTGATATGTCATTTTAACTTTCAGACTGCTGTATTCAATCCAAACAAAGTAAAGCAGCAGACACACAGCAGCCACAACAACTGACTATCAATAGTTTTCAAACTCCAGTGGAAAAGGTCATACAACCTAAACTACTACAAACCCAATAAATTCAATTCATATAGTTTTTAATATAGTGAAATATGTTTATCAACAGGTAATGACTAAAAACTGTAATAACTGTACTGTTGTTGACTGCAGAAACATCATCAAACATCTCTTCTAGTTTATCACACAGCTCTTATTTAAGATGAACAGGTTTAAATGTATTTAATGTCAATTTTTACATTTTTGAGATGTATTTTGGGGGATTTTTTTGTGCCTTTGTTGGAAAGAGACAGTAGATAGGCTTTTGAAAGGGGACGAGAGAGTAGGAGAGGACACACTGGTCACAGGCTGGATTGGAACTCGGACCGGCAGAAGCGTGTTCATGGGACGGGCCTGTTTGCTAACCACTTCACCAAACCAGCACCCCTCAATTTTAAAATTTGGACATATATTCATTAATAGCTAATAATTAAAAAAAAAACTGTGATAACTTCACTGTTGTTGACTGTAGTGGCACCAAAGCCAGCCTGATGATCAAACATATCTTCTAGTTTATAATACAGCTCTACACTATAAATATGTTTAAATTCAATTCATATGTCTTTGAATATAGTAAAGTATGTTTATCAACAGGTAATGATGACTATAAAAACTGTAATAAATGTGGCTGACTGAAGTGAAACAAAAGTCAGCCTGATGATCAAACATCTCTTCTAGTTTATCTTCAACTATTATTTAAGATAAATAGGTTTATATTTAATGTGTGTCATTTTTTAAAATATTGACAAATATTCATTCATAGGTAACGACTATAAAAACTGTGTTAACTTCACTGTTGTTGACTAAAGTGACACCAAAGCCAGCCTGATGATCAGACATACTTTCTGTTTTATAATACAGCTCTACCCAAGATAAATGTTTTAATTCATATGGCTTTTATTATAGTGAATCATGTTTATTAATGACTATAAAAACTGTAACAACTGTTTTGTTGTTGACTGTAGTGACATCAAACTCATATATATATATATATATATATATATATATATATATATATATATATATATATATATATATATATATATATATATATATATATATACACACACATATATATATATATATATATACATATATATATATATATATATATATATACATGTACACACATCAATATTTGAAATAAATACTTAAATGGAATATATGTCATTTATATATAAATAAAATTAAAGTATAAGTTAAATATTAAGCTATTGATAAACATACTTCACTATATTAAGAAGCGATATGAATTTTATTTAAACATATATATCTTGGTAGAGCTGTATTATAAACTAGAAGAGATGTCTGATCATCAGGTTGGCTTTGGTGCCTCTACAGTCAACAACAGTGAAGTTATTACAGGTTTTAAAGTTTTTTATCTATTAATATATATTTGTCAACATTTTAAAAAATATATTAATTACATTGAAACATATATATCTTAAATAAGAGCTGTAGACTAAACTAGAAGAGATGTTTGATAATCAGGCGGGGTTTGGTGTTACTACAGTCAACAGCAGTACAGTCATTACAGTTTTTATAGTCATTACCTTTTGGCAAATTTATTTACTTTACTTCACTAGGTCACTCCATGAGAATGGTTACTTTTTGTACAGCAACTTAATGTTTTACTTATATACTTACTTTCTTTCAAGAATTAAAACATAATCACAAATAGTTAGCATCTTACCGTTATAAATCAACATAAATAACAGCTTAATTTAATTTTATATTTTTATTCCATTATATTTAAAAATGACTTTAGTACCACCACAGTCAACAACAGCAGTTATTACAGTCATCGTCATTTCCTTTCAATGAATATACGTCAATATAAAAAAATATATAAATTACATAATAAACTATTTCTCTAAAGTAAGAGCTGTGGTATAAACTACAAGAGATGTGTGATTATCAGGCTGAGTTTGGTGCCGCTACACTACACTTGTACTTTGGCGTCTTTACGGTGAAGTTATTGAATTTTCTTTCACACTATTCCTCCGATGGTAAAATGTGGGGTCAGGTTTGGAACTAGGCTGTTTTTATAGATGAATTATTGATCCAAAATATGAGTTTATCCCAATTTTCCGGGTTAATAAAGTCGCAAGTGGTGTTTATTTACAGAGGCTCCGTTTAATTCACACTCGGTTAAGCTCGAGGCTAGCTTAAAGTCAGATGTGAAAAGAGACTAAAGTAAACATTTATCAAGTGTAAAAGTTGAAAATCTCTCATCAACTGTTTCATTTTCACATTAACAACACTTCAAACTTTATTTTCATACATGGTGTGATCTATGACTCTCAAAACATGGATCAATCAGGGTACTAAACTTTTCTGTTTCACTCCTTCAGTTAATACACGCTAACAAATGTAACTTGGCTACAAAAGAAATGAAGAAGTCTGTGTCCTACACAATATGATTTAATTCCAAACACAAAAGGAACAGAAATGATCATGAACTAGCTAGCTTAAGCAAGCTAATGATCATGAACTAGCTAGATAAGACAAAATGAGTGTAGTTACCTCCAAGTGGCTTGGTGAAAAGGGAAGAACTTCATTGGAGCTGGTTTATATACCCCACAGATGAACAAATAGCGTTACTATGCCGATGCTTATAGTTTGTAAGATGCGTGTTGTTGCTATGGTAACAGTGAAGAACTGCTGACAGGACAAAAGATTTAACCTTAATGTCCTGCTTTTCTGCACAAAATAACCACACAGAGAAATAAACTGATCAAATAAAGTCAGAAAAGAAACCCTGATATCAGGAGAACATTTAAACTGAGACTTTATATCAGAAACAAACCCCAATGGTCAGTAAATCTGTCCAGGCAGCAGAAAACACTTCAGTACACTCAGACAAACTTCAGATACTCATTTAAAAATACAGAAATTATAATTCAATTAGTTTTATTTTGACTGAATTGTTTATTTCATTTTTATAATTATTTTTTTTATTTCAATGTACGTTTTTTATTGTTCAAAAGCAGTCTTGTATACTTCTGTCCAAAACAGTAAAACCTCGGCCTCACTAAATGACTTATTGATGTACTGCTCATCTGTCAAATGACTTAACTCAATGACTTTTATATTACCACACAGCTCACTGTATAAAGGACTGGATTTACAATAAATTTTTACATTTGAACTTTTACATTGATGTCATAGTAGTCACTTCTACAACTGTATAAAGCTGTGGTTATATTTAATTTTGTCCTGCTCAATGCACACCTAAGATCAGGCCAAAAGACCAAGACACACCATGTATGTATCATGACAGACAGCCTTCTCACATGTGTTACTGGCCTTTCACTCTCTATAAGTGTACTTCTATTTGGTTATAAGCAATGTCACTTAAAAATTGACAATCACTGTTTATTGTCATTCATTCACTGACACACATATCAACCTGACAGGTCACAAATTCAAGAGAAGAAAAACATATAAATGGGATAACACAAAAGTAAGAATTCAATCTAATTAAAATACAAAACCCTTCAAGCTCTTTGTGAAATTTGTAATAAACAAATTGCAACAGGATAAAATAGAGATGCAAAATGTTGGCTATTTTGCTGATATCCTATCTGCTGACATTTCAAAAGCTAATTTATACAATACAGTTATCAAGAACGGTATTTAGAAATTAGAAAAGTAGTTATGGAAGCGGCTTTTCCACTTCAGTTGGACAGTGGAGTGTCCACTCATGTCTGTCCATGTGTTGAATGCTGCATGCTGACGTGATCCCTGAAGAAGGGTCCAGCTGCAGGCTTGCAGGCAGCACTCTCCTGACCCGGACTCTCACGGCTGCACTCTCACTCCCCTCAGTCGCACATGCGCAGTGAGAAGGGTAACCCCAACCCTAACCCTATTTGCCCTGCAAAGACAACTCCAATTCACTGGGTGGAGCTGTTGGGAAAAACTGACAGTCCTGAGAGTGCTGTCTGCAAGGCTGCAGCTGGATACTACAGGATCTCAAAACTTATCAGCATCCCTGTTACAAAATCAGAAAAAAAACATGCCTATCTACCCATGGATGTATTATAAGATATAATAATATCCATTAGAGACAAGTTGTTTTCAGTCCCAGGGTACGTTAATGTTGCCCATCAGCACACGCCATGCAGCTGGCATGTCACAAAGTTAAAATGATACACATATTTCATAATCAAAAGCCATATCGTCAACACTTTTCACGAAAGTGAACTGACTCGTAGCCAAGCATTAACGATCTCGTTTCCACTCATCAAATGTCTCTTGTTATTGTTATTATTATTATTATTATTATTATTACTAAGATTATCATAGCAGTGTATATAATAAACACTGTACAAAAATAAAAGCGCCACGTAAAGTAATTTATCTTTTATTACCCATTTATCAGGAAGGCTTTTATTTTGGTAGGGAGTCCAGTTTACCTATGATCGCGCTCTTCCGTTTTTTTGTTTTGAGACTTGAAACGAAAAAAAGAAAAAGGAAAATCCAAAAAACGAAATTCGGCCGTAATTTGATTGTGTTGGTTTCGTTTTCCTTTTTCAATTCAAAAACGAATAAACCATTTTTTCGTTTTTGTTAGAAAACGAAAAAAGGAAAAAAGGCTCCATTTTCACTTTTTCTGTCCATTGGTATTGACAGAAAAACGGATTATACTTTTGTCCCCTGACCCATCAGTTACTGTTAACTTTAGTAAAGTATTTGATAGCAATACCTGGTATATACCTTTCTTACAATTCATTGATTCACACACACTAAACAAACAAACAAAACAATAACATTAAACTATCTCTCCTTCAAGACAAATATTTTCAGTTATGTTGATGGGATATGACTGAATAAGGATTTTCTTTAAAACCTTTTGTGAACAAAATAGTCTGTAAATTTGACAAAGAAGAAAAAGCCTGACATCCAAATGAATCTTCTCCTCTTAAGTTTATGGTAAAAATGAGCTTATAACTCAGACTACATATGAAGGGTTGAAGCTGAAAGTTGTTTTGTTCATGACCTGGCAGTTACAGGTGAATAATACTCTTCTGCCCTCTAGTGGTTTGATATAAACATCACACCACTTTAAATATATGAGAAAATATATGCAGTTACGGCCCACTTAATCAGGTACACCTGGCTTTTACCCCCAGAACTGCTTAAAATATTGATGTCATAGATTCACCAAGCTGTTGGAAACATTTCTCAAAAGATTTTGGCCCTTATGAGTTGTACCTTGTTAAAAAGGTGACTAGTCAGACTTTACAACAGCACCTTGTGGATTTGCCGTTCATCATGAGACTGGGATCCACATTCAAGATTTCCTGCAGCTTAACAGAAGGTTTTTTCTTGCTGCCATGATGGAGGGATTCATGATTGGCTATATGGATTCATGTTGGGTGTTGGATGTATCTATTTGTATATATATGTACTATTGTATATGTGTATTTTTATACTGTATGTCTATATGTATCTGTGCATTTATGTGTATCCCTAAAATGAAGAGCTTTATGCTCTATTGTAAAGTGTCTTGAGATAACACTTGTTATGAATTGGCGCTCTACAAATAAAGATTGATTGATTGATTGATTGAAAACATAAAATACAATAACATTTGGAATTATTAGGGGAGCAGAATTAATTTTTTTTAAGCATGAACTTGAATTTCAAAGGGCATTGGGAAATGATAGAAAATGAAGTTTTCTAGTTGTGTAGGCATTTCGTTCACAGCAATAAAGCGTTCCAGGTAAACTCAGATTTTTTAAATTTGTTACCAAATTGGATAAATCTGAAAATGCTGGCCTTGTGGACAACGACAATGGACAGCTTCAGAAACAATGACATCACAGCCCCATTTCTCACTTACACTGCCTGCATGGACAACAGACAGAAACAATGGCAGTGTGGGAACCTGCCAGATCTGGCCTGCTGGCCTGCACCTGCTGAGGATGTTGCACATCCCAATTGGCTGTGATGACGTCCTGCTTTTTCGTTGGCAGGATCCTGCTCTATCAACACCCAGCAACAAGAAGAAGAAGACAGCGAGAGTAGACAGCGGGGTCACAAACAACCGGAATAACAAATGATTTCAAATTGAACAATAGTACAGACAATATCAACGAAAGTGGTGAGTGAATGAAAGCAGTGGGAAAGTGAGAGAGCAGCGAGAGCAGTCAAAGAAGTAGTGCTAGCAGTGATTTACAATGACAACATGGCGAGCTTTTACATCACACAAAAAATTGTTGGGTTATTTTTTCAACCCAACAGCTGGGTTGAGACTGTTGGTTATTTAATTGGGTTGTTTTCGTTAAATTGGGTAATCTAAATACCCAGATTGCTGGGTTATTGTAGTTGGCAGTTGAGTTATTAGCTGTTGGGTTGTAATTTTCATTATAATGTGTTGGGTTATTTCGGACTACCCAACATGTTGGGTTGGCGACCAACAGCTACCCCCAGGTTACCCCCACTCATTCGACCCCCCCCTCAGCTGCTTGCAGTCCGGACGCTGGATGGGCAAGTCTCGTTATGGCCCGACCAAATCCCTTTTTCTCTTCGCGGGCTTCTACGTGCAGTACCACCGTCTAGCAGCGTTGCATACTGATAGACACCCTGAGAGACTCAGCTCTATACAAGCAAGGTTTGCTACGTGTGCACTATTCTTTCACCACAATATTCAATTTATATTAATAAAATGTATATAAAGCTCACTGTAGTAACCGTGGATGTTGGCTATCCGAATTCAATGTGACATGGGCGTCGGTGGCGCAGTTGGATAGTGCGCTTGGTCAGTGATCGGGAAGTTGCAGGTTCAAACCCAGCTCCGGGCGACACATGGCAACATGTCCTTGCTCCCACTGCTGTGTCAGTGGCGTGTAAATGGTCATAAAAGGGCGTGAACGTGTTAGAGTATTGATGGATAACTACCATAGAAACTCAAAACCAACAGTGAATGAATGTGAGAGTGAATGGGTGTGAATGGGTAGATGTGACCTGCGGTGTAAAGCAGCTTTGAGTGGTCAAAGACTAGAAAAAGCGCTATATAAGCTCAAGTCCATTTACCATTTACATGAGCGTGTGAAGCAGTGATTGTGAGCTCTTGGTCATTTGTAGTTAACGTTAGCGAGAGCTTCTTGTGGGTAACGTTGGGTTATTTGAACAGCCCAACTGATTGAGTAAAAAGAACCCAACAGTGTAGTCAAATTGAGCCTGTGGTTGGGTTGTTCAAATAACCAAACTGTTGGTTAAAGGAAACCAACCCAACTTGTTGGGTCAAAATAACCCAGCATGTGTTCTGTCCAATATTTAACCAGTGTTGGGTTAAAAAAACCCATATTGGGTTGTTTTTAACCCAACATTTTTAAGTGTGATGGAAATGAAATATCTGATTAAAAAACTAACGTATCACTCGAGAACTTTAAGCGCTGATAATCTAAAGGGTTGAAAAACGGTGATTCGGAGAGCATTGTCCTAACCCTCTATGGGACAGTGTCACCACTGTTAGGCCTTGTGCATTCATGTAATACATTCCCAAGTATGATAAAATTCAAATTACTAACATAAATAACAGGACCTTCAGAGGTGGAAGTAACAAATTACAAATACTCAAGTTACTGTAATTAAGTAGATTTTTTGGGTAATTGTACTTTGGTGAGTACTTTTTTCAAGTGTGTAATTTTGCTCATACTTGAGTACAGTTTACACCACGTAATCTACTTCGTTACATTTAAAATCATATGTCGCTACTGAGTACACCCAGAATATGCCAACATCACGATAGCGCCAATTAACCTATGACCTAAGGGGGTGACACTTCAGTGCAGCAGGCACAGGTGTCTGGAGATACTGTACGTCTACGCAGCAGAGTGGAGACTAACTTATAGACTGATTTATAAATAAAGAAGCTAAAATGGAAACGGAGGACAACACTTTCCACAGCGAAAATGAAGACAATAAGGAGGACGAGTGCCCTTGGCCATACCTGGAGGAACTGTTTATTTATGAGAAAAGGAGACAGAATCCAGATGTAATGCAGACTTTGTTTGACTTCTACGGTGATATCAGCTTACAAGACTTCAGCATCTAATCTTAAAAACACATTGCAGTAAGAAGAACTACAACTATCCTTGTCTAGTATGGCTTTCTTACTTTTCATGTGTAAAGGCTAATAGTTTGGCTAAGATATGCCTGCAAAGAGGTTGTCACTGCTGAAGACTGCTCTCTGGCCAGCTGTTCTTCTCTTTGCCTCCGCGTCCTCCTTTCAATGAACTCTGGCTCGAAACTGTAAGGACACCCATCATATTCAAAGTTCTCGTCCACAACATCTTCATCCGATAGATATTCGTCCATTTTGCACAAAACTGGAAGAAGAAAGTTGTTGAGTTGTTGAAATAATGAGCTGTACTGCGCGAGCGCGGCAGTCGTAAAGAAAGTTTTCAGTTCAGAGGTCAGTACAGTCATGAAAACATGGGTGGAGCAACCCCGGACTGTCGTGGAGGAGTAGCACGAGCGGACCATGATGAAATATTGGTGAAACTAATGAGTTTTTGGACGATTAATGCAGTTTGAGGAGCAGCGCTATACGTGCCCCGTGTGCTACCATTATAAGGATGTCCGCCACTTGATTTTGGATCTAAATATCTCCCGAAGCACTGTTTGGATCAGGAAAGCCTTCTGGGTGAGTATATTGATCTACTTCATTCTATAAACAATGTGAAAGCTGTAGAAACCAAACTTATCCTTTAATTGGCTTGTCACCAATCAGCTTCAATGGGATCACAACCGGGTTGACCCGTTAATTTATGTTATGACGTTGGCATAACTAGTCAATGGCACAACATTGTGCTCGTCTCCATCATCTGTGAGTTTACCGCGGTCCGTCTAGGCGGAACTAATGTCCTCACTGACATTAGTTCCGCCTAGACGGAACTCATTCGCCCTGTAGTCCAGATGAATAAATGTATGTATTTGGTTTCACTCGTACAGATATATATTTATTTTTCTGTTTTATCTTTTATCTGTTTTAGTGATGTATTTCTGTTGACATTTGACTTGTTGAGTTTATTTATCTTTCTTGTGTAAAGAACTTTGAACTGCTTTAGGTATGAAATGTGCAAATAAATTCACTGACAATGAAATAGCTTTGCAACTTCCTAAAGAAGTACACAGAGTGATGTTTAAGTCTGAAAGCACAGATTCATTAATACTTAGAACTGAAGGAATATTCAATAGGAGCATGACGAGACAGAAATTGACAGACTTTTGTAGTTTTTGCTCATCATTTGATGGAGATTTCAGTATTTTTTTCTGACTTGAGAAACAATGTGCACATAATGATCAAGCTTTAGACGACATATTGTCCAAAGCCATCTTTATCTAATAAACATGACTGTTCTTGTCTTTTTTTATAAGTCTGAGTTGCAATTAATCCAACTTAAAAATCCTGCGTATGAACGAAAAATAATTTTACCGGTAAAAAGTGATAAAGACTTTAGAAGAAGGGAAAAATGTGCAAAGATGTGTGACTAAAATGAAAAAACAACCATTAGTGTAATTTCTAGTTGTAGTTACCCTATCCAGAGAAAGTAGATTAAAATTCCTGCAATTACAAAGATGTTTGTTTTGACAGTTATGTATATTTGAATATTCTGTCATTTAATTGTTCAAGAGCATTCAAACGTAATTACAGCATAAATAAAAATCTACCTAATATGACCAATAATAGTAACACGATACAGACTTATAAATACTTTAAATTATCACACATATATCAATCTATCTAGCTAACAATCTATCTAATCATCACTGTCTAACTATGTTAATTAGCTAGCTATGATAATACAGGCAGTTTGTTGATTGTTGCGTGGCTTGTCCAGGTAGAATTACCGTAGATATTTGACGTCATCAGCAGGCGCAGGCAGACCTGGCAGGGTGGACACATCTGGTACCTTCAGCGGTGTCGGGCTCATGCTGCTGAAACTACTGAATTTGTTTTGACTTTGACAGCAAAGTCTTCTGCTCCTCTACAGCACCACTTACAGGCCTGGCACATGCACTACAATGTTTTCAGTGTTTTCGTGTGGTTGGACAAATTTCTTGAAGCAACGGGGTCCCTACAAAAAAATATTTACAGTGCAGAAATGTTTTCATCTCCATGTGGACGGAGCCTAAATGTCGAGGGCACTTGGAAAGCAGAAGAACGGGACACCTTTTACTCAACTGTCATTTGACAGAGATATGTGAAATGATCCTTAAAAGAAAATGCCCTTCAAAATACTGGGTTTTTTTTTGCTTCTTGTGGTTAATCATGAAACAGCCATGACTGTTTTCAAAGATAAATTCATGGTCTGTAACTCCTTCTCCTCCCTCCCATCACACAGGTTCATGACTGGCACACTGGTTAGCCTTGAGGTAAGTCTAGGTGTGCCTTTTAGAATTTGTCCCATGAGAAGTGACTGCTACCATAACTCTTTATCGATACATAAATTTTGCCTTTCACTGCAAAATGTGTAACTTTTCACAATTACAAAACTTTTAGAGAAACAACCCATGGTGTTGTCTGTCTAACATTTATAAGAATTCCTGGTTTTATTAAATGAGATCAGTAAAGTTTTAATTTTGAAATTTTACTGCATTTTCAAATTTCTGCATATTATAACACAAACATTTCTTTCTTTTTTTAAATTTATTTTCAGAGTATTGCAGTTACTTGGACATATAACATACATACTTTCAAATGTCTGTGTTTGATGTTGATCATCTAGGTTGCCAAACTACTTTCACAACAGCCATTTTTCTTTAAAACAGCAAAACCCCAATACTCCCCTTTTTTCTTTTTTCCAAATACTTTGTATAAGAACAAACTAGAAAAGCACTCGGAGAGCGCAGACCTCCGCCAGCACCACAGTCCTCTCCCATATTGTGATTTTCACCATAAATATTAGTCCTACCTTAATTTCATGTAAATATTTAGATTCCTTTACCATGAAAACATACCATTAGCAACTGGATTCATAATGATATGTATTTTAGTTCAGTAGTTATTCACGAAAATCGCATTTTTCGCCATGGCGGATCCAGACGGTGATCCGGATCAACACCAAAATTGAATCAGTTCTTCCTTTTCCCATGCTGAACATTTCCTGAAAACTTCATCAAAATCCATCCATAACTTTTTGAGTTATTTTGTTCACAGACAAACTCTCCTTCTCATTAGAGAATGAAGGAGAAAAAATAACCAAAGAACAAAAAGGAGGTAATATGAGATATTATGGCAGTTTGAAAATATGACTGTTCAGTCAAAAAAATAGGTATCCATTCATTTCCTTTTACACTGACAAATATGGCATGTTTTTTGTTAGGCAGATGCACTCCAAATATTGTTCTGTGTCTTTTTCATGAAGAAGACCAATTTCGCCCACATTTTTGTAAATTTATCCATTTGTAGATTAAATGAATATGTATTTTTTTTCCATTTGATATATTTAATTCACTGTATCTATCCATTCACTTATTGTGGGAGGTTCTGGGTGAGTCCATTGTCTTGTAATATTTTCCTTAGCTGCCATTACCAATATTCTAAACAGATGTTTGGTGAGACAGCCCATGAAAAAAATAATCTTTTCCTAAAATAAATGTTTTGAAGTGGGCAGGTATCTTAACACAAACATTTCTAACGTGATAAAATTCTCTATTGGACTCGATAACACATTAGGTTTGAATAAACATGCATAGACTCATAGCGTATTGCAATTTCGAACAATTTATATTTTTAGCATTGCTATGATTATATACAAGTTAATGCTAACATTATCCAAAGATGTCATTTTATGCTAACAGTTATTCAACTATATTATGTCAGGGTAGATCAGTTCAAACATATTTGTACAACAGGTCAAATGTGTCATAAATGGTAATGGTGCAGTCTCGGATAGACAGGACTGTGGTTTCATTGGGAAGGGCTGGGGGGTCACTTTCTCAGTTTCACATCCTGTGATTGGTCCTGTGGTTTAGCTGAACTGCGAGAACTTTTGTTGAACTCTCGGTTGAACTTCAGCGTAAATCTGATTTTTACCTAGCCGATATGTTAATCTTTGAGAGACACAGCTTATGAAACCACACATGATCTTAACATGTGATAAGATGATACCGCCCAAATCCTAATGTGTATATGATCTTGTGTATGCTTTTGTTTAATGCTGTTTGCCTGTACGTCCCTATTGAGGTGCAGAACTGAGAGCTCAGCAGCTGAGTGATTTCTATTATCTTTTGTATTATCTCACATATTGTCAATAAATGGTTGGCCAACCGATCCAGTCTGGACTTGTGCCTTCTTCCAAACAGAATAAAACCTTCGACAGCATTTATTTGTAATTTTTTATCATGACCAAATAGTTTTTCTAGGATCTACTGTGACCATTTAGGAGTTTTTAAATATTTTAACACAATTGTTTTAGATTGTATGCTAATTAACCTTTTTTTATTTTTAAGTTTTATTGCGTTTTACTGATTCTTGAGAGTTGAATCTCGGTTTGATTGCTTTGCATTTTCTCATGTTTCCCATTTGGTTGTGTATTTTACTTAGGCAACAGTATATTTGTGTTTATAATCTCCAAATCCTACTTGACCTATTATTATTGTAGTGGATAACTACTTAGTAAATAAATATTTGCAAAGTGTTCATTTACATGGTATTTTAAAAATTAATACTTATTACAGTGAAAATTTTCATTATTACTTGTTAATATTTTTGTCCATCATGTTTTCTGCCTCCCTTAGCACTTTGATCTGCGGTTGAATTTGTATGAAATGTGTCACATTAATTTGAGAAGGTTTGATTGATTGATTGATGCTTGTTAAAGGGGATTTTTTTCTTTTTTTCAAACATGGTGCACCACAAGATTTTATCTCATTATTGTGTGTATTGAGGAAGAAAGTTTAACCTACAGACAAATATTTTCTTTTTTTTTTTATTCAACTTAAATCAAATTCCCTTGTAATGGACACCCAGATAAAAACACATAGATATGGGACCCTAAAATGGCACCACATGATAGGAATAACCCAAATATGCATGACTTTATAAAACTAATAGGCACTTAATAGATCTTAACCACCTGTGTGTGAATGGATTGGTAATACCAGAAAGCATCATAAGCTCATTTAAAATTTCGATAAAACACGACAGCATCGGTTTGAAAATGATTTTTTTTATTATTATTCATTTAAATTAACAAACACTGCTATACATATTGCTGTTTTTTATTAATTTTGAATCATTTTAAACAGTTAAAGCATTTGGAAAAGAAGTAATAGTTGAAAACAGGCGACAGACAGTAGATGACATGTACAGCAGAAGATCTACAGTCAAAAATGGCTTTCCTACGTGTGTCGAGGGGCTTCACTTTAATTTAAACATACACACATATCAGACTCACCCACAGTTTTGTGTTTTTTTTTATTGTTCTTTTTTTGGTTACCTCTTGATGTTAGGATGAAATATTTACTATTGCATCCACTTCATATCAGGACTTGAAACCTTTGAGCCGACATGTTCTTTCCGAAGTAGCAGCAGCTTGTATTGAATTGCAAAGTCCGTTCATAACTCAAAAAAATCTTCCTTTTACTCCTCTAACACTTTTCCCCTGACGTCGTATTTATTAGGAATGTTCGAAGTAAACAAAAGACTCCCAAATATCGCTGTCGGTCCCTCTCAGTGCATTGAAAACCCTCGTCCCTTTAAGATACAAACATGTAAAAATAAAAAGAAGTGCTTCGTAAAACTTCAGAAATGTCTCCCCCTCATTCACGTCAGGCCAGCTGTACGAGGAGTTTTCCCTTCCTTGGCCCCTGTTGTACCTCCACAGCCATAAAATCAGCACATCTGAGTCAAATTTGATGTTTCTTTACTAAAAGTGACAGCTTTAAAAAAACACAGTATAAACATTGTTGACATCATTGGCTGCTGGCGACAGTCTAAACCACAGTGGCTTTTTCCGAATTTGAGCTCCTTTTGAGACAAAAGACGTACGAATTACAGGATTCGTGACACATGAACCCTTTTTTGGCTTTTTTTTTAAAACCTGATGTTCAAAAAGGTTTATTTGTAAAAAAATAAAAAATAAAACCAAAATCCAGTGTCAGGAGGGGTTTGTTCAAACTCTTACAAGCAGGATAAAAAGACAAAACCGTCCTCATGTGACACATAAAGACAACTTTCCGTACCACCTCTGAAACACTCGACTGTTTGACAGTCGGCGGTCCTGCAGCGCTCGTCACAATGGGGTTTCTACAACACATGAGAGATTTCCCTGACATCAATGTAAATCACATACACTTTGTCATAAACAGGTTGTAAAGTTCAGGTACAGAATCACCAAGGAAAAGCACACCAATACTACAGTAAAGTCAAGCCACTATGGCAAAAATATAAGGTATAGAGTATTGAGGAACTAGTCATTGACTCGTAGTTGGCTCGTATCCTTTGCAACACTGAGGACTGCTCCGGTCGCCCCAAAGTGGACGACCGTTTTCGCTTTTCTACAGGCAGATAAAGGAGAGGACAATGTCGTCAACGAAACACTTTATAAAATTTCATCAGCACAGGCCATAAATACAATTAAAGAGATGGAAATAGCGTCAGAAATGTGTACACACTCGTAGTAACGGTTCCTGAAACAAGGTCCAAAAATCTAAAAAGGAAAAACGTTGAGAGGAAGTCTTCGCTCATCGTCTCTTTCTCTCCTCGGAGATTCCAGTCGAACGCAGACCTCGTTTAGTGATTTATTGATTCGTCTTGGCGGAGTGCAAGTGTCAGCAGAATGGCTTTTAAACATCTCTAAAAATATATATATATTTATATATATTAAGAACGCGCTCTCTTGTTGTAGTCAGTCACATCAACTCACGGTTCGCCACACTTCGGCGTTCTTCGAAATCGTCTGCTCGTAAACAAGTTGACACTCTTGAGTTGAAATGGCGAAGGGGTGACACTTGTAAGGATCGGTGCACACACAAAAAATAAAAGTCCACACTGAAGCAGAACAAGAAGAAACACATGGCGTAGCCCTTGTGGGTCTCCCTGCAGCGGGGGAGACGGCTCACACGGTCAGCTTGGTCTGGACTGTTGAATGTGCTCTTAAGTCTTTAAAAGACACTGGAGGGAGGGGGAAGGAGGAAGGGGGAGCGGTTGAACCTCACGATGCCTTCAGCCACAGTGTTTGTTTCTCAGCTGAGCCGAGCGGTGTTCAGAGGGCGAGGAGGGTGGGGGAGTTGAGGGAGTCTGAGGACTGGTCGCCGCTGCTGCTGCTGCGCCGGTGGGCCTTGGAGCAGGACTCCGAGGAGGGCGAGGGGCTGTCGGGCTCCAGCATGCTCGGGTAAGTGAATATGAGGCTGGGGGCGTTTGGCGTGGCGGCCGGGGTGGACGCGGCAACCACCGGTGTGTTCAGGCTGTCTCCGTCTGTGCAGTACATCCCGCCGCTACCGCCCAGGCAGATCGGCTTGATGACGGAGCGCTGTGATTTGCCCACCACCTCCTCGTCCTGGGGCTCCTGCTTCACCACCACCTGGTTCATCTGAGCGCGGTGGACCATGTTAGGGCGCATGGTCAAGGGGAGGGGGGCACACTGCTGCTGGTGCTGGTGCTGCTGGTGCCCGGATGGCTGGTGCCGCTCGTCAACGGGGAGCTTGCACACGGGATTGTGGGCGACCAGCATGAACTCCAGCTTGTCTTTCTCCTTCTGCAGACTCTCGATCTCTTTCTGCAGGTCGGCCTTCTCCTCCTCCAGTTTCTCTGTCTCCTGTGAGAAGAAGCAGAAAGAAGAGTTCAGTATTGAAGCACTTTTGTTTTGTTATTTTTGGACTTTTCATGCCTTTATCTTAGAGTCAGGGAGATAGAGAGCTACAGAGAAGCCTCCTCAGCCTGCTGGTCCAAAGGCTACACCTAAATCAAGAACCATCCCGGAGAGCCTCAGGACCTCCACAACCTCCCCAAAACAGAGTAAACCAAATCATTAACCAAAAAAAGAAACTTCTTTAAAACACTGGAAAGAAACCCAAAGGCAGAGCAAATGGAAAAGCTATTCACTTTACAGCAAATTATTCAGGAACTGCAAAAGATCTATCACAAAGAAAAGTCTTGACAAGGTTTTATCTCAGTGACCCTCAACTGACCTTAGAGATGGCCGACACAAAAAGAGCAGGCTCCCAGGAGGACAGAGCCTGCTGTGACACCCACAGAGCTCAAATCTTAGCTCACTGTTGTATTATTGGGATATTTGCCCCGCAACTTGCATGATTCTTTTAAGAAGAAGAAGACAATTTTATCTTAAATTGTTTTTGTTTCTTTTTTTATCAGTTATTACTGTGCTAACATTTTGTAAAGCACTTTGAAACTTTGCTCTCTGAACTTTTCTATATCAAATGAAAAAACATGATGAGATAGAAAAAATAAAAAAGATTTGTTCTAAAAATAAAATTTAAAAAACTATAGGTAGGGCTACGTACTCAGTGATATCACACCCAGCAGATGCAGTGACATTTTCAAATAAAATAGTCAATATTTACACAAAGACGGTTAATATTTAACAGGACTTTTAAAGTCCATTATCTCTTTAATTTAGAACTTTTCATTTTCGTAATTTTGAGTTTAGTTTTGAGCTGTGAATTTAAAACTTTATAATATAAAACAAAACAGAAATGAAAAGATTTCTTTCTTTTAATTTTTTGAGAGGGAGAGAAAAATGTGCCTTAATATGTGTTCTACCTTTACAAAAAAACAAACAAACAAACAAAAGAACTTTATTCATTTTTGTGCCATTTTGTATTGGGCATCATCCGGGACTTGGCACCAAAGTCCTCCAGTGTCGAAAGTAAAAACCTGCTCTTTCAGTGTTTTAGATCTTGATTAAAAAAATGTCCCGGTGCTTGCATTTGCTCATCTTTTTTTCTTTTCTGCTCTGTTATGTTAACACAAACTAAACAAATAAACCAGTCAGAAAAAGAAATTCACACCAAGTGCAGATTTGACTAAATATTCACCCGCCTCTCTTAAGGCCGCTTACAGATAAAACATGACCTTCAGAGATATGACCTAACACTTATAATGTGGCATTTAAACCTTTTAAGATGTTTTAAGGATCTGCATGGACCTTTTTTTAGAATTTTTATGTGCACTTTTCTTGTAAATAACCCAAAATTTTCTTAAGTACATTTTTCTCTTTTTATGTAGCAGATATTTTTTAAGAAAACAAAAAACAGGGAGTCACGGCAGTGCAGCTTTATTCATAAAGCATCATTTGTGTACAGCAAGTCAAAGAGTCTTAAAGTATTAAAAAACAAGACACTCATAAAAAGAAGACATTACCACAAAAATATAAATTAAACATAAGCGTAAAGGAATACATGAACATAAAATCAGCTAGAATCTGTATGAAAAAAAGTTAAATAAAATTTTTTTATCAGCTGCAACCAAATCAGAACAGATTTTAATCGACACTGAGTATCCAGACATGTTTTGAGTGCATATTAAGTCAATTAAACTAACACATAACTATTAAACTATATAAAACAACAGTATTTACTTGAAACGTTAAGCAAGAAAACCAAAATCTGTGATCCTGAAACAAAGAGTCTTCTGTTTTAATCTGCTCAGAGGTGTTAGAATAACCCCATTTTAGGAGTTTATCTTAAAAATATATTAAATTAATTGTTAACGTGATACTTTGTTGTATTCAGCTTTTGGATTTATTTTAAAAGTAAAAGTATTTCTTGCATCATTTGCCTTTAAGTGACATGCAGAAAAAAAAAATCATTTCCAATTCAAACAGCTTCTTTTCATTAAAAAACAAAACAAATTAATAAAGATTTCAATATATAGGATAAAAGTGGCAATGTTATAAAAATGATACACATTTGTGGTATTGTGTTTGAAAAGGTAAAAAAAATGAGGACAAAAAAGGTTTAAAATTAAATGTGTATGAAAAATTACATCGCATAAAATTAAAAGAAACATAAATCGATTATTATTTTTATGACTGCAGGAAAAAGGAACAACAAAGAGACTGTGCACAACATAAAACCGCAAGATCAAATCTTTTTTAAACACCTACAACCATGCAATGATGGTTTAACATCTCAAAGCAAATCCTGCAAAAGCATTTTTATTACATTTTGGACACAGGAACAACCAGCCAACTGTTTACTTGATATTAGATCTTCAGTCAACCACTGCTGAATCACTCTGCACCTTCACTATAGTTACATGATGTGAATCACTTACTTTATTTTTTGGGGGGGGTAAAACTTTTATTTGAAGGCAAACACAGATAATTATTTTATCATCCCGCTCTTGTTTTAATCAATTCTTAAATTCTGCCAGGTTTAAATCTATTTTAAGAACGTTTGGAAATCCACTGGACAGCTGGCGTACTAGAGCGGTAACATTTCAGTGATACGCCTCTGGATAAAGTCGACAGATCTTTATGGGAGCACCTGTGCTTACGATGAAGGGGCTGCAGGTCAGATAAACCCCTTCCAGAAAGTTCTTAACCATGAAGAGCAGGGCTGTTTTGGACATATTTTTTTTACTGTGAATACACAATGATAAATCTGTGATAAAGTAATTGATTTTCCTGTTTCTGTGATGTAAATGTTGCAGTGTTGTTGATGGACCTCCATTTTGACCCTTGAAGGAGGTGACAACATGGTGTCCAATCAGGAGCAGCCAGTTGTTAGTAAGAGAAAAGATATTCAGTTTAAAAGTTTAGGTGAGAACAATGTGATTAGGCCAAACACATCTGGGGAATAAATATTAATAAATTCTTGATTTTTGCTATGTATGCATGTTATTAGTTTTTTCTCCAAACTGCTGAGGGAAACATACTAAGATTTAAAATATGATTTTAATTATTGATCTAAGTTCAATTTAATAACAGAGTTCAAATTCAATTAAAATTGTATTAAAATGTTTTCTCCTTTGCTATACATGTTTCAGCACATACATCTGATTTACTCGACATACTCATTACTTTGAATGTATTGAAATAATATTCTTTTAACTTACTTGAGCTGATTTAAATACATCTATGACTTGTATTTGAGTTTTTCACAGTAATTGTTCTTTTACTTGAGTACAATATTTATGCACTTGTTTCAGCCCTGTTGAAGGAGTGTATTTTCTCAATGTGTTATATTACTAATAAAAATGATAATAGAAAGAAGAAGTAGAGGTGGCCAGAGAGCAGAAACCCCCGCTAAGGCATTCCCACCACTGCCGAGCGAGTTTTTGTCAAAAATATGGAAACTACCCAATCTAATGTTGTTTACAAATCCTTCAAAAACCTCTTGGATACACATCCAGAATCCAATCACGACCAAAATCGAATCACTTCTCCGTTGTGTTGTGACCAGCATTCTCTGATGATCAAAATCTGTCGATAACTTGTCGAGTTATTAGCGGAAATGTAGTAAAACTGCCCTATTGCACAATGTCAACAAATCATTAAGAAAATCCTGGATCCACATCCAGATTCTGAGCAACACTAAGATCTAAAAACTTCTTCAAAATTTCATGAAAATCCATTCACAACTTTTCAAGTTCTCCTGCTCACAGTCCAACAGGCGGCAGCCAGAACATGACCCCCCTGGCAGAGGCTATAAATCAACTTCTGTGGTAGAGTAAGGTTAAGAATGCAAGACAAGCTTTTTCAAATAGATCTTTTTTAATCTGTACAATCTGTACTTCTTATTATCTTCACACGCTCGTCACAGACATGTCAACATGTGATGGAAGAAACCAGAAAAAACAACCAAACTCTTGTTATTTCTTTGTGCCATGATCAACATTCCCGTAAATTTAATCTAATTCTGGTCACAACATTATTAGTAATCTTGCTAACAGAGAATCAAAAATAAGGAAAGACAAACGCTGGCAAACACATTGACGTAGTGATAATCATTTTAAATATGATATATAAAACAGCATGAAATAGCTGAATTCAGTGGTTTTAAAACAAGCTTAAATCTTAAGGTACGCCACACTTGATGTATGAAAAAATCGCCACTTTAACAAGTCAAACACTTCAACTGTTTAATTATCATATTTATCTGTAAATACTAAACAACAAGTGCTGTATTAAATGTCTCAGGCAGTTTTGATATTCACACAATATTTGTTTTACCAAATTATCGAAGCTTCAGTCAAACTTAAAATCTAACACATCATAGCAACATAATTAAACTTAGCAGGTCTCGGTTTTAAAATCTGGTGAGCTAAAGTAATGAAATTACCTAACTGAACATTGTGTAATTTTAAACGTAGCTACTTAGTGATAAAGCATGTTGTTGTAATTATAACTTCAGACCAGTTTGCCATTAAAGAAACACCGATTTAAATCACCTAACACCAGCAGAGAGAGGTCTACCCCTCTAAACCGAATACATCCACAGTATCATCATGAAGAGAAAACATCAGTCTGTGGTCTTGTTGATGAAGTCCATAGTTTAGTTCCTGGAGTGAAGAAGTCAAGCTGGTCGAGCAGTTCCCTCCGGCGACAAAAGAGGGCAGTATGTGTTTGCTGAACCTTCCCCGAGCGACGCATTAACTCCACATTAAAGGAAGAATTTGTCATGAGCCATTTGGATTTACGGAGTGTAATCAGGGAGCCGCCTGCTTCAATCGGAGTTTCTCATAATGAGTCTGCTTTGTTTGTGTCTGCTGTGTCATTAATGTGTCGCATTAAAAGACAAAAGCAGATCCCATAAACGCTCCAGACGTCACAGATAAGCTGACATGCTGTCTGAGAACTTTGACTCATGGGCAAAGGTATGAGGAAGTGGAGCGCAGGGAGCCCATCATCAAACAGGACGCTCTGCGGGAACATGGCTCCCCCTCTTCACTGGAAAGCGACACTTCCTTATTTGGGGTTTTAAAAACAGGCGTGCGACGATGGAGGGAGATTTTCTTTCTTAATTTTCCCTGGAAGCATTTGCCAAGATGTGTGCGAGGGTTTGTGTTTCATTGCGAGACAAGCAATTGGCCTCTTTTTTTGCAAAATGTCCCGCATTCATGGAGACAGCTGCCTACAGCGAATTCCATTCCTGGAGGTTTTTTAAGGCCTGACAGGCTCAACCTCACTGTAATTCGGCTAATTAGTCCATTTAGCTGCTGCTGCTGTCTGCCAGGGCCGGGCTGCTGCAGACAGCCCTACCTCTGTCTACAGCTGCCCGAGACAAAAAGCTTTTCATCGCCTGTCAGCTCGTCACTCAGGCCGCGCGCTCGCACCGTCGAACCAGTGCAGCCAGGTTGTAAATTTAGGTGTGGACTTCAATCAGGCGTCGAAGACCTGAACTCCTGCCAGACTTCTGGGGAAGGGCAGCTGACTTTCTGTTCTTTTTGTTCTTTCTGCTCTTGTGCAATATTTTCTCTTTTACAATTTAGAGTTTAATGAGAGCTGAAGATTTTGTATCTTTACAGGAAGTTCTGGTGTGCCGCACAAGAGGAACACGACGCTCCGGCACTTGCACTGATTCTTCTGTGATTGTTGTTTGTACCTGATGACCCCAAAACCTGATTGCATTATTATGCCAATTATTTTCAGGTTTTAGACACACCCCATGTAATATTTACACCTAGCCTATTTCAGTGATTTATTTTTTCTTTTAATGGTGGGGTTGCCAGGTTATAGACACATCCCTGGCAGCTTTTCAGCCTGTGGTCACTACATATTTTATTCAGTTACATAAAAACAGATGGCAATTTGATGGTTGTGTTTTCAGAATTTGGACATAAGCCTGACAGCCTTTACACAAACCCTTGTGTAATTTTGTTTTGTAATCTGATGGCAATGTTTTCAGGATTTAGGCTCACCCCTGACAGCATTTACACCTACTTTTGTGCAGTTTCTTGTAATCTGATGGTAATGTTGCAGGTTGTAGTCTGCCCCCATGCAGCATTACACTGTTTTTGTGATCTAATAGCAAATGTTCATGGATAATAAACTCAACCCTGGTAGCTCTTGCACTGGTTTTTGTGTTTTTTTTTTTATTTAAATGCATTAAAATAGGTTGTTAAATTTAATGGTAATGTTTTCAGGATTTAGCATCATCACCCGGTAGCACTTCCACTTTTAGTTTTTTGTGATCTGATTGCAGAGGTTTTCTCACATCTTTCAATATTTTTGCTGATTTTTATTACAGATTTAGTCGTCCCAATAAATGTAATTTGTTTGCAAAGGTTCTTGAAAAATCACTTAAAGCATTAACACAGATTTTTATGCCAACACAGGTAGTGATTGATGGCTTTGTTTTCATGATTTAGACTTACCCTTCGCAGAATTTACACCTTGCTAATTTCACTTTCATGCCTTTTCTTGTGATTTATCATGATAGTTTCAGGTTTTAGACATATCCTTTGGCAGCATTTACTTTCTAAAAACAGAATGCACTTTGTAAGAATTAGTTTCGGGTTGTACTTTCCTCCTGGAAGAATGTCATTCCGTTTTACCAGAAACTGCACCGTGAATTGAAAACATTGGTTTGCTGGTTTTAGACTCATCCTTTTTTTGTGTGTGTGTGTGCCATTTTAATTCTAACACCCTTATTATCTAATAGTTTGAGGTTGGTTTGAGGTTATAGACTCTCCAATGCAGCATTTAAACTGAATTCCCATCATCTTATTTGATTACCATGAATCATGTTGGGATATTTTGGCCACTTTACCGAGTATTAGGCAAACCATTTGATCATTTATCATTTTTATTGAGATCTAATACACATTTCTATTTGGTTGCATTGGTTTTCAGGCTTTAGACTGGTCCCATGCAGCTGATTTACTTCATGTATTAACTGTGGTACTTAAAACCAGACTGTGACCTGTTGGCAGTGACCTCCAGCTTTAAGACTAAACCCTGGAGGCATCAAAACCTGCATCTTTTTTTTTTGTTAAATACATTTACCTGAAATCAGAATGTGGTCTGATAGAAACTGGTTCGGGTTCCAGGCACAAACCTTGCCACTCTTCCACAGAATTTCCTGTAAACTTTTTTTTTGCCTGCCTATAAATAGGTTCTGTAACAATGTGTTTTTTTTGTTTTTGGTTGTTGACTCACTCTTTGTGGTACTTTCATTGATTTTCTTGTCATCCTTGTGATCTGGTTGCGCTTGTTTTCAGGATTTAGAGGCACTCATACAGCCCGACTCTGATTATAGGATTACCTTTAAACTCGTGATCTGACGGACTGGTTCTCCAGTTTTAGACACTTCTTGCATTAACATTCATTTTATTCCTGTTTTATTTAATTTTCAAACCTATAGTGGTCTGTTGGTGATGATTTTCAGGTGTTAGACTTTTACTCTCTTATCCAAAGCAGCGATGTGATGGCAATTTGTCAAGTTGTAGACTTGACCGTTGCAGCATTGGTAGTAATTTTCACTTTTTTTTTTAGATTTGATGGTGTCAGAATGGATGATTCAGTCCTTACAGCATCTACTTTTGCTTTTACTTTTGATTACCTAAGCAACGGTCATCTTATAGGAAAAGATTTCAGGTTTTAGACTAAGCCCTTGCAACGCTCAAACTTCTAATCTTCACACCTTTATTCAATCGCCTCCATCTGATGGTGAACCGTTTCAGTTAATTTTGCTCTTTTCTGCTACATTTACTCTTGACAGCATTCACACTGAATTTCATGCCATGTTTTTTGATCACTTGTAAAAATATTGTGATGAAATGCTGCGCTTTCAAGGTTTAAGACTCCCCTGTTCGAATGTGAAGAGTTTTAAAGATTGAGATCCAACCCCTGCTGTTTTTTTATTATTTGTTGATGAACTATCAAATGTGATCTTCAGGTTTTAGACCCCTTGCAACAGGACACTGATACATTTTTGTGCCATTTTTCATGATTAATTGATTTCAGGTCTCAGACTCCCCCTTAGTATCATCCAAACCAACTTTCCTGTCATTCTTACTTAATGATCTTAAATCAGTATTTGTATAACTTTGATTCTTGCCCAAATATTGATTGATAGTTCATTAATAGTTTCCAGGTTTTAGACCCACCCCTTGCCAGCGTTAACCACCATTTTCTTGTCATTTGTTTCTGTTACTTACGAAGTGAATGCACTTTGAAGGTGATAGTTTCCAGGTTATAGACTTATCCCCAGCAGCATTTACACTAAATAACTTGTCATCTTTTTATTTGAGTATCCCAAAACAGAATGTGATCTCATGGGAAATGCTTTTAGTTTAGGATTCACCCCTGGCTGCATTTGCATTGATTTTCTTTTCTACACTGATTTCCTAAAAACAAATGAAGGTAGTGGTTGTCGGGTTAAAGCCTAAGTCCTGGCAGCATCCACTTTGACTTTTGTGCCACATTTGTTTAAAAAAAACCTTCAAACACTACGCAGCCTGATAAGGATACTCTTCAGGAAGTAGACTCACCCCTGGCAGCATTAACATGGTCTTTTTAGGTCATATTTGGAGTACCTGAAAACAGCCTGTGACCTGATTGTGATGATGTCAGGATTTACACTCCTCCCTCATCTTCACCGTTTTTTATGTCATTTTTATTTGACTTCCTGTAAACATTTTGCACTCTGATGGCAACAGTTGTCAGAATTTAGACTCACCCCTTGCAGCATCTCTGTGAGCTCCCGCCTGCGGTTGCGGCATTTGGCAGCGGCTAACTTATTCCTCTCACGTCTCACCCTCCTTTTCTCCTCTTCCTCTGGTGTGAGCTGAGGGCAGGAGAAGAAGGGGACATGGCAGGTGAAATCAGACTTTTAATAATATAATCAATGTGAACTGAAGTGCAGGGATATAAACTGATGCTTGGCTGCATGCACTGATTCTAGGAATTTACCAGCAAAAATAAAAACATGTTTTTACAGATTATGCAGGTTTCATTATAATAAATGACATGTTTTCTTATTTTAAAGGGTTTGGGGCATAAATTGCAGCTTTATTGATAAAAAATAAAAATCAAAAGTGAATCTGTTTGTCCTCACCTGCTCGTCTCTCTTGCGCCGGCCCCTGGCGTCACCGATGGAGCGGATGACCCCAGGCCGAGCCAGTGTGTTGTGCCCCAAAAGCCCGGGGCCGTTGGTCAGGTGGTGGCCGTAGGGGTGTGAGCGGGAGTATGGGTTGGACATGGAGGTGATGACGGTGGGCTGGACCATCCACTGCAGGTCTTGGCTGGTCGTGATTGCATTGATGGTGGGTATAAAGGCACTGTTGGAGCCGGGCATGTCGACTCTGTACTTCTGCAAAGAGAAAGACCCCGTTAGTTTTGTGGAAGAGTTGAGGCCCTGCATTCAGACCTGGAGTTAACAAACATGCGACTAATCCCTCTAAATATCTGAGATTATTTTCATAAGCTCTGCCTCCGACACAATCATGGAAACAGGCACAGCCACCACCCACCTTTATCAAATTCACACATTTTCCACATTTCGAGGTTTATAGTAATGATTCAATGCACATAGGCAAAACAGTGCGTATGTAACCCCTGGAGTGGAACGGTGACACATGCTGTGAATCATGGGAAAGCCCAAGGTGTCCACTGCATCTCACTTCACTACAGTAACTACCAGACAAAACACATGTCTGACTTTTCAGGGTTTGATAGCCAAATTATCAACACTGGCTAAAAGGCTGTATTTGAAGCTCATGAGCAGACATCAGTGTTTTCTTTGATAGAATCATTACTTTTCATATAATTCAAATATTTACTTTACATGTAATTTTGAGGTTTTATGATACATATCAAATGTCCTTCCCTTTGATTTGAAATGGGTCAAAAATCACCATAAAATAAACAATTTATTCAATTCAAAAACCTTTTCAGCATGCTTTTACAGACTGTTTTTCCTTCTGAAGGGTCTGTGTTTCTTACCTAAAATGTTCAAAATAGATTTGTCCTTTTTCCTTTTGGCAAAGTGGCACATGACACGCGGTTGGGCACATCCACAAACATTTTCCAGACAAAAAAAAAACATTGTCGCTGTTGCACCAAAACCTCCTCCCTCTATTTTTTTATAATGCCTTAAAAATCATTTCACTTCACAGCTCATTTTTTATAAATATTCATACTAATTTCAAACCAAGTACCAGTTATTACAGTCCAGTATTTTCTTTAAAGGATAAAATGTTTTGTTCGGTTTCTGAAAATGAGCAACTTCTGAGCTCCAGGCTTTCTGCCCGACAGTGTTGTGTTGAAAAGGTTCTTGAAATTGAATAAATTGTTTATTTCATATTTGTTGGCCTTATTAAAATGAGTGGAAAGGAACATTTCAACACTGCCATGGCAAACTAAAGAAGGACAAACAAACTCTGACGTTCTTAGCTGAGCTATCAGTGAAAATGGAGAAAACTGTTCGATTGTACAAAGTTAGAAATCCTTTTAAAGACTCAGGGATCAACATCTGTATTCAGATCCCCACCAAGATATAATCATGTCTTCTTTATGACACCATCAACATTTCCACTAAATTTCATAAAAACCTGATGATAACTTTTAGAGTTATGTTGCTAACAGATGGACAGACATAACTTTGGCAGAGATGATCATCATGATGGCGTCAGTGTTAATATTTACTGCTCACACTGATGACTTCATTTCAGCCATTCACTGACTGTTGTGAAATATCACTTCAGATTTGATGTGTTTCTTATAAATTCTTTTATCTAACCCTGAGGGATTTGGACCAAAATCATGTCTTGTGTTTTTTGACTGAATGGTTTGCATGATAGTAGTTTGTCTTCGTGTAAAAATAAAAACAATGAGAGCTTGTAAACACATTCACAGCCAAATGAAACAGAATTAAATTCAAATAGAAGCTCAAGACATCCTGTCTTAGTTATTTCATTACCACAGATGTGTGACCTGATCCAGAAATTACTTGATTTTATTTTTACTGTGTAACCTTTTGACACTTGCAGTCATTCAGAGCTTTAACCCTATAAAGTCAATTGCATCATATTTGATACATGCTTTTATAATACCTCTTTCTATTCAATATGATCAAGAAATTACAAAAAAAAACATCATAAATAATAGATAAATGATAAATAATCAGATAAATAAATCAGATAAATAATCAGATAAATGATAAAAATGTCCTCAAATGGATTATCAGTTGCCAAAAACACCTAATGCATCAAATGAAATACGAAAAATCTATATGTTGAATTTTATAGACATTTTGATTTTTATGGATTTTAGCAGAAAGTGAAACAAACATTTCAGTGCCAAAAAATTATAATTTTCTGGTTATAATCTATCGTCTTGGGCCTTAAAGGGTTAAATTATATATATATATATTTTTACCACATTCAGCAAATAGTGTGAAATATAATTATCAGTTTGCAAAATAAATATTACGATTGACTCACTGTGATTATTTGCCTCTGCATCAAGCTCCAAGGGATTCATTTTCATTAAAAAAGAGCCAACAAACGTCAGTGAATAATGACTTTATTCATTTCAAAAACTTTGTCAGGAGTGTTTTATTTCTTCCCTGAAACAGTTTGTCTTTGTTCTTGGTAAAAGTTTGAATAAGTTTGGTTAAAGTGCCCACCACTGTGTGTCAGCTCTGTGTCATGAGGCACCAAACGGTAAAAAAACATAAAGTAAAACATCTTTCATGAAGAACACAAACCTTTTTGGAGCCAAAACACAACAGTAACACACATTTGGTCCTGAAATCGAGTGAATATCTGATTTTATAATATTTAATGGCCCGATAAAATGAAAGGAGAGGAACACTTCAAGCCCCTCCAGTTCATCACAGAGGCGAATTATCATGCTGAGTCAATTTTAGTTTTTATTGCACACTGATAACACACATCTTTACACTCGGAGGGCCAAGGTGGTTAGTTTGACCACTTTAGGATCTGATGGAGCCAAAACTTAGAGGCAAATAAACCATGGTGGGTGTTTCGGACCTTTACTCTTCCTAAATGTGCGAATATTCCACTTCATCCTGATTTTTTACTGATGTTACAAAACAAAGAAGATCTCTGAGTGTCTCTGCCCAAGAGCATCCAGGTCATCCTGACCACACGTATTTTAGAGCGGCTATAATTTTATTATCTGTAACAAGCTCCTCTGCTCAGTAAAGTGTGTTACAGCTGCCTAGCTGAACTGCTGTTGCATTATGATAATGTTATTATAAAGTTGTGACAACATCAACTTTAGCTTCAAGCTTAAATCAAATAGCATTAACAGGAATAGTGTTTAACTATTTTACAGGATACTTTTAGCAGCACATGGTCATTTATTTATAATTCTACTGCTGTGCACTTTAAGACAGATGTTCTGTTTTCATAAAGACTTCCTGTGACCATCAGATCAAGTATTATTGCCATTTTTTATAGGTGTTCACACTAACATGCATGTTTTTCAAATTATTTTACCCCAGGAATAAAGGATCAATGTATGTTGTAAATTTTGGAATAGGCCTAAAATGAGAGTGTGTGGGATTACAGCAGTGGGTGCAACAGGTCATTAGACCTCAATAACAAATGTACCTGCTGGTGAAGTTGTGATTTTCTCTCTTTATGTTGTTATTAGTTATCAGAATATATCACATCAATTCAGCCTCACAACTTCTGTGTAATAATGAACTAACATGTAAATAATGTCTGAGCTTTTAAGTGTCAATCAAGTACTTTGAGTTTTAAGTTAAACTTACTCTGATGAAACTATCACTTTAAGTGAAATGACTGTTTGAAAGAGAGAGGAATAACTGGAGCGAACATGTGACACAAGATTAAACAGTTTGATCTACTGACACAAATTCCATCAAATTATAATTTGGGAGCTCTTTGAAGTTTTATTTATCTCAACAATAATCATGTATTTGCGAATCTCTGTGTAATTATGACGATCACAGACTGGAAACTGATGTCAGATCCTACTTCTCCACGTCTCTGGGGTCCATAAGAGACGGGCAGCCCGCCTGTCTGTGTGCGTAAATTACGCACGTCCCCCATATCCCCGTTATTCCCGACTTTCCGTCGGATATCCCGGCAGTCTTATTGGAACTTTGTTTATCTGGTGAGTCATTGTGTATGGGATTTGTTAAGCACATGTGAAACGCTCTCAGTTCCAGTAAAGGGGGGAAGCAGCCAGCTGTAACAAGCCAAGCAGTTAGCCAGAATTATATTTTTGGCTCCAATGTCGGGGCGCTAAAGTTCCACGGAAAAGAATGTGCAAACAGCAGAGAATGGATGGCACTGACCGTCAGGGGAGTCTTTAAAGTTTATTTTTAAAAGAAGTCCCAGTTTCCTGATAAAACTTCTCATAAAGCAGAATAAATGCTTTGTTTGGAGATGTCTCAATAAAAGCTGAGGTCATGTCCCAGCCCGCTGTAATGAGAAACAGACAACCAGTGTGTGATTACAGGGAAGCAGAGCAATGATAGACACTGGCCAAAAGTCGTTTACCGTCAGGTTGCGTGAGCCTGACGAGGATTTTTCCACAGAAGTGCACTCACACAAGAGCGGGAGCGGGTAAACAACATTCCTCTACCCGGATTTATATCCTATTATTTGTGAACGTGCGGGCAAAAGGCGTCCTCATTATAACGTTACACTGGCGCGCCTGCTGACATGTATACCACACTGGGGATGTTTTAAACCCTCCTTTCTGGTGAATTGAGGACACAGGTTGCCTAATTTCTGTTCCTGATCACTCTATCAGTAAATTTTATGGTATTTTCCCGATAAGGAAAGACAAACTGCGCTCTCCATCTGAACGCACTTCCCGCTTGAGGAAATGTGCCATGTGAAGCGAGACTGCATGGGAAAGCTGACATAGATCCCACCATCTAGCATGCCATTTCTGACACTTCAATAAGCTTCATGTCCCTCTTAAATGGCACGTTTGATCGAAAAAAATGGATGATTTCTGCTGCTCTCCGAACTGGTGCTAAGAGAAACTGGACATCACCTGACTCCACTTACCCTGGTAATAATTTAAGACTTACATATCTGCTGCCTCCACTAAAGGTCTAATCTCTGCCCAGACTAGCGAAACATGTAAAGAGCTCAGGGTGTGTTATGTAGGCGTTCTAAAGGATTTATCGTCTACATTATGCATGCGCGTAAAATGCGACCCCAGCGCGGTGCCACAGGCGCAAAAGAACAAAATATACTCCAGCTTTGCGATGTGACAGGAGGAGAAATCTGACTGAAATCTCCTCAAATGTGCCCCACTTTTACACTTTTTGATGCAAATCACATCTAATCTTGTAAAGGAAAGTTTTGTCGAGGGACCAGCGTGGAATTATATCGTTAACGCGCCGTAGACATCCGTGCGTAAATCTTACATTTAATCATGAAGTGCAAGTGCACAGGAGGATTGCATCAGGATGGGAACAGAATCATCAAACACAGCATTTTTGCATACACTTAATCGGGCATCTTTTCAATTTCTAGTGCGCTACGGTCTTGGTTTATCCGTTTTTCTCCAAAGAGAACAAAACGTGCTTTAGCCAACACTGAAATGGGATTTAGCGCCTGTGACGATCAGGCACTTATAAGCTGTTTTAAACGTATTTAATGTAAATTAGTAAAATACTGGCTATAATGGCATCATATTTTAGTTTTACCTGGTAGGTTGAGGTAGAGATCGGACTTCCGATCGTGCTGCTGCCGCTTGTGAAGGACTCTGGCTGGGCCGGAGAGGTGCTGCTGCCGCGGGAGGAGGTGTCGTAGGTCCCGGAGTAGTCCTGGTACATGATCCAGGAAAGAGGGAGATTTCAGTAGACTGTTTGAGCTCTCCCGAAACCCCCTTTTTCTGTTTCTGTTAAAATCCTCGCACTGAAAAAAGGCACCAATACAGAAAAAAATCCTCTGACTCGAGACGCCTGCAGTTAAATTTGGATATCCAGAGAAAAAGTTGGCAAAGTCAAAGTGCAAATATGCTTCAGCAAAGTAATCTAAAACATCTAGGAGCAGTACGTGTAAATGTGCTATCCCTGCGCGTAAAAGCTGTCGGATATACTGCTTAATTCTTCTTCCTCGGCAGGTAAATCTGAACTATGAGATCCTCTAAGGTGAGGACTTGAACCTAAAGTCAGAAGCACACCTTCAGAGTCAAATCCAGCTGCAGTAACAGAGTGACTCACGCAGGTTAACTCTCGCTTTAAAAGCCTATTGCCTGGATAATCTTCTGACTATTTTCCGTCTCTTTGCCGACTACTCACTCTAAACTGAGCTCTCTGCCGCTCACGGAACACTTCTAACTTTTTTTTCTTTTCCTTTTTACCACACTTCCTAGAGATGACTCACTTCAATGGCACTATAGAGAACTGCAACTGCTTTTCAACACCAACGAAACTGCCTACGTCACGCCTGGGCGTTGCGACTTCAGCCCGGGGAGGGGTCGCTTTCTGGATAAGGCAGTGAAAAAGAAAGATCCGCTCCGGCCGGCCTGCGCAGAGCGGACAGGGGAGACATTGGAGCAGAGCGGGGACGCAGTCGAAGCCGGCGAGATGTGTGTGGAGAGATTTATTTTCTGATACGGACGTCAGTGCCTGCTGCGGAGTTCACTATTCGTCTGACTTGCTTTGGTCCATTGACGCATGTTTCCTAAAATGGGCAGTTGCGTCAGAGAGCGCGTGTGGGTTTCCTTGGTAAAGGAAGCGTCAGACACTGGAGGGATTCCCTCCCCTCGCGAGCAACCACTCCGGACTCGGAGCTCTCGTCGTGCAGGTCCCGGTCCGGTTCATCTTTGGTGCTGAAATAACCAAAAAATGAGTCTAGTTAGATAAATACAGAGAACATGGCCTCAGAAAAGTGAAAGCAGCACTGCGCACATGCGCACATCAACAGGAGGGAGTTCAGAGCGTGAAAATGATCTTTTTTTGCACCAGAATTATTCGATATCCGCTTTTTGTTGAGCTCAAAGGGGAGAAAGGTACAGCGCGTGCCATTATGTCCATCCTTCTCGCAGCTCAGAAATAAATTTCTATCCACAGGGCGCTTATGTGCTTATGTCCATGTAATAAAGACCACCATAAATGATTGGACATGCAGCATTTCACCACCATTGACTCTTTGTGATATTTAAGCAATGAGCCTTTGTGCGTAATTTGGTGCCATGATGGAGCGCAAAGCGATGGCGCAGAACAAAACCCAGCATGATCCAGAGTAAACGGTCACACTAATGTGGCCCACTGGTTCAATCTGCACAGCACCGAGCACAAGCTGCTTCAAAGGCATCTCAGTGAAATGTGGGCTAATTGTAATTCGGACGCACCTCATAAACAAGGGCGCAGCGCCCAGAATGTGACACGTTACACGATATGAAATGGCGTATTAAGTCTAATCCAATCGGCCACGGTTCCTATTTTAATCTCTATCACCATAACTGCTTGTGCTGAGCTCTCTTAAAGCTGTTTGCTGCGCGTCTCACTGCCAGAGAGAGTCGCTCCCATCAAAAAAGTTTAAACTGCTGCAGTCTTCAGTCGGGGAACTTGAGGAGGGGAAAATAATCTGCAGGGGGGTTTTCTGAGGTGACCACCAGCCGCGGAGGGACTGACGATCTGTTTGCTCGAAACGAGCGTATCAATTAAACTGGAGATATGTCACCCTTTCCAAGAGTCAGTGGGTGTCATTTCGCTTTGTTACCTTTTGACCCTTGCAGTGATGCACAACAGAAACTGAACTGCTGCACTTCGTTTGTATTTAAACTAGGGCTGGGTGATATGGAGCAAATCAATACGTGCAATTTATGATAAATATCTTTATTTTTCTCTGTAAAGCTCTGTAAAGAAGGAATGTTAGGACGATTCTAGGGGCTAATGGCTAAAAATGTCATGGTGTGTTCATTTAACCTCAGAACGTGGACTTAAGAATCAACAATTGGTTCAAGTTAAAGCAGGTAAAATCAGGTAGCTGAAAATCAACTTCTGAGCAGGAATTTATGATCAATCCACCTTCAATATGAACTGGAATGCACCATTATATCATCAAATCTGAGCCTTTTTTTTTTTTTTTTACATATCAGCTGATTATTATGTTGTAAATGTTTAAAGATTCCTTTACCCCTCTTTACCAAAAATAAATTTTCATTTTTTATAGCAAAAAAATAAATAAATAAATAAATAAAAAAATAAAAAAAAATTCAGTCATCTTTTGCATCAGTTAGCTCAAATTAAAACATTTTCATAGAAAAATAAGCACTATAGAACATTTACTATAGGATATAAATTTTCCAAATATCCAGATCGGATTTGCAGTTAAATGTTTAGATGGTAAAAAAAGGCTATAGAGCAAAATGTTTTGTCTGCAAAAGATTTTTCTGTACATCTAGTTTTAATATCGGATATGAAAGAGGACTGGTTGTATAATAATACAAATGTTTTAAATGTAGAATGCTTGAGAAAGAAAAAATAAACTTTGATTTTCTGTTGTTGCTGCAATGTCAGCTAAAGAGCATTGTTAAAAACACAGTGGTAATTTCACTGTTAACTACCGTCTAATAAATGTAGTGAATTCACAGTGAAAGTTGTAACAAAGAAAAAGAATTTAAAAACATCTGTTTTCAAATGAGCCCTGATACAAAAAACTGCAAAATTACAGAGTAAAATTTCAGTAATTTAAAGAATTCACGGTATTAAACATTTAACAGAATAATACTGTGATTTTACAGTAATCTGAAAATGACTGTAAATCACAGTGTTTGTAAAACTACTTCAGAGTGGATTCATGACTCTTTACTGTGATTTACATAACTTTAATGTTAGAATGCTGAGCATGCAAGACTATAAAATCACAGTGTGTTATTGTGAAATTACAGTTTTAAGCTGTCAACTCACAAAAGTCACTTGTAATTATGGCTGTCACTTTAGTGCATTAATTAGATTCATTAATTACACCACAAATTAATGCATTATAAAAATTAATCACAGATTAATCATAGCACACAAACATTTTGATATTGTCCAGCTGGAGGACCTGTACATGGCAGTGGCACGTCACCTCACATATGCGTCTCTAGTCAAACCAAACAAAGCCCAGGTCACAACAGGAATGGCATATTTAAGATTTGGTCTTATTTTATTTTTGAATTTATTTATCTATATTTGTACTACATTCTTTCATAATGCATCAGGCCTAATTGTTTTGCTGGATGTCCTCGACCTTTTTCTTATTTTGAATTTGATTTATGAAACACACTTAAAGTGTAATTTGAGTTGCCTGATTGAGCTTAGAATTTTCTGGACAAGTTGCCCTGACTTTGGTTTTATTTAGTCACCAATAAAAATGTAGATTTACAAATCTTCATTTCTTAGTGTATTCATTTGATTAGTCCTGCACTACAATTTTATAATATCCTAGAATTCAAATTCTTTATTTGGGTACTTTAAGCAGATATGAGATTAAAATGTGATTAATTAGATTAATTAATTATAAATCCGGTTATTATTTAGATTCATTTTTTTAGTCGTCTGACAGCACTAGTGGTAGTTTAACATCAGAACTGTAGAATCAACACAACTCAGTTAACTCCTGTGAATTAAATGTATGCATGCTACAAGGAAACAGATTTTTTTTTACAAATACTTACCCATCCACAAAAGCCTCATTGCAGTAATTTACCACGACTATTCACTTTATAAATGTGAAACCTGAGGATTTCTAACAGTGAGCCTTTTCTCAACAATTTAAATGTTATTTAGGTCCTAAAACAGAATAAATAATCTGTGATTATAAAAAATACATTTAAATATAAATATTTCATTTGTTTTCTTGCTTTACAGACTCTCTGTTTTAGAAATTGTTCAGAGGGGTTTGTGTCAGAGCTCAAACTGAAGTCTTCTCGTGTCAGAGCCCCTAAACACAGTGAAACTGTAGTTATTTGGACTTGACACTGTGGTAAGGAATAAGAGTTTAGATGGCTTTTTAAAAATGCCCACCATACACTAGCATCAATCATCGTGTAGCACACAGACTGAACTCAGGTTTCAGGCCAGTGTGAAAGAATTCTGTAGAGTAGACTGATTTATTTATAAAAGCATATCAACAAAGTAATACAGTTAAATAATGAAGTATCCAGTTTATCAGCTTGGTTTTGTTTCCAAACTGGGGTATGGTTCATGGCTGCAGCTCTTCCATGAAGACCACTACAATCCAGGGCCTGATTTACTGTTAGGGCAACTGGGCAAAGCACCCAACACCTCAGGGGCCTGGGGAGCAAGTGGATCAACAAAAATCTGGTCTGGTTTTGTGAAACTCAAGCAAGTCTTGCTTCTGCCACTGTAGCTTTTATAAAGGCTCCTGATGAGTTTCCATTACAGAGTTACTTTTGAAACCCAGTGACATATTTCAGGAAAATCTACCTCAGTCTTAGTGATTTAGAGAACTGATACTGATTTAAACTGTGACTCTTTTTATGAGGGGTGGCACCCTGCGGGTCACATGCAGCCCTTTACCTCACTCAATGCAGCCCGCCAATCATTCCCCTCACCCAAAACACAAATGAAAACAAATTGGAAATATAAAAAAAAAAAAAATAGAAAAGCACTCGAAGAGCGCAGACCTCCACCAGCGCCACAGTCCTTACCATATTGTGATTTTTACCATAAATATTAGTCCTACCTTTATTTCATGTAAATATTTAGATTCCTTGACCATGAAAACATAAAATTAGCAACTGGATTCATAATGATATCTATTTTAGTTCAGTAGCTATTCACCAAAATCACATTTTTCATCATGGCGGCCAGACGCTGATCTAGATCAACACCAAAATTGAACCAGTTCTTCCTTTTCCCATGCTGAACATTTCTTCAAAATTCCATCAAAATCCATCCATTAGTTTTTGAGTTATTTTGTTCACAGACAGACAGACAAACAAACAAACTCTCCCGAAACCAAAACCTCCTTGGCGGAGGTAAACATGACAACTGCTGAATATGATTCGTCATGAGTAACCTAATGCACAAATACGAAAAGTGAACGAGTATTTCTACTACATTAGATTTGTTTTCTACACATCATAAAAGAACTTACTTTATATGACTTTATCTCTAAATATCAGTCATGAGACATTCAGGGATTATATAATGTATAATACTTTATATTAGTATAATTCAGCAATTATACTACCTTTAGAAACAAAGGTAAAGTTAATATATTTGTGCTTTAGAATCTGATAAATATTCTTTCATTGCAAAAAGAGGAGAAAGAGGCTTAAATTGTCTTCAGTTATGTGTCATCCTCATGTGTTTTTTAACTGTGTTTGAGTTAAAATACACGTATGTTGGTACAATCCATTTTTTAAACTGTTTTTGCTTTTTGTATACTTTTTTTTCATTAAGAATGCCCGACAGTGTGTAAAAGTGCGGCCCTCAGGCACTGGAAGAAATTATGTGACCCTGTTGTTGATCAAACTTGTCCACCTCTGTTTTATATGTTGGTCTGGCCCAGTCTTACAGCTGGTGCAAAATACGGCTGCTTGAGTCATAACGGGAAGGAAAAAAGAGACTACATAACCCCTATTCTGTGTTCTCTTTGGCTTTCTGTTTGCTAGACTGAGTTCAAATTTGGTTGTTTGCTTTTTAAGCAGTGAGATTCTCCGACTACATTTCCAGTCAGAGCTGTGAGGTCTGCCAACCAGTGTTATTGAAACAGCACTTTTAATTTAGTTTTAGTCATTTGCCTAAAATAGCTGTTAGAATAAGTCATAGTTTAGTCCAAATTGTTTTAATTTTAGTCTAGTTGATGAAATTTTATGACATTTAATTTGGCAAAATCTGCTTTAAATTTAGAAGAAATTGAAGTGTAAGGTATTTTTTATGTTTCCTTGAATTTCTGAAGTTACACAACCGATGGAGCTGTGATTGGATATATTCCTAGCTTGTCTCTTCTTTCTACAAGGTCATATGAGGTCTGATCGGATTTGCTCTTTGTCAAACATTTTAGTCTATTAATTTGTTGACAAAAATATCAGTCAATTTAGTTTTAGTTTTTGTCCATGTGCACTTGTTTTTTTGAGTTATAGTCAGGAGAAAAAAGGTTGTTGATGAAAGCTATGACGAAAATAATAACTCTACAAAATTAACACTGCTGCCAACCAGCTCCACCTGGATGTGCCAAAATAAGGCTCAAAACCAGGGCTTATCAAACTTTTTGTTGTGGTCACACCAAAACTGGTTCACCACTCCATTATATGTGCTCCAGCTGAGGGAATAGTCACTGTTTTTTTTTTATGTATTTTTTGGGCATTTTGTGCCTTTATTGATAAGAGAGACAGTGGATAGGCTTGTGAAAGAAGGTGAGAGAGTAGGGGAAGACACTCTGTAAACTGGTCACGGGTGGGATTCGAACCTGGACCGGCAGAAGCAAGTACATGGGGTGCCTGGTTGCTAACCACTCCGCCAAACCAGCACCCCAGAATAGTCACCATTTAAGCCTCATTTTCTCCTCTTGGTCTTCACATTAAATTTAGATTGTAAGAGAAGAAAAAGATTCCTTATCGCGACTTACAGTACAAATAGGTTATCTTAAAGTCCTAAAGCATGATGTCCTTTGTTCATGGAAAAATCCAAAAATATTACAACAAAGTCAAAGAGTCATGACTAACGTAAGCCTAAAACCATGAAGTAACACTTGGAAAATGTGAGTCAGATCAGTTTCCTCTCCGTCACCGTTGATAACAGAGCAGGAGAAGCGACATTGATGAGCTCAGCGCTGTCCCGAAAGTTGAATTGTTTTTGACCAGGACCAGAGGGTGTAATGACATAAAGCAGCAGATACCAAAGACATTTTTCCACTTTGTTGGTTTTCTACGAAAAGCGCCAACATTGGAAAAATAGCAGCTGTGGACACTCTCTCTGAGCGAGCCCACGACATTATCAGAATCAGAAATATTTTGTAAGGGTAAATTCACTTGTTTGCTCTTTTTTACACAGTATAGCAGAAGCAATATCAGTAAAGACATTAAAATAAGATCATAATAGAACTTAAAAACCAAACATATAATTGTGCAGAATCTTAAATATATAACAATTTCCTCAATGGAGGGAAAAGTGAAGTAAAAGTGAGACCTTGAACATGATGTTTACACTTTAGTCAATAGCACTAGGCCTTACATCTATTTTTACACTCAACTTCTGACACATCGAAGGTCACACAGAGTTCAAATCCTAAAATGAAATTGCCTTGTTTCTGAAGGTTTTACCTTTCTTCTTCTGGTATTCAAGTTTCTGTCATAATTAATCAAAATATACATAATTTGCTTTTCTAAAACATTTGTATCTAATTTTTTTTAAAGATGATTTTAATATTCATTCTTTTTTAAATTTTATCTTCACACCTAAACTTTGTTCTCAAGCAAAATTAAAACAAAGGGTGATATTTACACATATTTGTTTTTAAGGACTAATTGAAGTCTTTGTCTTTGCTTTATTTCACTAAAACAAGTTAAATTAGCATTTCCTTGCCAATGGCTTTATTTATTTTAATGCACCAGTTCATATCAATCATTGATCTGACAATATAACTAACAGAGATTTCCTAATTTTTGTATGTTATAATCAAAGTCACCTTCGTAATGGTAAAGTCAGATTATTTACTGCAAACTATTTACAGATAGATATTGAAAATGGATATTTTTGTCCTCGTATTTTTCAGTTTTTCCAGCAGTCCTGAAGGTAAGTACTCAGTGCCTGATCCACACAGTATATTTTATAACAGGCTATTATCACAATGTGCATAACTCATTTAAAAATTACGCTAAAGAACTTGAAATAATGCAAAAAATGCAACAAAAAAAACAACCAAGGGCTGGATTGTACTTTCATGGGTCAGGAGTCTGAGACCCCTTGTCTAACCCGATGTCTTATGGGGAAATCTAGTTTTTTAACTGAATAATATTTATTGCCCATCCCTCTATGAATGATAACAGTCAATAATTAATGTTTACCATCTATAAACCTTTGCAGCTTTATGAAGCAGCGGCGTTGCCAGGCGACAGAGTTTCTTGCTAAACAGCTTGGGGGAAATCTAATCTGCCATAGTCCTATAATTAATGCTCTAATATCATTTGAGATGCACCCACCGGCATCAATTTGGGGCAGAGCAAGGTATGGCATGGTGACAGGCTCTCTTCCTACACAAGTCCAAATTTTGATCTTTAAGAACATAATGAGATATCACGCAGGAATTGGAAGAGACAACAAACGACTGAATGTGATGCCTGTCAGTCAGACGATGCTGCCCCAGTTTATCTTCACGGGTGTTGATGGTTAATGACACCTCCAGGGACTTTGAAAAACTTGCTTGAGTACAGAAAGGCCTGCACGGAGAAGGTCAAGTTCGGCGAAGGATAACGGGTCAGCGTGTCCACCCATGACGACCTCATCCACGGCTCACACGCCACTCATGCGTCCATCCATCACACATCAGGAGGGATCAGCAGCATACAGATCATCTTATCCAGCCTGCAGTTCACACGGGATTTACGACGAGGAACCGAGAGGCTTACCTGGCTATGGCTGACGTCTTACAGGTGCTCCTGACGTAAAAGTTTGAGAGCTCTGCTGCCATCCAGTACACCTCCATAATCCAAAGGAAACTGTAAATGAAGGCCTGAGTCTCTGGACTGGTGTGGTAAATGGTCTGTCACTGAGTTTTCAGTCTGATATCTTTTTAATACTTTGATTATTTTCTTGGTATTTTTCTGATATGTCTCACCGAAGAAGAATAAATGATCAAAATATGTTTGCTGTGTGAAAAGGCAGCCATTTTAGTATCAGATCCTCAGGGGTTCTCAGCTCATGATCAAAACAGGACATCTAAGGTTCCCTGTAGGTGTTTAATCCCTCTTAGTTTATTTATTTGTTAGATTATGAACAGAATAAGTCAAAAATGCATCAATGAGATTTGGTGAAATATTCAGGATTGGTCAGAAATAGGGCAAAGACCGATTGATTAGAATTTGGTGGCGATCTGAATACTGGTGCCAATCAAGGAATTGACCCTTTGCTAAGCCCCGCCCCTCTTGGTTACTGTTGCAAAGTGTTGTCATACTTCCCTTCTTAGATTGTGAAATATGAGCTGTGTTTGAAATCGCTCACTATCACGGATATAGTGCACTATATAGTGTGTTCGCCATTTTGTAGTGTTGTTCGAATTCTCAGCAGTTAATTTCATCCACTATATAGTGCACTACAAAATACCCACAACGCACAGCAAAAGTGAGTGTACATAAGATGTACCCTATATTATACTCCCGTATACCACAATGCAATGTGGTCGTGTTTTACCATAGAAGAAGAAAAAAAGGAAAGCTGTTAGGCACTGCTTTCATTCATAAATGTAAAAAAACAAAGTATCATTAACACGTCTGTGGCGTAGCTCTTTAGCGGCTGAAAACAGCTTAAAAATTTGTTACTTATCCTCCCGAGTGCCCGGTTTGTTTACGGGAATTTTGGCGCATCCACTTCCGTCACTGGAATATCCGGCTCATCAGCTGACGCTACGACGTTTTTAGAAAATTTCAATGTGGTGTCCGAAATGTCGTTTGGTCATTCCCTATGTAGTCCACTATTTCATTTACACTACATAGGGGATAGTGAGTGAGTGAATGAGTGGACGATTTCGAACACAGCTATGGATTATTTAGTGGTACTGGTTAGTGATATTTCTAAGGGGATACCTGTAAATTTCTGGACAAATTCTTCAGCAACATCAGAAAGCAGCATACAGAAAGTTCTCCAGTATGCTTTAGAGAGAAACATTCACCAAATCAAATGCTTTCAGAGTTTGAATGAAGAGGGCATTAAAATAGAGGGGAAGGCGCACAGACCTTAATGCAATCATCAAGCACCCCATGTGTTCAAAACAACCACATACAAGATTAACAATGTTCTTGTACAGCAGGATCAGTTGTTATATACATTGTTTAAATTAAAAATAATGTTAACTTAGCTTTCATCATAGTGTTTGCCCATTTCTAGGGCGTCCATTCACAAAATGCTAAAAGATATCAGAATGTCAGAACTTGTCTCTGTCTGTTACAAGTATTTCTTTTGCTCAAATATTAACCAATGGCTCCATACGTTACAGAAGTAACCTACTGAGATGTTTTAATTTTCTCATGTACTAATATTATCTAACACACAGAACTATAGTTAGCTAGCATTAGTTAGCACTTTACCTTTGGAACAAATGTAGGTGTTCTTGTGCTTTATCCACACCCGGTATCTTTCTTCTTGCGTATCGGGCTTGAGGAAGGCAAACAATCGGCACAATCCTCTACACTTCTCAGACATCGACTGTCGGATTTGCTAGTCCCATATACACACTGCTTGGGCATATTGATTTCTGCTGAAAGCTTGACAGGCCTCTCATGCATAGTTACGGTTGCTAACGTAGGATTTAACAGTAGCTGTTTGTGGGAGGGGCTTAGCGACGGGTCAATTGTTTAACAGATATGGGGAAATGGGTCAATTGTTCTACATTTTGTTAATAACTCAGTAACCACTCATCAGATTTTTAAGTAAATCTAAGGGAATGTTGTTCGTGGAAAAAGGGTGATCTGAATCCAAATGTTGATTTCTTTTAAGGATTTCTTAACAGTGTGAGTTCAGGCAGATTTCCACATTTATGATAATAATCTGACATTAGCCAGGTCTACATGCAGACTTCTTTTTATTCCGATTAAAATCATTCTGTTTGAAGATCTCAGGTGAACTGTTTACATGTGGCATGGTCTATTCCGATCTGGTGTTTACATGTACCACAACATTTAATCAGAGCAGCTGTTTTACAGACACGTGATACTCGCAGATCTATTCAAACATCACGTGATTAATCAAAGATGGCAGTACGTTGGTGTTTTAATGAAATATTTGAGGGTTGGGCTGTTTAGCTTTATAATAGCCAGCCTTCAGAGTTTTCCAGCCGTTCCTTATTTGTTCGAATTTGTTTCGGTCTATCCCGACTTCACTGAGTTTTTTGTGGACTTTTTTAAATAGTTCAGTATTTATTGTTTTCCTACAGTCTATGCATGCGATAATGTTCAGTTCTTTAAGATTTTGTATTAAAAACAAACTCTCTGACGCAGACCAGTGCTGTGTGCTCTGTTTGGAAGCCGCCATGTTTCCAAGTGAGTAAACGTCACTGCTCGTTTACGTCGAGACTGAGCATGTGCAGACAGAATCCAACCTGACAACTTTCTGATTCACCATTTACATGACAGGATTTCACTTTTAATCGGTTTGGGAAAAGGAATATACTACCCCTGTGCAACCGAATGAAATTCCATTAGGATTTGGCCTGTTTATTCAGATTGAGGTGTTTATATGGAGCATTTTTATTCGGTTTGGGCTTCTAACCCGATTCTAATCAGAATATTAGGCTCCATGTAAACCTGGCTATTGTTAGAAATGCTTGCACAAAGATTTGAGCTCTAAGAGCACCTCTAGTTTATGCTTTAATGATTTACAACATTTACCAAGCACACTCATGCTCATGCCTAAGGGTAATTTAGAGTCAGCAGTTAAGCATGTCTTTGAGAAAGCTTTGGTTAGTGAGAGGAAACTGGAGTGCCAGGAGAGAACCTATGCATACACCAGGAGATCATGGAAACTCTTATCCATTTTGACCCCTGGAGAAAGAGACACTTTCCTGTCGGTCTAGCGACCAATCGGATGCACCCACTGTCTTGTTTTCTTGAGGATAGTTTCCAATTAGGAGCAGCAAGAGGTCAACAAGAGACAAGAGTTCTCTATGATTTACCAAAAGAATCAAAAAAGGAAGTCTGAGGTGTGTTCTGTTGCCCTTTATAGCATTTAAGACGAAAAGTTGCTCCAAAAATAGCACAAGTTGTGAAAGCGGTTAAAAATGTCTGGAGGAATAAGTGTAAATATGTAAAACAGGAGAAATAAATGTAGCAAAAACTGGCCTGGAGCTGCAAGTGTTAATAGAATAACTATTGAAAATATGAGTATTAAAACTGCATTGAAGTTTGAACAATCAGCAACCCAATATTCTGGATGAGCAGCTCAAACATTTGCTGTATCAAAAGTAGGTCTGGTGACATTTTTTAAATGCTGCAGATCTGTGCCGTGCAGCTGAAGCAGAGGAGGAGAACATTTGCATTCATCTATTAAAAATATTTTTGGACTGTTTATGCAGCCATAGACTCAATAGAATATTCAGGTTTAACACCAGTGCGCACATCTTGGCATAACGTGTACAATTTAAATAAGTTAAGATGAAAATATAATCCCTGCCAAGACCCCAATGTAAAAAGAGGTTTTGAATCTTAAAACGGTGCTAATGAAATATGGGTTACAAAAATATAAACTGGCAAATGCATTACATTAAAGACAAAATGTTGAAAATTAAAGCACTGCAGCTGCTTAGTCTTCTGTTTTCAGGTCTACTGACAGGAACATGAGGCATTACAGCCCATCCATGGGGCCCCTGATAAGCCTTGTAAAGCTCTATCATGCAAATTTTCAATACAATCAATAGAGCAAGACCATAGGCACTTGTTTTTCCCTTTTGCTTCTTAATATATGTCACTGGATATACTGTACCTATCATCTTTCATTACTTCCACCAAGAGGCGTATGTTTTTCCTGGCAAATGTTTGTCTGTTTGTTAGCAAGACTATGCAAATCAAAACTGGACAGATTTGCTGAAATTTTCAGGAGATAATGACCCAAATTAGAAATGATTAGATTTTGGTGGTGATCCAGATAATTGCCATTAGTGAACAACTGTTTTGCTCAGTGACTAACTAAAAATGATATCAACATGATTCTGAATGCTAGGTGTGGATTTTCAGGGTCAAGGAATCACATAATGATGGTAATTTTATCATGGCGTGTGCTCTCCAGTTAGGACTGGTATAACAATGTTGGTATAATTACTTTCTGTAAGGCTTTGTGTGCCATGTTGTGTAACTGTGTTGTGTGTGTTTTTTTTAATCTTTTTCTTATGTCCATGTTATTTTGTTTTTGCCTCTCATGCTGCCTCTTGGCCAAGTTGTCATTATAAATGAGAACTGGTTCTCCGTTGACCTACCTGGTTAAATAAAGGTTATTAATATTATTTTATTATTCAATAAATTCAAACTTACACATTGGATCTGTCGCAACAGCACTAATTATTAGGCTCCAGTAATGACTAGCTATTATTAGGCAAGTCATCACTGGAGCTGACTAGAATAGTTTGTCAGTCTCAACACAGTTGAACCTTAACGTTAACCTCAATAGAGCCATTGGTAAGTAAATATCTGATCAAAATAAGGGCTTGAACCCTTTTAAATCAAGGGAGGGGCTAACATTTCGAAACAGAGAACTGTTAAACAAAAAACACATTCCTTTTAGGTCGGAAGAGTAATTACAAAATATTAAAGAGAAAGAAATATAATAAGCTTGACATCAGGGCCTTTCCCTTTATCCCCCCTTACGGTTGGCCCTGATCAGAACATCTCTGCCAAACCATCTAGCTGTGAAAACGACCTTATTGTCATTCTCCATCTTTGTTTTCTTCCCTCAGAGTCGCTCGCCTGCCTTGATATAATACCCTCACCTGGATAAGAGCTCAACATGATCCTCATGGCTAATCTGTTGGACCCACGCAGGCTCCAAAGTGCTGACTGGGAGAGAGGAGGGGGTTAAAGAACAATCAGTGTGACTGACAGAGGATTTACGGTGTGCTAGTGGTACATTAACACAGTTTGTTACGTCTGTAAGTGTCGGCCAAGTTTACGTCACGGTACAGTGAGCTGGGTTTACCTGCTGATAATGATGACCATGTTCATCCAGTACTAACAATGCAGAGGCAAGTACAGTATGTGCTTCAGTATCACCGTGTCCATCAGTGGTTTTTAACATCAGGCAAACACAACAACCTTAGGTATGCAGTTATTGGAGCAAACATGGGACCCCATGTACATTGAATAAAGTTATTGTGCTGGTAACAGCCAAGGCCGAAGGAGTTCTGTGTTCAGGTTGTCCATCTGTCCAAACATTCAGGTCAAATCTTCTGAACTCAGTGTCGTGAATGAACATCAATGAAGGCACAAGATACACAAAAATACATAAAAAAGACTTTTGGGCTCACTGGTCAAAGTCAAGGTCATGAAGTCCTCTGTTCATCTTTTCTGGTGAACACGATGAGCCTTATTTCAAACAGCAGGGAGCGTGTTATCTCAAGCGTGTGGAGTACCTTACTTCGAGACTTGTCAGTCTATATTTTGTTTGATTATGTTGTACATGGATGTATTTTGTGTGGAACACAGACCAAACCAGCCAGAGTGTCAGCTCTCATTCACTTTAAGTCAGAGCGTACCAGGCAGCTGGTGCTTTTTTATTTACAAACCCAAATTCTAATGAAGTCGGGATGTTGTCCATTCAATTGAATACACAACCAAGACAGGATATCTAATGTCAAACTAATAAACCTTTTTTTCTGCAAATATTCTCTCATTTAGAATTTAAAGGTGCTATGAGGAGAATCTATTACCAGCAACACTAAGACTCTGCTACCCATGAGCACGCGTGGTGACTGTCGTAATGCTGCGTTCCAGTAACCTCGGAACTGGGAGTGACATCATCTCCAACTTTTCAGCATTCCAGTTGAAGTCGGAAAAAACATGCCGATCTACCAGGCTATTGTTAGCTGTTGTTAGCACGCCCTGCGTTGTTGTTCACAAATATCACATGAAGAATGTGATTATGACTATGGCAGCATTTTTGTAAATATAAGTCTAACAATACTATGTATACAGCTGATCTAGAGCGACACACCCCAGTCAGAAGTGCAAATAAATTGATTATTACAGGAGCTAAATAACTGTTCACACTGGGGGCATCCATCTTCGATTGTCAACTCGGGGGTGGCGAGGTTTCACTGAGTTCCCAGTAGGAAATTCCGACTTCGGGAGACGTTCCAGTTGCAGTTTCCTACTCAGAACTCAGAAAATCCTACTTCTGACTACAACTGGAACGCACCAAGAGATGTGACTCAAGCCAAAGCGTGTGTTTGTTTTGTTGCTAATAAATGCAGCTCGGACCTTCCTCAGAACTCCGCATTGCTTTACAACTTCTTTTTTCAACAACTTACAGGATGCAAAGCGACGAGGTAATGTATCTCTTTCTAGTTATGTAGCGGTAGTTTTTGTTGTGTGACAACAAGCAGTTTTTGGAAAACTTAGTATCGTAGTTTTGTAGCTGGCTATATATCGCTACTTACAGCCCGGTGCTCTAAGACGTGTCCGAATAATATAAATTTGCTCTAGTTTTAATTGTCTTGTTCCTGAAGTTGAGTATCCAGGCCAGTCCAGCCCTGTCCGACCCTACCGCGAAGCTAAGGAATAGCATTTATAGATAACCTATTTTGATGCTATGAAACTCATCTTAAAGTGAGTATTTCGATCAGGCATATATCTAAAAGTGAGACCTTTTTGTAATTACTTAGAAACTCCTCACAGTCCCTTTAATGCCGACATGTTCCAGAAAAGCTGGGACAGGGATATTTACGACAACATCACGTTATCTTTCCTTTAACAACCCTCCGTAAGAATTTGGGAACTATGGGCACTAACTGCTGATGCTTTGTTGGTGACATTCTTTCCCATTTTTGCTTGATGTACGACTTCAGTCAAGTACTTGCACTCTTTTATTCCGAAGACACGCTGTTGTAACATCCAGGATGTGGTTTGGTATTGTCTTGCTGAAATAAGAAGGACTTCCCTTGGATGGCAGCATATGCACTAACACAGCCCAGACCCTCACAGATGCTGGCCTCTGAACCCTCATAACAGACTGGATGGTCCTTCTCCTCTTTAGCCTGGAGGACACTTACCTGACATGCCAGACAGACCAACAACAGCAGCTTGTGACGATGGTTTGGCTCACCACAGACCAATCCATATCAAGCAGCGCTGCTATGATGTAGCATATGTAGGGGCTAAATGTAGCGGCTAACGGCTAACCCTTAGCTGCTATGGCTAACGGCTTACAAGGGCAAACAACAGTTAATGGCCATTAGCCATAGCAGCTAATTCTTGTTAGCGGCGAACCATTTTTTTTAGCCGCTAAGGCTAACGGCGGTTAACTGCTGTTTGCCCTTCTTAGCCATTGGCCGTAGCGGCTAACGGCCGATAGCTCAACTACCATAAGACTATTGTTTCACATTAAATTACACCACACAGATGTATCATTTAACACTTATATGTGACATGAACCTCGTCAAAGACAATCTCTATGAAGCAAACTTATGAGGAGAGCATATTTCGCCAAGTATAACTGAGTATGATGACCACAGGCTAACCAACAACAGCCGCCATCAGTTGTACAGCAGGAAGTGACTTCACTTCCTGTCAAGTCACTTCCTGTTGTCGTCACGCCTGCAGCTCCCGCCTCTCTTCCCTGATTGGGCCGTTAAGCATTTAGCAGAGTGAAACTGTTGGACAGTGGAGGCTGGCAAGACAGTGATGCATGATTTCAGAATCAGGCAGGTCCATCTGCTCTGCAAGGCTAGGAGGACCTGACTTCAATGTTTTTAATGTGAATTCAACAGTTTTCTTACATGAGCTCAGGTCCAGAGAAGAAGGGGTTATTCATATTTGGCTTTGGCTTCACAGCATAGAGCTTTAACCTGTAGATGTGGTGACAAACTGTGTTAACAGACAATGGTTTATTGAAGTGTTCCTGAGCCCACACGGTAACATCCTTTACAGATGTCAGTTTTTAATACAGTGCTGCCTGACGGATTAAAGGTCAGGGGCATTTTGTTCCGATTTCCAGCCGTGCAGAGATTTATTTGAACCTTTTGATGATATTTTGGACTCTAGAGGACGTAATGCCTGAATTCCTTGCAACTGTACGTAGAGAAACACTTAAAACTGTCAGATTAATTGCTTGTGGAGCTGTTCACAAAGTGGTGAACCTCAACCCAACCATGAATGACGTAAAAAGGAATAAAAAAAGATATGGCCACTGGCTGTCTACTCTTCCTTCCTGTACTCCGTCATCCTCCCCCCCAGTGAGATGTTGTACAGTCTGATTGCTTGATGGATGATTTATACCCAATCATGACACTCACCTTGTTTTCTATGAGCCTGTTTACTAGAGAAATGTGTTAAAACAGAGGTTTTTAAGCATTCCTCAACATTTCCTGTCTTCTGTTGCCCCTGTCCCAGCTTTTTTGGAACACATCGAAGGCATCATATTCAAAATGAGTGAATATTTTCAAATAAAGAACAAAGTTTATCAGTTTGAACATTAAATGTTTTGTCTTGTAGTGTATTCAATAGAATAACGGTTGAAATGGATTTGCACTTCGTCGTACTTTGTTTTTATTTACACTTTACTTGGGTCTGTATATCAAAATGTTTAACTTTTACATGTGATAATGAACCTCTGCTTGTGTATGAATCATATATCTACAAAGGTCAAAGATGATTTTTACCACTTAAGTTGAAATGTGATTTATCTTATGAAATGATGTTTGAATAGCAGCATCAAAACAAAATAAGGACTTTAACAAAGTTTCTCTCACCTTACAAAAACCTGCTGGGATAAGTGTCTGTTACTAATAATTCAGGAGTACTGGGATGTGGTCTGATTCAAGGGGCATAAAAGGGTCTAAAATCAACTACAGGCCCCGATCTGGTCTTTGCCTGAGGCCTAAGTAACACACAAACCCCCCTCGATCACATTTTAGACTTCTTAACTACAAATCCAATCACCAGGTTGCCCTCTGAGTGAGAACACATTTTTATAAGACAGCAGAGCGCTCCTGTGAATTTAAGACACCATCCCGTCTGATTTCATTACCGGTTGCTGTGGTGACTCATATAAAGCAGTCAAACACAACAGCAGAAGGATAATTGGATCATTCTTGACCTCTGCAGTGTGGGATTGTGCTGAGAAGAACATGAATTCATTGGCTGCATGTCATTCGATAAGGCCAATCACATTCAGGTATGCAAGAGACAAACTCTCCCTCTTATTTCTGCACAGCCAACTGTGACAGCATTTAAAGACAATCAGACATTTATGTTATTTTGACTTTAACTGGGTATCACTTTAGCCTCATGGTCAGAAAAACAAGGGGGGGTGGTTGACATGAAATACTCAGATTAAGTTTTAGGGGTAAAGGATGCATATCAGTCATGTTGCTGCCAAATTCTGTATAATGTTTGCATGCAGACTAATTCATTGAGGAAGCAACCCACCCATCAAAAACACAAGAGAATGAGTTTGTTCCTGATCAACACCCGTGTGTCGACCAGGGTCTTTCTGGGAATTTGACTGGTCTCCCTTTTTAATCTGGCATTTAATTTGGTTTGATTCAACAGCACTATTTATCAGTTTAATTTGTGTTTTTGTTTGACATTCATCTTTGGTTTAAATTATTTTTGTCACAATTCTATCGAAATTGATATTTTTTTACTTCTATTATTGTGTTTAACCTATTTTAATGTTTTTTTCTGTTTTATTTTTCCTTGTTTTATTTGTTTAATTGAGTTTTTTTTGTGTGTTTTTATTTGATTTATTCCCATCCTGCCTCTTTTAGTTTACAGCAGCTAATCTCTATTTTCTGTATGTTGTTCCTCTGTAAAGCTGTGCTATGAAATGAAGTAGTGCTGAGGGCAATGTTCACCACTCACTCAGTGACCCCAAAAGACGCTAATCTGGCACATCAATATATTTTACTATTTCCTTTAAATGTTTGAGAATGGGAAAAACCTTTTAGAAGCATGTAAGCGGGTAATTGGATGGTCATGTTTAGGGCCCAACCAGTACAGATGTTTTGAGGCCAATGCTGATGCCAATACCGATATTTAGCCGAAAAAAAATACTGATTACCAATTTCATATGTGTATATGTATATATATATATATATATATATAGATATAGATATATATATATATATATATATATATATATATATATATATATATATATATACACACATATATATATATATATATATATATATATATATATATATATATAGATATAGATATAGATATATATATATATATATATATATATAGATATATACATAATAATATAATGATAATAAAAATTGTCCAAAAACATAACAATGAATGATGAATCACAAGACAGTACATTTTATAGTTTTACAATACTTGGTCCTTCAGTATTTGTTTAACTTTGCCAGTAAGAAAATGTAAAGTACAATAACATGCAAAAAAAAGCATTAAACTTCTGAGACATTAATTATATAACCTTAAAAAGGAGTCATTCTGTATGTTGTACTCCTTGTTGATGAAAAATAAAGGTAGAACAACTTTGTAAAAAGTTGTAAACAGATAACTGTGAGAGGAGAGCAACAAAAACACTGAAGTAACATTCTTTTCATTGGCATTTTTCTTTTTCTTTGCAGCATTCAAGCACAAAATAAAATGGTGTGCAAAACTGCAGCAAATTCCTGCAAAATAAAACAAATAACCTTTTAAAAATGTAAATATATAGATTATATATGAACTGTTAGTCACATCTGCCTTTCAGTCTTCATTAATTTATCAGAAGTAGGTTTTAGTTCAGATAGAACCACTATGGTATTTTAAACATGAGGTAATGTGCGTGAAGAAATTAAAGTATTTTGTGGGACACTGCACATATTTCACAAACTTCTTTAAACAGGCTGTGAAAAGTCTCCAGCTATGCTGAAGCCTCCCCTCGGTGAGTCTGCTGATGATGACGAAGAGCCCCGAGGAGCTATGCTAACGCTAGCTTAGGTTTGTTAGGAACAAACAGATAAAGCCAGATTTCCGTCATAATCACAATAAAACAGTCACAGCTAAACTGATCCCCTGCCATCAGAAGGTCCACTTCATCAGCATTGACAATGACAGAGGTTGAGTCGGTCAGAAACTGTTCGGCGGTGCCCGGTCTGTCTGTGAGGCTGATCCGAGCTGAACTAGCAGAGGGCCAGGTGGTCTCTCTGTGTCCAGCAGCACGGGACACTGTGCACCACTGAAAGTTGCTCATCATTTTGGACGTTTAGGCTTAAAAGAACAACTCTGTGTGAGTGTAGGCGAATCATCCATATACACAGCATCAGCTGAGAGCTCAGACCTGCTTCAACAATGTCATCATTCTTCGCGGCTTGGACACCGAGCAGCGTTTACTATTTTTATGAGAAATCAAGAATACATCAGCGTTACATTGGCAAAACTCTGGCCGATGTTGAAAACCTCAAAAAGGGCTATAATCGGCCTATATATCGTTCGGGCCCTAGTCGTGTTGTCAATCACATTCATTATGGGCCATTCAGATATGCGGTAGGTGGGCACTTCTGCCATGGAACAAACTTCAAAGCCTAAACAAGCTCAATACATGTCAGAAGTGGTGCTTATATTTTCCTCCTATGAATAAATATTTCTGTGACGGATATGTGGAACTGTACGTCTGGGGTGTAGGGTTATGGTACAGCCTAGGAAGATGAATAAAAATAAAGCAGCTGTTGCATTGACATTGTAAAAAAAGTTACACATAGTTACAAGGAATTAAAACACATTTTAAAGTGCATTCATGGGTTTTTGCATTTTTATTTGGACAGAGATGTTTTTTTTTAATTTTTAAAACGGGAAAACCTCAGTTTTTTATAATCCCCTCTTACATACAGACATGGTTTAAAATATGACGTGGTCTTACACACCAGGACACGCGACCTTCATGGTTAAAAGCAAAAGGAGCTTGTAGAGTTCACTAAATACTTCAATTACAACAATTCACTGTAAGTTGTAAGAAGTTAAATGTTTATTTTTCCACACAATGACTCTGGATATAAAGACTTCAGCAATACAAACAGCCTCTGTTTTGGACGAGACACTGTGTTGGTGTTTAAAAAGTGACCGTGTTGACTCGTGACCTATGGTTGCTCTACGGTTGCTGTGGTTACAGCAGTTGTTGACAACACCCACAAAAGTATTTAATACCAGGATTTAGCCAAAATAGTCCCATATGTCTTATATTGAAATATAAACAAAGACTTATGTATTTATTCAACACACTGCTACCACCAGTTAACACAGTCACAAGTACAAGCGTAACACCAGCTGAACATCACAGCAGGAATGGCGTAAAAGTAAAACAGCTTTTGCATGGGAAATGTTAGGAAAAAAAAAAAAGCACAACATGAGTATACCCTAATTTCTCAAATATAACACACTTTTTTGCCCCTAATTCTTTGAGTGTGTATTAGTACAAACAAAATACTTTAAATAACCTGTCAACATCGCAATTGCACAACATATGATACAAATAGCCAATATATTCGCTTTCTCTGTTAAACATTAACACCAAACTTGCATTAATCTTATTAAACTGACTGTTAAACTGTACTAATCAAACATTTTGGGTCTTAATCAGTTCAACTTTGTGTAATCGTCATTTAATTCTTAAGTGTTACCACTCACTGTCAAACATGGAGCGCTGCCTTCTTGAAGGGCATGTAAAATAGCTGCGCTGTGATTGGTCAGTAAATTGCGACTGAGCATGCTCGGGCAGAAATTAAGCAATTGCACACACATGTTAAGGAAAAGGTAGTTTTAGAGAGAGAGAGAACTGTATATTTGTCATGAAAAATACTGAAATTTCATGGATTAAAACTTTGAATAAAGATCATTTTTTTAGTGATCTGAGAGAGAAAGCTTTGGGCAAAAAAATATATTGAGTACAGTGTTTTCAGCTAAAAAAAAAATCACGAAAATACGGGGTGTGTGTTATTATTGAGTTAATGTTGCAATCGTGAAATTCTGGTAGTTCCAAGACAATAAACAGTGCTTTTATGAGTTTTTACATTTTCATATGGATTGAGATATTTGTTTTAAAAATGGGACTAAACCTTTGGTTTTTAAAATACTATGGTCCATGTGCAAACACACCATGACTCGGGACCTTTAAGGACAAAAGCACCAGCTTTGTTTTAGCTTCCTCCTTTCTCCTCTGTGGTTGCATTGATTTTTGATAAGGTTTGTTATGTTGTGTTTTTCTGTCATCACTTATGTTCTGATGTTTTGTGTGAAGCACTTTGAATTATCTTGTTGAAAGGTTTCCTTACCTACTAAGATGACTAAAACAAATCCTGAAGCAGAAAGAAGCTACATACTGCTGCTTATAGAGTTGCATTTTAAACTTAACACCGCATCAACATGGAGAATTTATGATTTTACTTAATGAGTTATTTCTAAAACCAGTCTAATCTTTTTTATTTGATTATTATTTCTGATCTGCTCCTCTCTGGTCTTATTTGGTGGACCTTTTACAAAAAGAGGATCAGCAACTTGAGGTGAGAATTAGAGGTTTGGAGCTTATTTCATATCATCATAGCAACCGTATGTTTACTTGTTTATTTGCCGCTATTGAAGGAAAATAATCCAGGTGACCTCCACTTACTCACCTCATGTTTGTCTGTCATTGTCAGGAAAATCTACTGCAGTGAAGTCAGCTGTCTTATTTCTGTAAATTATCCAGCACTTATGCTTAATCAAGGAACCACAGACAAGCAGACGAGTGGAGACACATGTTTACCTGCACACGGCGAACAGCACCTTCCAAGCGTGCTTGACGGTGACCTCAGTAGGTTTTAGTTCCTGATACAATGGAAGGAAGTGCGTCACAGAGCCGCCGCCGCTCTTCGAGACAAAGAAGAGTGGAACCCTGCTCGGCGAAAACAGCAAAGCAAGAGAGAGAGAGAGAAGGGGAAATGTTGGAGCATGCGGTGGAAGAAGTGAACAAATAAGAGGGTCTGAGAGAAGAATAAAAGAGCTCGAGTGGTCGGGGACTTCTCCAAGCGGTCAACACAACAACCACTCGGAGTTCACAAACAAACGCCAGCCTGACGTTCCTTCCACGTTTACTGGACGGCTTGTTTTCTGTCGAAGAAAACAAAAGCCCCCTCCTCACCTGGTACAAGACAGACATCAAGGAGAGGAAAGTTTTGGCTGGTTTGACAAAAACAGGCTTTGAACATGCGTGCTGTTTTGTTTTTGTCCTCTTGCGTGCTGTTTTCCTCGCAGCTGTCCCAAATCAAATAGTGTTTGTGAGTGACGTGTCTCGCTGCAGCCACAGTGCAAACACAATGGGCGAGTTTATCTACCTCCGTCAACAAGGTTGTCAGTGTAATTTATGAGTATGCTGGTCTGAGAGCAGGCTGAGGTCTCTGCAGACTGGAATGTTAATGGGTTTTGGTTGAGGAGCTGAGCTGTCCGGCTGAAAAACGACATCTTAAAGCAGCCTTAAAGGTTTAGTTCAGCTTTTTTAAGTGTGGTTGCTTAAGGCCCATGTCGCTAATAAATATGAGGGCTAATAAATGAACTTGCTAGCTTTGTAGCTGACAGTAGGTGGTAGGTAAGTGGTGCCAACAAAAACTCATAATAATCCCACTTATTGGTTAAAACTACACAAAAAGAGAGAAATTAGCTTGATAGTCTGATACAGTTACCAGGGTGGCTGGCTCATAGTGAGAAAAAGTGCAGCACCCTGCTTACCCTGTGTGTTTTTATTCCTATTATGTACGTATGTCTGTTTATTGTTTCTGTGTTTGATCAGGACACCAACCTGCTAATGGGACTGGGAATGGAAATTAACCACTGTAATCTAGGGATGGGTACCTTTCACATTTGAACCAATACCATACCAATGTCCAGTACCTGGGAATCGGTACTCAACAGTACCAATTTTTGGTACTTTTGCGTGTGTTTACGGGGTAATAAATATTAATTTGTTTAATATTAAGATCTCAAGTTTTTTCAGTGTAAATTTATTTCTCAATATATAAAATTTGACAGAAATATTTCAAAACAACATTCAACTGTTTGTATTATAACATTGTAGTTGTTCCAAAAAATTCTTCAACATGAAAACCAGTAACTAAAATGAACCACAACTTAATAAATTAACTGCAGCCCTCACTTTAACTTTAGGGCAGTTTAATCATGGGTCCGACAGAGCTGTAAATAAAAAAAGCATTTACATTAACGTTACAAAGTACGAGGAACCGACCTGATAATAATAACTGAATCATGTTAAAATGCCAAACTAAAACCATCTTAAACACGAGGCTTGTTTACCTGGACCAGGTATCCTCCTTGTCGCATTTGCTGCCATCACCAAATGTTAAAGCCATTTCTTTTCCAGTGTTTCTGGCTGCAGACGACTAGACGCCATTGGACACAGGCGTGCTAACAGTGCCAAATGGATCCTTTGTGTTCGTAGATCTGTGCGTCACCAGGTGCTTCCTCAGACTTGAAGTATTTCCGCCGCTGGCCTTACACTTGGCGTCACAAATATTGCAGCGAGCATAATCTGCATCACATTTAATAAGGTAGAGCCATACTTAGTAATTTCTCTCAGCCATGCTTGCTTTGCTGTGCTGCGTTCAAGTCCGGTATGGAAATTCACCTACTCTACCCAATAGTATGCCTGCTTCTTCCACTCCCTCACAGTCACAAGGATGTGTTTAGGTACCTAAACATGGCACCATTTGATTTTATGTGAATCGGTACTCGGTAGTGCCTACAGAATTCGGTCGGTACCTCTTAAAGTGCCGATTTCGATACCCATCCCTACTGTAATCCCATAAATTTACATGTCAATGTTTATTAATGCACACTGTCCTATTTTTAAATAAATAGATCTCAATCTCAAATGTCGTCACACGAAAAGAAAAGAGGGAAAAGAGTTTATTTTGCTCGTCTAAGTGTTACTGGTGGCTTGCCTGCATTGTGTAGTGGCTATGTTGAATAGCAAGGCGACACTGGGCGTCTCTCTTTGACCACATTTATTCTGGCAAGACAAAATATTTACAAAACAGCATGAGCCCCCAGCACGTTCCAGATCCTACACAAAGCAAAGTTACAGCATTACAAATAACCCAAAGAAATTACACGTAGGTAGCTAAATGCTAGCTTACCGCACAAACATACATGTGTGAAGGGGGGGAAATAAACATTTATACTTAACATAATGGACATATATACAGACTAAAAGCTAGGAGAATAAACCAAAATAACATAGGGATCAAAACAGAGCAAATAATCAAATACTGAATGCGAAGATGGCATTAGATTAAAAATAAACAAGAGGATGAGCACCCACCTCTCCTGAAGGGGTTCATAGAAAAGGGAAGAGGGGAGGGGGGGAAAGGAACACACACAAATAAAAAAAACACAGAAGAAGAAATACAAGAGGGGATGCTGGTTTGGCGGAGTGGTTAGCAACCAGGCACCCCATGTACATGCTTCTGCTGGTCCAGGTTTGAATCCAGCCTGTGACCAATTTGTAGTGTCTTCCCCTACTCTCTCTCCCCCTTTCACAAGCCTATCCACTGTCTCTCTCCTATCAATAAAGGCACAAAATGCCCCATAAATACATTTAAAAAAGAAGAAATAAAAGAGAGGAGGGGGCTTCAACATTACACAAACAGGAGTGTTCGGAAGTAGACTTCTCTAGCTAAATGAACGTTGGTAATTTTGTGTCATTATATCAACAGAATAGAAAAACAAGGATGAATATTTCCCCCTATTACACAAGTCTTAGTATCATTGTCCTTTAAGCAGCCTGAATGTCATTGTCCAATGAGGCAGTTTCAGCCAGATTTAAAAACCTCCCCAGGCACTCTCACGGACTTGCATGTTGAGACTCCTCTTTTCAAATTTTGGACCCTCTAATGCATTTCTATGGGCTCTGGGAGGGCTTGACCCAACGGGGTTTCATCACATGCACTGATCAACATGGCTGGCAACTGCTGCTCCATCATTTCACTGAGGTAATTACCATTTAGCCGTCAAAGCAATGTGGATATATTGTCTATTTAGGAATTGGGACCACCTGACAAGAGTTGTCAAACACACAAAAAGTGTTTTTTGTGGGACCAAATTTGATCAAAATTTAATTTGAGATGTTAAAATTGATATAGCTACAGAAAAATACTGTACCATATGAGCATGTTATGTCTGATGTTGCCATTAGTGGTTGAACAGAAAAAACAAAAACAATCCAATGCTGCAAAGTTAGCTATCTGACTTGTATTTATTAGTATTCTACCCGTTGAACGAGTCATCTTGGACATCATCACAACAGTTGCCCCCCCAGGAAATGTGGCAGGAGCCACCCGTGAACATAAGATTTTCGTTTAACTTCTCCTCGAAAAGCTCTCGAGTTTAGAGCTATTATGTAGCAGAGCTTGCTCCATCAGCAAATGTCTACATACCCTCCTACCAGCAGCTCCCCTCATTAGATCAGATCAGAGTTTGCAGTGGGGCACAAACTGATATAAATCTCTAAATTTATCTTATTGTTTTAAATATGAACATCAGGACTCACCGCTCTGCCACAGCATTGTTTTTGTGCCCATGTTGCCGATCAGGACTACGACACAGAACAGCAGTTTAAAGGTTTAAGGAGAAGCTAAGTTATGAAGTCCCACTCATGACAGCAATGGACCTCTGACTTTGTGGACATGAGCTCACTGTGATCTGTCCTGTTCCTCCATCCTCCATCTGTCTTTCTACCTGTGAATCCATCTGCACAGTTCTTCCTCTGTGTGCTCAGGTTTGTAAAGATATCCTCTCATACCCACAACTAACTGTACATTATCATTATCATTACCCAACCCAGTTTTAGTAGAGTTAGTGTTTGTTGACTCCTCTGACTACCTGACCAGCTGATGATGTACCTTGGAAATTTGTAGATGTGTGTTTTACCACAATTAAAGTATCTTATGTCCTTTAATATACGCATAAAATGCAAATTAAGTGACTTTAAAACAAATTCCAAAGAGATCTGTGTGTCAGCATTGAGCATCAAATTAAAATAAAAATGACGAGCATCTGTTATTTGCTGGTAAAAAGGAAAATAAAATTTCTGTTCATCCTATTATTTAAAATAATAATAATATAGTGTTAAAGTCAACAAAGTAAAAGGGCATTAAGTAACTTTCTAGAATATTCTTTCGCAGCTCATGAAAAAGATTGAACATCATTTAGGCGTAATATCAAGAGTACAGAAAAGAAATAAGAGAAAAATTACTTAATTCAACTTTAAAAATGTCATTAGCAAAAAATCTTATTAATTTAGTTGTTAAAGTAAACAGTTGCATATTAATCACATACTGTTACTTATATTTTAATGGCTATTTTACATGGATACATACAGAATGTTGGGTACCTTAAGATATTTGGTCAGGTTTTAAAGGTGCCTTAAGTGTAAAAATTTTGACTATCACTGCCCTAGAGCTAAACATACACCCAGAGGAAACCCTAAACTCTGGAACAATGTCTCTTTCCATATAAGATCAGTCCAGTCCTTAGATGTCATCAAGTCACGGCTAAAGACCCAGCTCTTATTGATGGCCTCCTGCCTGTACTCTAGTTCTTATTTTCTCAGGGATGTTTGTTTCTTACTTATTTTTTATTGCTCTTTGTAATCTATGTTATAAACTTGTTTTTAGGACTTTATTTAAAACATTCATAACTATAATATTGTATGGTTTTGTTTGCTTTTTACTTTTTAATTCTCATTTCTTAATTTAATTAATCTCTATACTTCTTTATATGAATTCCCTTTGTTTGTTTCCCTTTAACTTCATCTTATTGTCACTGTTGTACTGCACTTTATTCTATATTTCTTCTTTTAAAATGTGCTGTAGAAATAAATCTGACTTGATTTTCTAGCTGTAATCTTCTGTCATGTATTTCTAAGAAATCACCTGTTTAACAGTAGGTGCATCAACTTTTACTTTTAGTCAATGACCCTCCGTTTCTTTTGGGTGTTTTATTGGGTTAACTACCCACTTTAACTGAAAATCTGGAAACAATAGCACTTCACTTCACTGGAAGGGCAGATTTTCCTTCAAGGTGAAGCTGAAACTATTCAGAAGTACCAGGTTCGCATGCTTTCCCACAATCTGTTGAATCACACTGTTACGGGAAATCGAAGGTTGGCAGTCTGCTGGCAAAAGCCAGAGATGTTCTTGCACTTAACTATGCAGAAGCACGATGTTCGCCTTATGTGCCCTGCATGTCGGCAGTGCTCTTCATCCTGAACAAATGTCCACAGTGGAAGAAAATGTCACAGAGGAGGTTGAAAAAGTTCCATAATACTCAACTTTTGTGGCTTTTAAATAAAGAGTCAGTTTTCCATATTTGTTAAGTAACTCCTCTGGAATGAAGAGAATGAGAGCATGAATGTGCTTGTGTCATGACAAAAGTCCCTCTGCTCACTCCTGACTGGGCACATATGAGGTATGGTCATTACAAAGGAAGGCCAAAGCTGTAATACAGTGTTATTGGAAAAAAAAAAAAATGTCTATCTGCTTCTGCACCAACACACTGCATTCAGGTCTTCACTGATCAGAGCAGTGCAGCAGGTTTTCTTCAGACAGTTGTCTCGGATTCTCTGTGCTTCTTTCAAAATGTGCTTTTTAAAGCACAGATTTGATCTCAGGAAAAAGGAAAGAGTCACAAGGTGCAACATCAGGTGAACGGGGAGGGTGATCAAGCCATGTGATCTGGTTTTGGACAGGAAACTGCTTTACCGAGAGCGCAGTGTAAGCTGGTGTGTTGTCTTGATGAAGAATTAAACCATTTTCCCACAGTCGGGTCTCTTTCTTCAGACGTCTTCTCTCAGTCTTTATAGAACCAGTTTGTAAGAGTGAACTTTGTCTGTTTATCTGTTTGGGATAAACATCTATCTAACCCTTAAAGGAATATTTCACCCAAAGAATGATATGCCTTAATTTTCTACTCACCCTCATGCTGAGCAACACTCTGGAGCACTTTTTTGATGTCTCAAATGCAGCCGGAGATCCGGGGGGATTTTCGCTGTCAACAAACGTCCATCTAACAGGGGACAACGGAGCCCGAAGAAAAAGGTCCATAAAAGTCCACAAAAACGTGCCTATTTTCCTTCATACTGCTCGTCCGCTGTAATCCAAGTGTCCTGAGCGGTTAACGCCCATAATTAATTCGAAACGAGGTCATTTAGTACATTTTTCGAGCCTAAACAGTGCTATAGCGTACTTCCGCAGTGCACGTCTATGCGCGCTCCCTGCACTACGTAAGCCGCGGCAGACCAATCCAGACGGCTAGCTGGTATTTGGTTGGGAGGGGGCGATTGAAGGGGCTGCATCTGTAGCATATCTTAATGTATATTAATGATATTTACAGGGAATGTTTAAAATGCTACAAGAATGAAGTGGTTCGATTTTGGTGGTGATCTGAAAATAGAAGGCCATGGATGTAGGAATTTCTATAAAAAAAATTTTTAACAGTGTGAGATAGGGCCGTCTTTCACAGTTTCACCAATAATTTGGCCAAGAAAGTCAGAAATGACTTTGCAGATGTTTGTGCTGACTGACCTCTTCTAATTTCCATGAAATTGTTTACACTTGACTCTCTCATCTTATGCTGCGTTCCAGGCAATCTGAAACTCGTATTTTTCCCACCTGTAACTCGTGAAAGTGCACTGGAACAGCAGTCGAACTCGTAACTTCCAACCCGTGAACTCGTACTAGATCGATGTACTCCGAAGTTAAGACTTGTGATGTCACATCACTGCCTAAACAATATGGCCGCCTCTAAATCCCGACAAACGCTGTAAAGTATAAGCTTCTGCTACCTTATGCGCCGTTTCCCTTCTTCTGTTTCATTCAAGTGAGTTAGTTGAAAAATAATAACTCTTATAATGCCTGCCATGTTGGTTAATTTACATACCAGAATTCCTTGCGCTCAAACCGAGGTCGTAATTTGCCTGGAAGGCTTTCAGGTTGAATATCAGAGATTTCAACTGTTAAATTTCCGAGTTACAGGTCCCCTGGAACGCAGCATTAAGATATAATCTTCCAAAGTGTATACAGATATATGTGTAATAGTATTTCCTAATCCTTTGAGTAAATCTTAATATGTATGGGCAATTATGTTAAACCTTCAAATCACCACCATGACACTTATGACTTTGATTTTACCATCATCCTTACTTTTCAGCTTTGTTTATTTGGGTCCTTCGAGGAAAATATTGAAATGAATGAGTAATGTTTGTCAACATCTAATTAATTTTTCATACTTTGAATTGGTTTAAACTTTATGTACCGGTCACCAACATAAAGGAGAAGATGGAGCTTTGTGAAGTTTAAAGTTTGCAACAATATTTCTGTAAAGTAAGTTGTTAATCTACTGTGACAAGGTTTCTCAGTTCTCTCTTTGACTTTTATTGCCTCAATCAATTTGAATTAATATGGCTGAAATGGCCTTTGTTTGTTTGGGGGGATTTTTTGTGAAGGCATTACAGCTCTATTTAGCATAAAAGCAGAAATGTCAAAATAGGTCATTTCTACAAAACCACTGAGTATAAAGCCCCATTGAGTGGTACTTAACATTTCAGGGGGTAGAAGGAATCAAATATTTTCTCTGTTTCTCTGTAATTTTGCTCTGAGCACAGAAAAATTACAGGCTGTGGATCACAAATGACATAAACATTGTGAGCTTAAGAAAGAAAAAAAAACACCTCTCGCTGGCTGACTGATGAGATGAATGTTAATGTCCAAGGTTTCTAGAAGGTACTATAAAGCCTGGAAAAGGATCTTGTGAGATGACGTTGTTTAGCTTGGTATTGAAGTGGTAACTGCAGGGAAACAGAATAACATGGACACCAAAAGATCTATGGTTCTCCTGAAGTTTTCCTCCATAAAGATGACAATGTTACACTTATTTTTACGTCACTGTGCTCAGGCAGTCAAGGCTGGAGGCTCTATGTTTTCAGGCTGTCTTCTGTCATCTTGTGTGCATGTACAAACAAGTCGTGGCTTTGTGACCAAAAAAAGTCCAAAGGTCTTTTCTATAGGTCTTTTCTAACTTTGATGACATGACCACCTGGACTGAAGAATGAACAAGTCAGATTTTTGGGTCAAAGGTAAAGATCATGGAGTCTTGTGGTTTTCTTTTTCTTGTGAGGATGATACCTCAAGACAGCTCGTTGGGGCTTCCATCAAATTTAGCACATGTCTGCTTTGGAGGTTAAAAGTTAAAGTCAAAGACATGTTCACCCATAACCTGACACGCCAGATGGACAGCTCAATATATCTACCTCAAAAATATTATGCTAGTCCATCTGGAGAAGATGTTTTCAGTGGCTGAACTTTCAAAAACAATTGCAGCTGGTGATTGGATGATCGTTCTGCCAGTCACACTCATTTTAACCAATCATATCAAGCCACAGTGTGACATAGTAGCCAGACTCTGTTGTTAGCTGTTAGCTTAATTCCAGTCCTTAGACTCTTGTCTTACATTAAAGTATACAACCCAGATGTATTATATACCACTTAAATGTGACATGAACCTTGTCAACAGCAATCCCCACCAAGTGCCCCCCGGCAAACTTCTGAGGAGAGCAGATACACCAGGTATTGTTGAGTTACCATGACTCCAGGCTAACCAGCATCATCAGGATACAGTCAGACACACTCTTCAGCAACTCCAAATGCTGCTTTATTTTGTTAAAGGATAAGTTTGGTCTCTACAGCTTTCACATTGTTTACAGAATGAAGTAGAACAATATACTCACCCAGAAGGCTTTCCTGATCCAAACAGTGCTTCGGGAGATATTTAGATCCAAAATCGAGCGGTGGACATCGGTATAATGGTAGCACAGGGGGCATGTTATCGCCGCTCCTAAAACTGCATTAATCGTCCAAAAACTCATTAGTTTCACCAATATTTCATCATGATCCGCTCACACTACTCCTCCAAGACAGTCTGTGTCGCTCCAGAACGTTTGCCTCCACGCATGCGCAGTACGGCTAATTGTTTCAGGGGAAGACAGTTACACAACGACTTTCTTCTTCCAGTTTTGTGCGAAATGGATGAATATCTATCGGATGAAGATGTTGTGGAGGAGAACTTTGAATATGATGGGTGTCCTTACAGTTTCGAGCCAGAGTTTACAGATGAGGAGCTCATCGAAAGGAGAACGCAGAAGCAAAGAGAAGAACAGCTGGCCAGAGAGTACTGCGCAGGCGCGGAGGCATACATTCTTCTTCTTCAGTTCAGAGGTCAGCACAGTCACAAAACATGTCTGGAGCAACACAGACTGTAATGGAGGAGTAGCCCGAGCGGACCATGATGAAAAATTGGTGAAACTAATTTTTGGTGGATTAATCAAGTTTTAGGAACGGCGCTATGCATGCCCCGTGTGCTACCATGAGTCAGCACATATAACCCCGTGGTTGAAAGGCTAGAGCAGCGGGCTGAGAGCGAGAAGCCTGGGTTCAAATCCCGGTTGAGGCAGATGGATTTTTCTTTCCATCTAGTACAGATTCTTCATTAGAATAGCCTAATCATGCTTGTCTTAACACTCTCAGCCTTATTTTGGACATATTACACTGTCTGGCCACTTTATTAGGTACATCTACAGATATCAACACATTTAACCATGTTAGAAAACAGTCATTCATTTTCTGCTTTCTTTCACAACTGCAAACAGTTTTTAGTGCACTTTTCACTACCTGCTACAGTTTCTAAGATATGACTGTTGAAGCAGCATCAACTTTTGCCCATTTCTTTGAAGTTAGAGCATGGTCACGTGACCTGTGGACCTGAGCTCCAGTATCTATAATTTTCTGCAAACATTTTTATTGCACATTTCACACATTTTCAGCCCTGATTTACTGCTTACAACTATTCATGTCACATTTTCAACTTTCTTTGCATTACTTTTAGCTATTTAATTTCACAGTTTCAGCAGTCACACTCAGCATTTCAACGCATTTCCTGCATGGAAATGCAAATTCTCTAGTTTTTCCTGCTTCTCCTCATTCTTAGTACTGTATTGTGAGTGTGATGTTTATTCTTGATGGGTTTTTTTTTTTTACCTCCGCCAAGGAGGTTATGTTTTTGGGAGAGTTGGTTTGTCTGTCCGTCCGTCTGTGAACAAAATAACTCAAAAAGTAATGGATGGATTTTGATGAAATTTTCAGGAAATGTTCAGCATGGGAAAAGGAAGAAGTGATTTGAGTTTGATGTTGATCTGGATCTGAACTAAAATAGATATCATTATGAATCCAATTGCTAATGGTATGTTTTCATGGTCAAGGAATCTAAATATTCAGATGAAATAAAGGTAGGACGAATATTTATGGTGAAAATCACAATATGGGAGAGGACTGTGGCGCTGGCAAAGGTCTGCGCTCTCTGAGTGCTTTTCTAGTTTCTATTTTATGCCGTAACACAAATTATATACAAAACTAGAAAAGCACTTGGAGAGCGCAGAACTCCGCCAGCACCACAGTTCTCTGTCATATTGTGATTTTCACCATAAATATTAGTCCTACCTTTATTTCATGTAAATATTTAGATTCCTTGACCATGAAAACATACCATTAGCAACTAGGTTAATCATGATATCTATTTTAGTTTTTTGTCATGGCAGATCCAGACGGTGATTCGGATCAACACCAAAACTGAATCACTTCTTCCTGTTCCCATGCTGAACATTTCCTGATAATGTCATCAAAATCCATCCATAACTTTTTGAGTTATTTTGTTCACAGACAGACGGACAGACAGACAGACAGACAAACTCTCCCGAAAACATAACCTCCTTGGCGGAGGTAACAATTCCTCTCTAAAATAATACTTATTCTCCACCACTAACTGTTTCATATAAAATGCTGCTTCTGGCAATATCTTTGCAGATTAATACCTAAAATGTCAGTATGTACTTATGGTTTGTTTGTTTTGTACAATTAAAATAAAATTTGGAAAATAAATCAGCTGTAGACTATGTCCACTTTGCTCAAACTAGAAACCAACATAGCATACTACAAAATAAACAACAGTTATACTACATACTACATTCCGGTGTAGTCTGTAGTATGCAGTGCCTACTACATACTACATTCATATGCACTATGTAGTAGGAGAATAGGAAAGCAGCCCCAGTGTTTGAGCTAACTAAATAGCAGTGGTCACACAGTCGAAGGAATGTTGTCTATCTGCTTGTTATGGATTCAGGAGTGAGGCCAGACACAAAAATAACCAAAATGTTGGAGTATCAGTTTATTATAGTGGTGTTAGTGTGGCTCTGAGAGAAATCTGCTTTAATTTGACCAGATAAAATTTGGTGAGAAAAACTGAGCCCCTTCAAAACTTCCTAAAAATACCAAAAGTTAGCGACAAAGTTCTGTATCCAAAAAAAGGTATTTCACCACATTTAAACATGTAAACACGCTAGGCTGAAGTGGTGCTCATCAACACTTCCAGTGTCTTGAATACTAAACCTGATATGTTGTGACCCTGACAAAGTGCCTGTGCCATAACTGTACCACTGAGTGTCTGAGGGGATGTTATGGAGCCCACCACCACGTTTTCAGCTGGTGTGTAAAGGATGAGGATTGATGAGTCAGCGTAATGATTATGACAGTGATATGACCAGACACCTGTCAGTCAAGCAGACCTGTTTTAAAGCCTTGAGAACTGAAATAAAAGGAAATAAATCATGAAATGGTAGAAACAGTAAACAGAATTGAGGCTGTTGATTGAGTGACATAATTTAACAAACCAAATTGGGCACTCGTCTGGAGGGGGAGAGGAGGGGAGGCGGTTGATCTCCTCTCTGGGGTCGACTCCTCTGGTGCGTCCATTTCTTCCGGCTCGATGGAGGCTTAATGTGAGTGTGGAAAAGGGGAAAATTTAATTAGGCTGCCAAGGGGGGTTTGTGTCACTTGGCATGAGCCATCCCCCACCCTCCCCACCCACAACCACCACCACCGCCATCAGCCCCGTCTCCCCCTCCTCCCCATCCTCTCACCCTTTGCTCTTATCTCACTTGCTGAAACAGGCGCAGTGTTTGCGCCTCATTTTTTGTATTTTTACGTCCAGTCCTCCAGGACATGACCCAGTGAGCCAGAGGAGCAGACAGGGGTCAACAGTTTACAGCTGCACAGAGGGTGGAGGGCGAGGGGGGTCCTGATGTGGTGAAGCGACCACAGTGGGACTGTGTTGATATGATGAAGCTCGAAGGAGAGAGGGGCAAATGTGCTGGCTGCTGTTTTTAATGTGTTTTTACTGAAGACTCAAAGAAGGGTTTTTATTTTAATGAACAGATGTTAGAGATGTTAGTTACTATTTAACAGTTTTACTCGATTCTCATGACACAGAGCTTTGCCAATATTATGTGTACAAATTAGGGCTGTAACAGGATTAAAAAATGATCAAGATAAATCTCCAACTTTTGATAGTTAACTCAGGTTGGCATTTTGAACATCTCCACCGACTCCACAAATATAAAAATAATTATAAGTACCCTAAAATCACATCTATGTGGAGGCGTCAGGTGTTCAAAGATGCTGCTTCATGTTTATAATCCTCATCTGGGCTCTACCTCATGTCACAGGGAGTACAGAGAGTAAACACTCACAGAAACTTTGGTCTCAGGAGAGAATCATCTGGCAGAGCTCTGAAGCTGAAACTGTCATGTATCAGACCCCTTTCTTTATCCATTTGATGTTACTGCTGCATCCATCACTGTCTTCCTGATTTAAGGATGTGTGGTTTACAGGTGTGGAAAATGAGTGTATGATTTAGCCTGAAAAAAGCCTAGGTTACTATTTTTAAATGTCTTGCAACACATATTTAAGATTAAACAATTAAATCAACATATTGCCCAGCCCTATCCTATTCTGACTAAAAATACTAATAGATAAGATAATAACAAATAAAAGATTTAATATGGAGTCATAATTTCAGGTCGTAATGAATCAGAACATCAACCAAAGAAAGTCTAGGGAGCCCTTGCCCCATCTTGACCACGCCCTTTCCCAGGCACCCCCCAGGCCACGGCCACACCCCTCTTGGGAGCTAAGCCCCTCTATTTTCTACAAGAACAAGAGGGCAAGATAATCTTCAATGACATTAAAAACATGTTTGAAAGGGGGGTTCGCAGCCAAAATCAGACTTATGATCACATAGTGTGTATCCTGCTTCATGCTGAGAACAAGCAACACCACACGGCTCTGTATGCCCCCTCCCTGCTTTTATTTTAGACGGTTATTCATATGTTTGCTTTTGGATTACTGTCGAAATCAAACCACAAATCAAACTGACATGTTGTGACAGCAGTGTCAAAAAGATATGAGCAGAGTTACACGGACAAGAACTGTGTTTTTTTTTTTGAAGGAAGGAGGCTGCCTGTTTGTTTCAGTGTTTAATGTTGATATTCCTGATTTATTAAAGGTAATTCAGACTAATCCATGCCCCAGAGAGTGTTTGCTCAAAGATAGGCTTTATTGACAGAGAACTTTGTTGCCCTCAAGAGCCTAGACATGTTGCTTGAGTGGACATGCTTCTTTCATCATGCATTTTATTTGTTTATGTTAATCTACTCTGTCCTCAAAACTGTTTGTAGAGCTGGGCAGGTTTCTGGAGTGAATACCATCGCCAGGGTCTTTGTGCACCAAATGGATTATTGCACCATTATTACCTGTTCAGAGTTGTTTTTGGCTAAAGCCTCAATTGTTTAGGACCAAATGGATTTAGAGAGGTGGTGCCTCAGGTCAGTATGCATGCCTCACAGCACGAAGATGGACGGTTTGACTTCCTGTGTCGACCAAAGTCTCTCTGTGTAGAGTTTGCATGTGTTGCCATGTGCATGAGTGGGTTCTCCCAGGCACTCCGATTTCCTCCCACGTGAACTTGCTCATTATGTCAACTGGTGTCTCCAAATTTCCCTTAGGTATGTACTGTATGTGGACTTGAATGGTTGTCTGTGTCTCTATGTGAGGGTGTACCCTGCCTCATTCCCAATGTCAGATGGCATAGGTGCCAGCCCCCTGGGACCCTGCAAAGGATAAGGGGTGAAGAAACAGATAGATGGACGGACAAATGACTCTGGCTCTATCGCCTGTATTTCCTAAAGACATAAATACTTGACTTTGCTTTTTGGCACAGCAAAAGCATTAGTCAAACATATATCCTGTAAAAAGGGTTCAAAGGGCCTCTCAGCAGTAACCCATGCAATTAAAAACAAGCACAATCGGCATTTTTATGTGGAACGAGAAAGAAAGCCTTAAGACTGAAGGCAATAAGTTATGCAAAAAAAAAAAAAAATAAAAATAAAAAAATAAAAGTACTATCTTTAAGGGGCCCCAGTCAGTCAAGAGCCCCAAAGATCCTCCTGATCTTCCTCCCTCTTATGGCCTCTCTAATATTATTGCAGTGCACACTGTAGAGTCCCATCCAAGCAGAAACCTCTAGGGCTCTAAATAAAGGCCTATGTGGAAGTGCCAAAACTTGCAGTACCCCGAGTGTCCACTTGAGGCTGGCTGCAGTAACCTGACACCTTAATGACTGTGAGCAAGACATTTTCTGAGGCCTAAATGTGCATCTTTACAGCCTGGATCAAGAGCAGGTTCAGTCAGAATAGATAATATATCTATGAGCTCTTACAATTTGGGAGGTGATTTTTTTTATGTTGTGCCTGTTTGTCTTTTAGTAAGGTTTTCTGGTTTTAGAAATGTTATTTGTCAGATGGCCTTAAGTCCAGCTTCAACATGGCCTTTCTGTCTGTGAGAACGTCAAGCTTAAGCTCAGGTGAGACAACATGTGCAGTACAGCTGAGTCCATTTCAAGGAAAAGGCTCCTGATGTTCAAATGACTGATGTCACATGGCTTCAGGTTATTCTTTCACAGCCTGAGGTCTCTGGAGTGTATATATAAGAGACACTGGGTTTGATGCAAAAAGATACCAGACAACAAACCATCAAACCCCTCCATTCTCTTATTAGACAACTGCACATCATAGTAGTCCAACATAGACCTCTCTTCTTTAGATTCATTCAGTTAAATCACATTGTCATATTTGGCTAATACATGTGTGAAAAGATGTGGAAGAGGGTCAAAGTTAGGGTTAAATTGCAGGTTAAAATGAAATTGTTTTTTGGGAGCATGTTTGGTACAGCCATGTTGTATGAGCTTTCCCCTGTTAAAAAAAGTGTAAAATAAAAAGTCTAAAAATGTCCACAATTTGATGAAACCAGGAAGGTGATGGACGGTAATGTTTCATAGAAAAAATGAAAATGAGAGTCAAAAAAAGTGGAGTCATAAGGTTTGTGCCCAGCAGCATCAGTGTTAATCCTCTAAAAGTTTGAAAATGATGTTTTGTTGATTATTTTCCCTTTTATAATACCAGTTTGTATTGTTTTTTTTTTTTTTTAAATATCATAATAAAAACTTGATTTGCCACCTTTACAATGAGGTACCGCTTATATGGCTTGTGCCCTCCTTGAACGAGCAACACAGCTGAATGTTTGGTTAGTGCCTATAAAAGCTGTCTAGATCCATTTTGATCCTCAGGGAGTAAGGGTGAAGAACTTCTCTTCTTGGGGTGTCGTCTTCCTGGGACATCCACTTCCTGGTCTGTCTTTGACTTCAGCAGCCTCAGGAGCTTGGTCTTAAATTTGGAAATGGTACCAGGACTGACACCAAATGATGCCACTCTGCAGACCAAACACCAGCTTCCATTTGCAGGAGATATTAGCACATTTATTTGAGGGTTGCTGCTAGAGCAGGGCAAAAAATCGATTAAATTGATTAATTCAAATTTTTTTCTGCAGAAGATTTAAAAATTATAAATCGAGATTTTTTTTTTCCCTTAGTCCAACTGTAAGTAGATGCAATTATTGAAAAAAATTACAATTTTCATGATGGTCGGCCTTGTAGGGTTTGCACCAGCACTTTTATAGGCTTGTATTTGTTATTTAAGTAGATAAAATATTGATCAGAGCATTTCATGCTAATACTGTAAAAAATACCTCAGCCTTTTAGTGTTTATGTAGACAAACCTGCCTACGTTTATACTACATAATCAACCTTTTATGACCCAGACTTTGACTTTAAGAGGGAAACACTTAGACGACATAAAGGCAAAACTTGATTTGTTCCATTTTTATGTCACTGGGAGTTTTGTTTCTTTTATGGAGGGAAAAATCAATTAAAATCGTAATTCGAGTGTTGTGGAAAAAAATTGGGGATTTTATTTCTAGGCCATATCGCCCAGCCCTAGTTGCTACACTCACGGGTACAATTCGTACAAATTGTACCTCATTTTAAAGGTGATTAAAGGTTGTCATCTATGTTTGGGAATATTTGTATAATTGTTTGCTGGTTAACATGAAGTTGATCTTTTGAAGCTTCATAATTGGCTGAAAATTATGAAAAATATATGGAATGGATCAGTGTTTTATCCTAAAGCTGGGGTTGTCGATTTGATTTAGATACACTTTTTGTAATACTGGTTAAAATGGTCTTTATGACCTGATGGTAATCAACTCAGAATGTGTTCTTAAAACAGAGCGAAAAATATCTGCTATCTACAGCAGGAGTCAAACAGGGAAAACCCCAACCAATAATCATGCCGGGACACCTGTTTTTAAACCAATCAAACCCCGCCACCATTCTGCCCGCCTACTGTGCGTGCATTTTCCCGGCGTGCACAGACTCGGTGTGCGAGCCGAGCTCATACATATCAGAGTCCGCCGGAGAATGCTTACCTTTCAAGTTTTGTCTTTGAAAATAAGGGAAGCCCACTGTGAGCCGTCCCACAACCCCAACCAAGCTCCAGTATCCCTCACATTTTAAGACAGATTTACAGGAAATCTAAAATAAACTCTTTGTTTTTCTAAGTTTGTTCTGCTGCTCTAATCTCGCAATGGCTGCCACCCAGGCTACTGCAGGTGGACGTTCTCGCGAGGCTTTTTCTTCTTCTTCGGTTTTACGGCGGTTGGCATCCATCATTTTGGAGCATTACCACCCCATTCAGGCCAGAGACAGAGTTCAGTTTGGAGAGGCAGAGGAATGTTTTTATTATTATATCATCACACAGGAGATTTACGGGAGAATACTGATACAGGAGGACGGCGGGAAAGAGGATAAAATACGGAAAATACGGTAGTTTCATGGCCAAAAAACTGTTAGGCGGAGCCCTGAGGAGATGCTTTCAAATTCATGCTAGTTTTCCAAAATTGCCAACCCCAGCTTTAATTCAAGAGATTGAATTTATTTTTTTTGTTAAAATTAAAGCAGAACAATGTAAGATTCTGGATTTCAGCTCTCTAGTGGCCTCTATGGTCGGTGAGTGTAATTACACTGTCGTACAACAACATGCATTTGTTGACATACCAAGGGAGGAGAAGCATCCCGAGAGACAAAAAAATTAAATCCTGATAAAAGGACAACCCCCCAAAAACAAAACAGTCTGTCAAGTCAAACTTTCACTTGTTTCTCTTTGATGCTTGGGATCACTAACAGGCCATGTTATGTTAACTTATTTCTTTAATAATTAGTCATTTTACTTTAACAATTCCTCATATGGCACCTTTTTCTTGTGTTTACTCACTTTTATTTACTCCTGTTGTTGTCCTACTCTGCAGTGGCTCTCGCTCTGCCATCAGATTCCTCTCCCTCCTTCCCCTCCTTCCCTCCTTTTCCCCTCGCCATACAGCTACCTGAGGAGCTGTCAGTCTGGATTGCAGCGCTGTCGGTTCATCCTGTCAGGCTGAGGGACGCGTTCTGATCAGCCGTGGACACTGATAGACCTGTCAGGTGAGATGACAACCGCAGGAGAAGACGCACACAGACAGGTACATGTAATGTGACAAGACTCCTTCATCCCTCCGCCACACTGAGCCGTCCTGCTTCTCTTCAATATCCGCCCCCCCCCATCTGAAAAATAAATATGTGTTGGAAGTTGAAGGAGTGCACGAGGGATGAGCATGTTTCCTGACGAGTTGAGGGAAACTTTTCGTTTGAGCCTGAGCCGATGTGATGCAGCCACGTGATGAAGTGGAGCTCGGGCAGCAGTTTGGTTTCATGTCTGCTCGCAGTTTGGATGTTTTTTTTTTCTAAATGCTTTCTGCATGAAATTAGAGATAAAGGTTTCAGTCCACCTTCTTCAACAGGAATCAGAGTGCAGCTTAGAAAATCTGGGGTTCAAGTTCAAATCATGTTCTTTTTTAGTCTATATAAGCAAATAGCTGTAGACGCCTCAAACACATCACTGCTTTATTGGCATAATTTTATACTTTTCACATCTGGTTTTGAAAAAAAAAACACCAAAATATATATAAATGGAAGATTATTTAAATGTTTCACACTGAGTCAGTTTCACAGACTGATCTTGTTTGTTACAGTAATCCATCAATCCATTATCTCCACTGTAACAAAACAGACAAACAAAAAAGAAGAAGAAGAAGACGGTAGCTGTTTGCACTAGATTTTTGAGTTTCAGGTCAAAACTTTGAGTTAATAGGAAAAACTAGGTTCTGATACCAGTCTTACAGGGAACAGACAGCTTGTATCAGGGGGTCCGCTACCCCGTACTCCCGGAGAACCCCCACAGGTCTTCATAAGGAACATGATCAAATGCCTTCTCAAAGTCCACAAAACACATGTAGATTGGTTGGGCAAACTTCCATCCACCTTCAACTGGTCCAGTTTCAGGACCGTATGAAAACCACATTGCTCCTCCTGAATCAGAGGTACTTAAAGGTGTAGTCAGCGATCTTCTAATCTTCTAATCTAATGCACTATTTGTCAAAATCACCGTATCTCTCCTCTCCATCCACAAGATGTCCCCACTGACAGCATGTTGAAAAAAAAGTCCAGTTTCAATACACAGCCTTGGCTCTGAATTTCAACAGGTAAATACTGTGGCTCGGGCCGAGTTACCAAAACAGGGTACACCCTCCCACATCCAGGGGCGATCAAACTCATGCGCAGATCAGACAGAGGGGGGAGGGGGAGTCGTAGGTTGCGGAGCATGCGCAGTTAGCGTAAGAGAGAGAAACAATAGGTGCAGTAGCAATGGCTGAAAAATTGCCCAAAAGAAAAAGGTCAGACGGTGAACTGAAAACGGACGTGGATGTCGTCGTCTTTCTGCTGGATAGGTAAGCAACATTAGCTTTGTGGTGCTTTACATAACAGTAACAGCCGCCGGGCATTCATCTTATTGTCTAATCTGCCAGAATGTACTGTTGTGATGTTATCAACAATGGCAGTCGAGTTGTCTGACAAGTCGGGGTTACCTTAGCTACGCTGGTCAGCTACGCAGTTTCTACGGCCGTTTCCATGACGATGCACGTCCATCAGCTTTCGGGGGTGGAGCCAGGGTGAGGTATGAAGGGAGAGGCGAGTCTAAATTTGTTTATAAACAACCTCTCCACTCGTCTTCTCCCACATCGCTGACTACACCTTTAACAAGCAGGAAACAGCTTGCTTGTGTGAAGAGGTGAACCTTGACTGTTAAAATACGTAAAGTTTAGAACCACTCTTCAGTGTGAGAGGAAGCTGCCTTACTGTAAACTGCTCCACTCCTCGCTGCAAGTAAAAGACTTAAGTCAAGCTCCTTCTCCTGCTGTTCTTTCCATCTGGGCTGTCAGTCAGGGGCAGTTTTGGAAATTATCCTGACATACTAATTTGAAAAAGTCTGGTATTGCCCATTGAGTGACTGAGGGAATAACTCACATTTCTACCACCCAGCGTGAGAGGTGTTTCCTGAAACCCATCTGAGAAAAAGTGATTGTGTGATAACCCTCTCCATTTAAAACCTTCATTAAATCCCAAATCCTCTTTCTGCGAAGGAGACAGAGCTCCAGTTTAGAGTAATTTTAAGTTAATTGCGTTTCATCTTCCACAACAATCAAGCGCACTGAACTGAGGCCAAGCAGCTCGCGTTAATGCAGCGGGACCAAGAGCTGGATTCCAAGGAGAAAAACACCTGCGGGATGTGCTTTGGTTAACCCATGAAAGGTTTGAATCAGTTTATGATCACACCCAGGGGGAAACAAGGCAGGGGAAGCCCCCGCTCTCTGCTCTTACCCAACTGCAACAGAAATCAGTCTTTATCTTGTCAAAGGCATCCAAGACGCCTTGACAACACAGAGCACCGGAGCAAACACTCATTTGATGGGCTTAGCCACGCTCTCCTGGCTTCTCATGTTCGAGGAGTAATTAGCAATTAACAATCAGGGTTTAACTAGATCCAGTTATTATCTGTATGCAGGAAAAGGGGGAGAGTAATATCTGACGCTTTGACTCCAGAGTGCATTAGGTGCTGCTTGAGTTTGATGAAAAAGAAGAGTGAGGGACCCGAGCCGTAATTCTCTCATTTTCACGACATCTCTAGGCCATTTTTTTTTTCCGAATTCCCAGATCAAACAGGCTGTAACAAAAGGCCCCAAATCCCCCCTCTGCTCTCCTCCTCCTGCTCTCTCTCTTTCCAAAATTAGTTAAGCCTCTCAGCTCCATCATCCTCTACATGGCTCGCATCAACAACCCTACGCTGCAAATGCTGCATAGCCTCTGAAATCCACCCCTCCCCTTCCCCTCCGAACATGCAGAAGGAAGACGAGGGGGGCGAAAACTCCCCATATGTCACTCTGAATTTGTACTTACGGAAAAAACAGTACCCCACAGTCACTAGAGTTTGTGATGTCTCCCCCTCCTTCTTCTTTCACTCGGCTAACTGTTCGTCTTTTGTCTTTTTTTTTACGTCTCTAGGGGGAGAATGGGAAGTCAAAGGCTGTGGCTCAAAAAATAAAGACGAGAGAAGGAGAATCAGGCGAGGCTGACGGATCGGGTGATTCGGACTCTGACAGAAGCAGAAAGTAAACAATCCTGAACGAGGCGGCTGTTCCCGCTCTCTGACATATCCAGGCCTTTTTGGACGCCTCTTGTTTCCCTCCGATTACCTCCCAGCGCCCTTGCTTGTTTACCGTCTCTGATGATTCAGGTTTTTCAATCACTTTTCACACTCTCTCTCATTTTCTGTTATTCTCGTACAAGGCGTCACCCCTCGATGTCAGCGCCGCCGTCACGCTTACTTTGTCGTTCTTCCGCGTGTTTCTCAAAAGTTTCCGGCGACTTGCCCGACTTCTGAGGTTGAAGCCGGTGAGTGATGCCAAAAGCTAACTCTCTGGGTTATTGCCCGGGAAGGTGCTGAGCTTTAAGTGATCCTGTTTCACACACTTGTCAGTTCTCGTAGGGGCTGGCAGGTCCTCGCTGCCTCCGAGCTAGCTGCTTATAGGGTTGTCACAGGAGCGGTTAATGTTAATCTAATGCTAATATTCATGTTTGCCAGCTGCTTTGAGCTGAGGACACCTGATTTGGGAGCAGACGGGCCCCTTGTTTAAATCACAGGAGTTAACATCCAACACTTAGTTTGATCACTTTGGCTGGATTCTGTCACTTGAGACAATCTTCTCACCTGAGGGCATGATTGGAACGAGGACCCTCACTCTAGGTTTTGGGCCTATGGTTAGTAGGGATGGGTACCGAATTAGGTACTTTAAGAGGTACCGACCAAATTCTGTAGGTACTACCGAGTACCGATTCACGTAAAATCAAAAGGTGCCATGTTTAGATACCTAAACGCATCCTTGTGACTGTGAGGGAGTGGAAGAAGCAGGCATACTATTGGGTAGAGTAGGTGAATTTCCATACCGGACTTAAACACACCATGTTGTCCATGTTGAAGACATTTTTCGGACAACTACAGTGTTACAATACAAACAGTTGTATGTTGTTTTGATATATATCTGTCAAATTTTATATATTGAGAAATAAATTTATATTGAAAAAATCTGAGATCCTAATATTAAACAAATTAATATTTATTACCCCATAAACACACACAAAAGTACCGAAAATTGGTAACCTTGAGTACCGATACCGATTCCCAGGTACTGGGCATCGGTATGGTATCGGTTCAAATGTGAAAGGTACACATCCCTAATGGTTAGATGATCTTAGAGCTGTGGTTACACCAAACAAAATGTGTGTTGTGGACAATTCACTCAATGTTTATGGTCTTCAAATAGGTCGTATTTTTCAAGGTGAATTGTTGCCTCTAACGACCAGAAATGGACTAGAGAAGGAGGCAGACCTGTCTCCAAACCATGACAATGTGTGTTTCTGCCTTCTGAATCCATGATCAGCCATTGTGGATGTTTTTACAATCCTTGTCTTCCTCCTGCTCTTGACAATCCAAAGCCAAATTTCCTAGAATAACCTAAAATAATAACATCCATTTGGTGATCCATAACATTTTGTATCTTTCAGAGAGTTTCATAGATAAATAGATAGATACTTTATTTATCCCCATAGGGAAATTGTTGTATCCAGCAGCTCATATGGGAAACATAAAAAAAACACATAAAAACATCATCGCACACATAAAAACATCATCACATATAAAAAACATAAAAAGGCCAACTAAATTAATAAGTGCAAGTGTGCATGTGCAAGTGGGGGACTATGAGGAGTTATGCAGTCTTTCATCAAATTGTCTGGTGGATGTCCCCTCTATTGCCGGGCCTACCTGGCTTTACTCGACTATTTTCTGGCACAGCTCGAGACCACCTGTGTGAAGTATGCCCCCCACCCCTGGCAAAATTTGGGGAAATTTGTGTGTCATTTGTGCTTCGTTTGTGCCTCAAAATGTTTTGTTTGTGCTGCTACTGATTATAAGTTATTAAATATTATTTTATAGGTCATCCAGATTTCACTCAAACCCTCATTTGCTCCAACTGGACCCAAATTGGTTCTGTTGGTGGTGCTTTGTTTGTGTTGGTCTGTGCTGTAGAAGGTATTGTTATTAGTGCGCTGCCATGGACCCACTCCTTCTCTTTCCTCTGTCTATAGTCTTTCTCTCACAAGTGCACTGGTAGTTCTTTCCTGAGGTTCTGCATATTTTAGCAAGTGAAACAAACCAAATTGCTGCTCTGCTGGCAGACTTTATCCCTACAGTCCATGAAAAGTTTTAAATCAATGGACTGAACGTTGTCACTATTCACTCTTGAGGCTGATTAGTTGCTGTGCCATGGCTTTAGGTAAAGTTAGGATATTTCTTACTTTGGCAAAGGGGTGAAAAGGGTAAAATTTCACACAAATCCACCACAAATTGTGAATGACTTGTTGCCCATCAAACTAAAATTTGCATTTGGGATGACGACAACTTTGGAAATCTGACAAGAAAGGGCTGAACATGAGGCACCAAGACTTTAACGTGTGACCTTCAAAATCTAAAAGTGAGCTTTTTGCAAAGCCTCAAGGAATAGTTTGAAATATTTGAAATGGGAATGTATAAGGTACACGGCATTAGTCCGAACATTAGCTACAGTAACTGAGATCAGCTCTGGACCTGTACAAAAGAGTGGGCATGGAGACGAAGGCAACACATTGCTGCTTTTGGTGCCACAGACTCTGCAGAACCTAAAGTACTGTGGATAAAAACAAACCACAAAAACAGCAAGAGCAATCTGTATTCAGCACATTCATCACAAACTACTTTTCTATGTATAGCTGCATTGTTTATTCCATTAATGCAGAATCCTTACAAGTTGTACATTCAGTCATACATAATAAATAACATTGGTATTATTAAATTGAAGAAATAATCATCTGAAATAACATTTCTGAACCTTTTTGATGGAGTATTTTCTATATGGGCTATTCTCATACATTTTAGCTCTTTTAAAAACATACACGTCTTATAAACTTCAAATGAGGTCCAGCCCAATATCCTCATGAAGATGACCACTGCATCTGAAACTTTTTCTATAATGAAGTCCTGGTCCAAGAAAGCATGAACTCACTGGGACGAAAAATAAAACAATAAAACACTCATCAATTTAATCATCTGCATCCACAGATTCCAAGCTAATTATTCCAGCCTTTAATTATTCCATCCGACTGCCGTGAAGATCTCTTAAAGACGGCTGGATTAGTGGATTTGGAGCATTAGCTGGGAGGGTTGGCAGACCTCTGCTCTGTGATTCAGGGGGCTGAGAAATACATCTTCAAAAGGTACCTTGAGCAGCACCTTCACAGGATCATTACACTGGCTAAATCCATGTTAAGTTGCTTAAGAGCGTGTAAAGGTGAGCCGTGTTCCTGTGCAGACACTTTGGAGGGAGGAGGCACATGAGCAGGACTTTAAGATTGCTGCAGTGACGCCGTTAGAGACACTTAAGAGGAAATGTTTATCAAGTAACTTCTCAGCTCAAGTCTGGTCAACATTAAGAAGCAAAGAAAATGTTTCTCTTCTGGGGTCACAGGGCTGGTGCCATTCCCAGCTGTCATTGGGCGTGAGGCAGGGTACATCCTGGGCTGGTCGCCAACTTATCACAGGGCTGAAATGTATTGTTTTATCACTCCTTTTTTAAGGCATGCAAACCCTGTATTATTTTAGATTATGCAACCCTTTGTCGGTTTTGTTTTACCAACATCAGAATGTTTTAACAAGGTTTGAAACTTTCTAGTTGGACGTCTTCTTGAGTGTTTCAAGGGTGTTGCAGTTGAGACCTCAAAAGTCACATAATTTAACCTGACATGCCAGATAGACACTTCAACACAAACAGCAATGGTTCCCAGCCTTTATGAACAGTGAACTTATTTTTTGTGATCAAACCGGCCTTCGTGGGGGGTCAACTAACAATGACACATGTTGAACATACTCTAAATCACCATGACCCGGGATCGGTGTTCTGTGTAACGCGTTACAGTAACGTAACTACTTTTTGGGGTAAAAAGTAAAGTAATGCACTGTTACTGAAAATTTGGTGATGAAACATAGTTCCTTTTAATGCGGCGCAACGTTACTTTTCCCACGCACAGACATAACACCGAAGCTGCCTTCTTAGTTGCTCGCATAGACACGAGCAGTGCTGCCAAGTCTGCTCGTTATAAGTGTCTCACGGCCACAGGTCGCAGTTTTTTGGGCTTGTTTCTAAACGTGAAATTTCTTCTTGGGGCTCTTCTGTCTGTGAATCCCCCTGATTATATTCCAACTTCTAACATAAAGCAAAACACGACTGCGGTAGGCAGTTTGTCCACTTCATCGTTCCCTGGTTATTGTGCACACCCCCAAACACAGTCATGCACATGGCGCATGATCCAGAGCCAAAGTTGCCAGGTCTGCTTGTTATAAGCGACGGCCTTTTCTTGAATAGATACTTGGCGCTGTGATATTGAAATGTAATGCAGACAAACATTAACACACTTTTTGTAGATTTCTCTTTTTAAAAGTAATATATCACATTAGGAAAGGAAATAGCTGGAGGTTGCTTATTTTGGGCTTGTTTTTGGACCAGGTTGCTTATTTCAGAAGCAAAATGTGGAAACACTGGGCAGGAGCTCTCATTCCACAGGGTATGTGACATTTTGTACAATAAAGAGCACAAAAGAAATAACTGTTATGTTCTCTGTAGTAGAACTTTTTGTAGGCCTTCACATTTAGGAACAGATTTGGGGTTCTGTCCAAGATCGAGTAATGTAAAAGTAATGTCAAAGTAACAAGTAACGTGAAAAGTTACTTTTCATAGAGGGTAACTAAGTAAAGTAACGAGTTACTTTTTTCAAAGTAATCCATTAAAAGTAACTTCCCGAACACTGCCCGGGATGAGAGGGAGCAATAGATGTGTTTCTAGCCCTAATAAAGAGACATTAACACAGAGAGGCTTTTCTTTATGACATTTAGGAAAAAAGACTTGTAACAAAAACTCACCAGTTGATGCAGTAACTACTTAATCCACTACAACATGTGAGTGCAGAGGAAAACAGCTTTCACATGGTGCCAACATGTAATTAATCGGTCATCAGTCTGAGCTCATTTTTTTCTAATGGATATTTAATCAGTTTTAACCTCTAAATTGAATCCTTGAGCACTCTTGTGGGCTTCAATTCAACACACAGATATATTTACAAGCACGTCTAGAGCACAGTGGGGAGAGTGCAAGAGCACAAGGTAGAGCAGTGAGTTTATCATTGGTTGTACTTTTCTGTTCATCACTGTAGTGACAGAGACAGAGCCTGAGTGTAAAGTCCGAACAGTCAAGTGAGAGCTGTGTATGGATGAGCCTTTAAGACCACCACTCATTAATACTTTAAAATAAAAGTCAAAAAGAAGGTCAGCATAACCACTTTGCCCTAATCCCACATTCTAACATTCAAAAGCACCACCACTGTGGATGCACAGAGTCTGGGTCTTAAACCTACTGCCAAGCTAAACTTATGTTCTCGTGCTTGTTAAAGACGTTTCCCCTCAGCCTCCCTCTCTCAACCCCCTCCCTCAGATCTCTCAAATGAGAGTGCCTCATCCCGCGGCTGATGACAGAGATGTTTTGAAAGCAGGTCGGCAAAGGTTAGAGCAAGAAAGATGGAGCGGGGCAGTGAAAAAGACAAAAAGAATCTTGCATTTTAATTATTTTATTAAGAGCCTTGATGCTATTAAATGCCCCAGATACATTCAGCCTATAGTTCTCAATTAGACTTGACAGTTGCTGCATTACCAACAATAAATATAGCAAAGGGCTGTGCCTGGGGCCAGCAAGGACCCCTAACTATGACCCTCATATTTAATGATGAAAACAAGCAGGCGCACACTCTGCACATGCATGTGCACATACAGGCACACACACGCACAGCCTCTGTGTGCTGCAGCTCCTTGTTACACAAACACATCAGAGGCCTGAAACAGCAGGATCCTGAGGGTTTAAAAAGCTTCAAGATCCGAAGGTTTAAGAAGAATAACAAACATATGATGCTTACAGAGTTGCCTTTAAATTTGATTATTAAAAAAACCCACAATAAAGAATAGACTGAAAATGTAATTTCCCTTTACTTTAAAGAAATGTCTAATAATTAGTTACGGCTGCACAAAGTGAGGCAGCGTTGGCCAAAAATGTTAATGTCAGTTATGGGAGGGATTGTTTTGAATCAACTAAGACTCAACATCTCTGTGTCCCTAAAAGAACGATCTTGTTGAAAACCATATTAGAGCTCTATATAAAGCTCCGGTCACACATTCCCGTTTCTCATGGTGATTGTACACGATTGTCATAATCCTGATAAAACGTGCTTTGGTCGTGGTGCATGCCCTACTTGGACTGGATCAGCGTTGTATAGTCGTGGATGAACAGCGGGGAATGGGGAAGGGTCCCGACAGTTTTGAACTGTTCAAAACTGTCGTGGAGAATCGCCGCTCTCAGTATAGCGGGGTGGAAGCCTAATGCAGTCCTAATGCGAACGGCATTAGCTTGGCATGTACGGTGCTCAGTTGGGCTGATCGTGGCTCAATCCTGAAAGCTTTATGAGGACGACTGACAAGGATGTATCTGTTTGTGCCCCTGTGTCCCGTTCAAGACGGCGCAAGTGACGGGGCTCAGTCGGGGCTTACGTGACGCGAAACTGAGCTCGAGCAGGGCTGACGTCGTGTCAACGGGATGAATATTAAAGGAGTCCTCGTCATATCGTTGTATTAACCTAGCTGGAGCAGGACGAACGCCCCAGAAGTGCTACTGACGGTGTATTTACGGGGTGTGTCCAAGGGGGACACAGTCATTTCATCCCGTATCATAGCGATCACACCAGCTTCCTCAATCATGTACAGTTGTGCACAATCGCTATGAGAAAAGGGAATGTGTGACTTAGGCATTAGTCACGTATACCCGTTTCTATGTTTCACACGAAGTACGGCTATTAAATAATGAGACTTTCATGTGAGGATGAAACCACGTGGCGGTCACACTGTGAATGTTATACTGTATATTACAGGCTAAATATTCACACACAACTGCTCTGCTTTGTCAAATCCCCTTATCTGGAATGTCCAGTCGGAGTCCCACAAGGCTCCATACTTGGACCTCTTTTGTTCTCTTTATACATCAACAATCTTCTAAATACTTGTTCTGAAGTTAATGTCCAAATGTATACAGATGATGCTGTGATCTTTACCCGAGCAGCCAGGATACTTACATCGGCACTGACACACATTCAGGACTGGTTGACAGAATCATGTCTCCTTCTAAACACCAAAAAAATTGTGCGTATGAAGTTCTGTCAACAGCCTGAGAAGATCTCTCACTTTGATTTATTTTGGGAGTTGATAAAATACAGGTTGTAAATGAGTTCAAGTGCTTGGGTGTAATTTTGGTCTCTTCTCTTTCTTTTGAAGAGCCACATGGAAAAAGTATCCAATATTGTAAAATTCAACCTCTTCAGTTTTTTTTTTAACAAATACAAACTTCTCTGACTGTAAGTGCTGCTAATGTTCCTGCACTCCTTGATATTCTCACAGATTGATTACTTAATAACTACCAGGTCACTTACAGCATTAACAACTCTCAAACCTGTTGACTCTCTGTACAAAAAAGCACTGACAGTATTAGATAAAAAACCTCTCTTACATCACCACAGTAACATCCTCTCTAAGTAGCATAAGCTTGGACATCTTCCAGGAATTCAGAACAGGATGTATGTTGTATAAAGTACTTCTTCTGGCCCCTCCTCCACTGAATGAGTTTATCAAACAGAAAGTAACCACAGGAACTTCGAGCCACAAGAGCCACAGTTCGAGGTGACTGTGGTTACCCACAGTTTTGGTCAAAATGTTGTCATTTGAAGGTGGCACATTATTGAAAAGTTTACCACCATCAGTCAGAGAATGTTCCAGCTCTAAAGGGTCATCTGAAGGTGGGGCTCAGGACAAAACAGACCTGTGAGCATTTATAAACATCTACTGTATCTTTAATGCGCATACATGAAGACCTCTATGAATGAAATCTAAGTGCAGTTTTGCATGTATGATTACATCTTTGGATGCTAACCATGTGCAATACTGTGAATCAGAGGTGTGGACTCGAGTCATGTGACTTAGACTCGAGTCACAATTTTAATGACTTTGGACTCGACTTGACAAAATCATCAAAGACTTGCAACTCGACTTGGACTTTGACATTAATGACTTGGGACTTGACTCGGACTTTAGTCTGATGACTTGAAAATACTTGAAATTTTCAGTAAGACTGTTGAATAAAATGTGCTCCCATTCAAAGTATTTGACTAAGTGACTGATTTTTGTCATTTCCAGCAAGACAATATTTTCCCCACAGGATCTGCCCCATTGAATGCATCTATTAACATCCAATCAGGGTTTAGAAGAATAAACAAAGAGGGTTTGGATTACACAGTTACTTTTCTGAGCACAAGACTGCAGGAGTGCAGGAACAACCCAGAGATGCGGAACCATGCTACAGAGGATAATTTCATTGAATTCACAAACTACGATGTCATAAACAAAAAACAAATTGCCGTCTGCAAAACCTGCAGCGTGAGAATAACAGACGGAGAGGCGACGACGTCAAACTTTGTTCAGCTCCTGAAGCTGCACAAAGAAAGGTAAGTTGGTCTGGTACCTGCTGTGAGATCCTTTTGGGTAATTTTAGCTTAGCATCCAGCAACAGTATCGCTAGCAAACTCACCGTGGCTAAAATCTGAGACTGATGTGAGCTGAAAATAACTGTAAAGTTCAGGCCCAGGGTGACCAAGTGTTCTGTTTTCCCATGACATGTCCTGTTTTCATGTCCTGGTTGTTTTTTTTATAAAGTGACGAAGCTGTCCTGGTTTTGTTTTTTATTTGGTCAACGGTGCTTGTGACTTGGAAGGACTTGAAAATTTTAAGCCTATGACTTCCGAGTTGACTTGTCTTGTCTTTACTTAAGACTCGACTTGGACTTGCACATCTTTACTTGAGACTTGACTCAAGACTTGGGTTTAAAGACTTGAGACATACTTGAGACTTGCAAAACAGTGACTTTCTCCCACCTCTGCTGTGAATTAACATGTCTGCATGTGCACAATCTGTGCAATAGAACTGGTGTGGGCAGCTGTGTCATAACAGAACTTTTATTTAGGTGTTCAATATATCCACTTTAAGGACTTTAGCACTTTAACACTGCATTTTACACATTAAACAGCTCATGCACTTTAACTCTGAGGGTGTTTTTGTCATGGTTTGTCTTTAGCATATCTTTGTATTGTTGTTTAGACAGTATGTACTGTAATTTATTGTAAACTTCATGTTATATACATTTGTCATTTTGCTGCTGTCTGTTACTGTTGTTTTATGAACGTTATGTATTTTAAGACTGTACACACCTGTGCCAATGCAATGCATCAACCTGCCAGGGACAACAGGTGGAAATTAGCCTGTGGCTACAATCTGGCACTATTACATGTCAATGTTCATTAATGTGTACTGTCCTCTACTTAAATAAATAAAAAATAAAAATAAGTTGACATATGTGACATTGGAAAATGATTAGCTTAGAAGTTTAGCAACAAAGTGATCCTTCTCTTTCCGGCGAAATTGAACAGAACAGCAGCTGAATCTCTCTGCACATTAACTGAGGTGTTTGGGGATTACTGCATGTCACATGCTCGTGTGTTTGAATGGAACAAAAGACTTTGTAACGCTGAGAGGATGTCCATGATAATGAACATCTTGGGTGCACATGCACATCAAAAACTCCTAACAACATTCAACAAGTTGACCAAATCCTTGTACCATGGTCAACGACTCAGAATAAGAATGAAATGGTCTCCATTGATTAAGAGAGAGCTCTGCAAATTTTACAGAAACATTTGATCACAACAAAAATTTGCCAAATTTGTCCCAAAACTTCAGAGTCCTGATCAATAGGAAAAAACGAAAAACTAATTTGTTGAGCCATTTTTGAACAAATAGATTCTATTTCAATTGCGATTCTCCGATATTGCGGATTTTTGCAGTCTTTAGTTAGCTTTTTTAAAACCAACGTAAAAGATGAACAATGATGATGCCTACAGACTATATCAGGAAAAATACACATCACATGTGAGTCTGTTTTTAGGATTTATTCAGCAATATATTTTAACCAGCTGTTTATACTCTCTCTTCAAAAGCCCGAAATGCATTTAAAGGTGGCTTATTAACCCTTTCGGCACCAGAGTTTTTTTAAAGAAAATATTCAATTTTGCTTTCAAGATTTTAAAAGACTATAATTTCGAAGTGGTCAGCTACCCAGCCATAATCATTACTGTAATTTATGGGCCGAGCATGAACGCCTCTGCTGCCTTCACTGCTTTTTACCCCAGCTTCTCCCTCGTCTGCCCAGAGCTCTGCGGCCTTATTCCCGCTAACACTGTCACTTTTCGTGGTGTTTTGAGCTTCCCTGCATCCCAGACGACATCCCGTCCTTGGCACTCGCCGGCCATGGAGAGGCAAAGCATCGGCCTCGGTATGTGCTGCTCGGGGACTGTAATGGTGCACGGACCTGCTTTCGCTGCGCGCGCATGAGCCTTCAGTTTCATCCCTACTGGACGACTGACCGTCATCCTCAGAGAGTAAATATTCCTCAGATTCAGAGTCAGCCAGTGCTTGACAAAGTACTCTCAGCATCGTGAGTACTCTTACTCACTCTATCACTCTGTGCATGTCTCTCTTTCCCTCTCTCTTTCTCTGCTCCGCTGTACAGCCACACACCGATTTTTGAACAAAAAAATAGATTTAAAAATCGTCAGACCAAAAACCTGATACTTATGTGAATCGTTTTTTTTCCCCACTCCTAGTGATTATTTTATTGCATTAGGAGTGAATGCAATAAAACTTATCGTCTTCATCATGTACTACGACCCTGAGACAAAACAGCAGTCAGTGCATTGGAGAACACCATTATCACCAAGGATTACAACAACATCACAGTAAAGAAAGTCCAAATTCGAGGCCATGTAAATTGTTTCCTTTGACAATAAGGGGACCATTCTGGAGGAGTGAGTTACAAAAGATTAACTTAGTTTTTAGGTTGACAGCATAAAACATTTCTGAATATTAGTGATTGTAGACACAGCAGCAGTCACTGAAATAAAACCTATAAGCCTGAGTTTATGCAAAATGTCGCCTCTTAAAGTAAAATGTTAAGAAGCTAAATAAGAGATTACTATTCCCAGCAGAACTGAACAAACGTTTACAATCTAACTACGAGGTCTTACTTTGGCAAAATGTCTTCATTTAGACGTAAATGTAAACAAATCTGGAGTTTCCCTTTCATTTGAATCCTTAGGGCAACTCACCCAGTGATAAAACAAATGCTGATGTTTTACTTAAAAGGCCAAGGTGAGGGCTGCTGCTGCTCTGACTTTCTGGCCTTTAGGCACAACTTTGAGATTAAAAGTCTTACGGCACAGTGAGATGGGTTTAAAGAGGAAACTGTTGGGGAAAACAGATTATTAAAGTCTTTTTATTGACATCAATAATAACTATGGTAAGTATAATGAAAGGTGAAACAAAAAAAAACACTGAACACCAAAAACAAAACACAACCACTATGTCAGAGGGAAAAAAACTTTACTGGAGAAAACATGGACAGAACATGTCCTTCAGTGTCTTAAAGTACTGTCACTGCTCAAAGGTTTGATGATCACATGGATCATGAAGGCAGAAAAAATAAATGGCAGTGAAGACAAACATGATCGAAGTGTAAAAGATAAGAACAACAGAATATGAATGTGTTTGGAAACATTCCTGCGGGTTGATGTTTGATTTGTTAACACGCAAACTGAAGGTTTAGACAGAGTGTTGAGTGCAGCTCTTTCTAACCTTGCGCAGCAGCTGGATCCACCTGATTCAATGACTGTAATCGGACAGCTCCATCATGCCAAGCTCTAATCTACAACGTTTGCACTCAGCCCAAAGCTGTACAGCCCAATCAGAGCAGGACGAAGTGGGAGCTACGAGTGAGAGGGCAACAACAAGTGATGGCTCGTACAGTGGCTAGCATAGATGCTAACAGTTAGGTAGCAGTTTTATCAGGTAATAATGGCATTTCTTTTTTTTTTTTTAAAGATGAACACATAACAGTGAAAGCACTTCTCCACAAGAATGATATTTTTTCTCCACTTCCAACTTTTTAGTAACTTTGTTCTATGCAGTGGCCAACATTTTGTATTTTACTATGTAGCAGTGGCGCCCGTCTAATACATTATCTCATTGGCCCGTGATGAATGTGACTGATGGAATGAAAAAGGCTCTTATTACAGTAATACTTAGACATATTCACATCAATCAGTGAGTCTGTAACATCTGTCATTTTACGCAATAATACAGCTTAGATCTAGCGGCATGGCGCATGCCCCCACATAAACACTAAGGCTGAAACGCTCACTCACACTGCTCCTGTCTCCCACTGAGTCTGCGTGCCTCAGGTCTCTGTTCCTACCTCTGAAGACGTAGTAAAGAGGGGGTCAACTAACCCTCCTCTGTTCCCAGGACAATCACAGGGGAGGTGAAACATCACAGGGTAAATATATAATGCCTTGAAATGGCAGCGTGAATGGGGCTCTTGTTAAAGGAATACAGGTGTAGGACATTCCTGCATTTGCTTTGGTCAATGTCTGGCAATCCAGCAGAAAAATAACTACAGGCTGCTCCCACAACACTCATGGGTTTGCCCATTTTAGGACATAACAGTCCTAAAATAATCAAAAACATTGGTCTCTCTAATATTAAAGTTGTTGTGAATATTCTGAATATTATTCCTGTTTACTTCAGTGCCTGTAAGGTGTCCTCTCTGCCTCTGGACCAAAGTGGCTTCTACATAAACCCACATATAAAAAAAGATGAGTTCATACTTCAAAGTCTAAAGATGGAGTCCACAGAGTCAGTGTGCAGTAAACACACCATCATTCTCACTGTGCTGCTGTATTGCAGTACATTACACAAATATATGTCTGTGCATACTCATTTACAGGTGCACAAGGACACGCACTAGCACACACTAACACACACTCCCACAGGCAGCTCTCCAGGCATGTCATTAAGGTAGAGAGCACTAGAGCTTCCCGTTGGCAAAGGCTCCCTCTTGGAACTGAGGGATGAAACTCTTGAAGTACGCCCTGCAGGAGAGAGAGACACAGAGAAGGAGGGAGAGAGAATGAAAATAAGACATCAAAATGTGACAATAATTGTACTTCAAAGTGTTTAACAAACTCAGAGGGTCAGTCCCAGCTGCAGAATGTAGCAGAGCTGAGGCAGAATATCCTCCTTCTTAAATTGAAAAATAAATATCTACTCAGAATGTGGGTCTTTACCCCATGCTCAAATCAATATTTGAATTCTGAGTACAATGTGAAAACCCTAATACATAATGTTGAAAATCTTTTGTTATCATTTTTTATTTATCAACTTCACAAGTTACAGAAACCCAGATCCATTCTCAAATTTCTACCAACAAAAAGAAATCATAAAAGTGACTTAAGGGAATGACACCATCATCATTTTACCTTCCATTGATACATCAATCGGTCACATTTGATCGTGGTCGACTGCATAGCAACCAGTTTCATTAAAAAAAAAAAAAAATTAGTTTATCCAAGAACACAACTCCATATTCAATCCCAAATCACTGAAAATCAGGAAGAGATATCTTAAAACAGACATCAGGACATGATACATTGATCATCACAACTACAGAGGGTGTTTCAGGAAAGAGAGGGGGGGTACAACCTAAAAGAACCATCAAACTTTAAGATACAGAAATGCAGAACCACAATTAAAAAATTCTGTATAACTATCAATGGAGTGAAGCTGTGGAATGGAATAAGTGTGGAGTTGAAACAGTGTCCAACAATCAACCTATTTAAAAATAAATATAAACAAAGGATTTGGATAAAATACAGGGAAGAGGGCACATGAGCTCCCTCACTGGGTAACAACAAGACGATTTACTCCCATTATTGAGCACTGATGGTTGTATAACACATTATATTACAGTATATTGTATTATATTATATCATAATATATTATAGATTATATTAAATATGGTATCAGATTATATTACATATTACATTGATGGTACTATATATTCATACAAAAATTGTAATAGATATATATTTGTAATAATTGTTATATATAAATAATAAGATTGGACTGTTGTACATGTATGTGTATGTATTTGTATATGTATATACTGTAGGGAATATATTAACTTGTTTGTATATGTTAATATTGATATGGCAATAGTTTGATAATATACATGAATGCATACTATGGCATAGTAATGAACATTACAAGTATTTATGGTATCTGGTATTAATAAGTACACACCTGCTAAGAGCTCACTAAGATGAAGAACTGATGAAAGATAGGCGGGGTAGGATTAAATAAGTTTTTTTAACTTCTTCCTACTCTCTTTAGGGGATAATAAAAAAAAATACTTTTTCAGTTATATTTGTTATTGCTTTACCTTGTGGATTAAATATGCCATTTGAAGTACAAGAATGATCGTAGGTCCTGTTTTGTTATAATCTTACATATTTTGTATGTTTTTTTGCTTTTTTATGCTAGAAATAAAGACAGAAATCAAAATAAATAAATAAAAAATCAATCATTTTATCTTGATTTGGTCCACTGGTCATTCATATTCATTCACAGATGACTATGGTTGGAAATCGAAAATCAATTCCCAATGAGCATCCATAGCACCTCCCTCAAAGAATTGATATCATTTGTGATTTTGATCATCAATTCCTTCCACTTTGTTCTGCATGTCTTACAAATCAAGGGTGTCTGACTTTCATTAGAGGCAGTCAGCAGTGATAACAAAAAAGTCAAAAATTTTGGCAGACTGGACAGAAGTGGTCAAACTGGCAGACATCACGTTCACAAAAGGGAGGTTCACACTTTGAAAACCGCTGATCTGGAGTATCAGGAGTGTCATGTGTTTGACATTGTTGCCACTGAAAACCCCTGTAGGACAACTTTGTTTCCCCCACAGAAAATCAACAGAAGTCCATAAAAACTGTTAAAGAATTTGGTCAGTAAGATGAGTCGTTGATCGTGTTTGTATCAATAACATTGTACCACCTTCTGTTTCTATAGATGACTGCTCATTTAGGGGGAGAAAGGACCTGGAAATTTCTGGTAAATTTCAGAAAATCATCTCATGGAAAGTTGAGCTTGGGAATAAGGAAACATTTCAAACTGGAATTTCTCCATGAAAGTTAAGAGAATTGGGTAATCTGAACAAACTGTATTACATCCATACATAAATATAAACATTTGTTTTGTCATAAGCACATCGGTGTGAAAGAACAAACTTAAAAAACGACATTTTCACTGATACATTTGTAAATAGAACTTTATTAAGTTCAATTATTGATTTGATGGAGTAGCCTACAGGGAGGGCTGGTGATGGTCACTATAGCAGTGAATCATATTCACATATCTCTCACTGCTAGAAAAAAATGCATTGGTCTTTCCAACACTGTCATCAGACACAGTGCTCAGCTGTAAAGATAATGCAGACAAGGGAAAAAAAAAAAAGTTTCATTTGAACTTTACTAAATGTGGTCCACAGGCTTAAATGTGTGGCTTCACTCCAATTTGGTTATTTGGGCTATGGATGCCCTGAGTTGGGTGTTAAAGCTAGGGTCTATGATCTGAAAACCAGTTTGGCTGTTGAGACAGATTTGAAAAACGCAGCCTGCCCCCCCTTCACTCACCCCTCCCCTCCGTGTTCCAAGATCCCGCCCAGCTCGTGTCACCTCCTAACAACACGCCCCCTCTGATAGAGCAACAAGCCGGCTGGCATAAAATATCAGCAGCAACAACAACCAAAAACAACTCAGCTCAACTGAAAGTAACAAACACGACAGTCATCCCCCTTGTAACACACAGCGGTAGCCATTTCAATTGGACCAGCGGCGAAGCGGGTCTGGCGTTGCCAGAGCAGAGCCGATTGTGGGCGAGGATTTATCTTTCTCGGCATGTCCTCACCAGCTCAGTTTACAATGCCAACGATGCGTGGCTAACTTATGCTAAAATCTATTGACAGAGCCTACCCGCTCCGACCAACAACGTTCAGTCATTAGCCAGTATAGGCACAGACTAACCAGAGTTATTCAGCAGACATCTCCCACTGTAGTAAACAAAGTTATTACCTGTTCAACCAGGGGCGGCACGGCCGTTCGCCAGCCGGTGCCCAGTACTGCGGCCGTTCGCCAGCCGGTGGCCCGTGCTGCGGCCGGCCGTTCGGTAGCTGGCGCGGTGTTCAACAATCCCAAATCATTCTGCAGCTTTTTCCACCGTACGATTATCCAATGTTGAGTCTCCGTTGGGACCTGTATTGCTCATATTTCTTCCTTACTTCAGCCTTTTCCTCAAAACTTTTACGTTTCCTTCTCTTCTATGTGGAGGTTAACAGAAGCCGCCTCCCAGCTCCATGATGCTTCAGTAGCTGTGCAGCTAGCTGCTCAGCGGTACATGAGGAAGGAAGTGGGGAGGAGGCGGGACGGTGAAAGGAAAGGCATGTTGAAGGACATGGTCGATGAAAAAGAAGTCAGTCTGAAGTAATTTATTTTTCATTTTTAATTTTTTTTTTTTTTTTTTTCATTTTTTTTAATCATTCTCTGCAGCAGGGATTTTTTTTCATTTGTTCTAATTTCTTTCTTCACGTCCTAGAACATCATGTAAAAATCCATTACATAAACCCAAAACTTGGACAAAAGTAACTCCGACATGTCTCACAAAATCAACAGTCGTGCAGACACCAGTGACCAAATATGAATGACCAATGTATCAGATGGGAGAGAAATATTCATGCTCATATCCTTATATCAGTTTTCTGATACTTTTTTGCTTTCCTTAGACATGAGATTGAATCTTGGTTTACTGTTTTTCAACTTCCACTGTGTGAGGGTAAGGATCAAGTAGTTTATAAGTTTTGAAAATGGAAATGTTGTGACACATGTTTTTAGAGACAAACTTCTGATTAAGCCTTCAACAAAATAAAGGTTGCATACTGCACTATTAACCATAGCACTTTTTTAAAATCCCATAAAACTGGTCGTGGCTTGTATATGAATGTACCGTCATAGCAGTGTAAATCGCTGACACACACTTTGTCATAACTAAAGTAGCCCTGCACTTCACACAACCTTTACTCAAAATTCACCCACATTAATTTTATACTACGAGTGGGAGCTTCACTTCTTAGAACATACCTGAAAATATGCCATTCCACATTTGAATAAGATGTGGTAAACTGTGCCATGAATGAAACATGGTGCCAATATGTTTGAAAAGATCTTTCATGTTAAAGCTTTTTTCTTTCTTTAAAGGAGACATATCATGCTGATGCATGATTTAATACTTGCATATAATATAATAAATTAGAAAACAAGACCTTACACCCCCTTAATTTTCAAAAAATGAGATATTGTATTTTTTCTGATATCCTAGAACGAGATTTGATGCCTCTGAAAATAGGTCATTGTGAGATGACCGCGAGATTTAAACCGTCGTGATGACACGAGGTACATTTCTTTTTATTGGAATAATCTGATAAAACACTTCCTCCTCTGTGATGTCCGTTAGCCACAGAACCCTCACCGAGGAACACATCCACCAGCAGGGGTATATAGGTCCCTAGTTCACACTCACTCATTACCAGCTCTGGCCTGTAGGGGGACTCAATATGCGGTCGCTGCTTTGAGCCTGCCGGAAAATACAGTAGAAGAAGAAGGACAGGCTGGCTCTACCCTCTCGGCAGCTCTGACAGAACTGACCAATCAGAGCACAAAGGGCTGTGATGTTGCGAGGTAACTTTAGGTCAGCCTGGAAACCGAGCGTTTCAACGAGACCTTGATAATGGCCTAAAATGAGGATTTTGAGAATGCTATTGTGGGGCAATGAAGGAACTAAATGACTTGTACTGAGGGCAGAAATGCTTTACAGGCATCCTAGTCTGGTATAGTGAAAAGGAGAAACAAGTTTGATATGTCTCCTTTAACATATTTATGGGGCATTTTAAGGTCTTTAGAAAGAGGAGAGAGATCAGGGTAGGACACATAGTTGCAGAGTCTGCTTATTTTAAGCAACTTTGGGCTGTCTTTCTGAAAAGTCCCTTGAAAATATGGTTTATACCGGTTGTATATTTTTGGCTTGTTCTTAAACTGTGGTTGCTCATTTGGGCTTGTTGTCTTCCCAAACCCAAGAGGGATCTGATGCTCACTCTACCACCAAAATAAACTCAATTCTGAAGTTACAAAAACTATTTTGTCCCACTTTAAACACAAATGTAAACTTAATTGTAAAATGAGGGTCAAAAATGAAATCCTTAAAAACAGAATTCAGGTCATTTCTGCTGTTGCTGTTCTACTGTTCTCACCATAATAAAGGATCAACAAGACCCTAACCATAGATAAAAGCCTCACTATGTCTGTTTGGTCACAAAAATCACAGTTAAACGGACTGTTTAGTGATAGAGTTATAAATAGCAGTAACCCCTCCTTTCACTTCTGTATAAAAATGCCGATCCACCTTCAAACTAAAGACTGTTGAATCAGTAAATTAAAAGCCAAATAATACAAAATGTCACTGTGAAATTGAAATGTAAAGTGGATGAAAAACAAAACCAGGGTCATGTGGATTTCTCTTTAAAAAAAAGTAATATATCACATTAGAAGAAAAAATAGCTGGAGGTCGCTTGCTTTTGGCTTGTTTTTATCAACCTGGTTGCTAATATCGTTAGAAAATCTGGCCATACTGGTAGGACACATGGCAAATGGGCCTCAGCTGGAACCAAACCTGGTCAGGTTGCACAAGGCATGAGACTTCAAATATGTGGTACGTGCCAAACCAGCACACCCAAAGCTTTCATATTTCTGAATGGTTTTATAATCTTTTCATAGACTCTGTTAAATGGAGACGTGCAGATGAATAACAAATGCAATAATAAGCCTAAGTCCTTTATATCCCCTTACAGTAAAGGACATTCTGTGTTGCCTTCATCACCGCCTGTAGTCTTTCAGATCTTTGCATATTCAGAGCAAATATTTACCTTCACCATGCAAAAAGCAAACAGATTTAAGGCCGAGGCTGGCGTTTACAAGCCTCCTCTTGGGAAGTTATGCAAGTTAATGTTTGAAGAAGGAGCAGTCTTAGCTGAGCTTATAAACAAAGGACGTGTGAGAAGATAAGACTTAACCTTGCAGTCGCAGCTGGATCCACCTGATTAAATGTCTGCAAACAGGCAGATCCATCACGCCAAGCTCTAATCTACTCTGACTGTGTTCCGTTCAGAGAGACAACAGCAGGAAGTGACCACTTGCATAGAGATAAGCAGATGCTTCAGTAGCAGTTTGATCAGATCTAGACCACATGTCTTTATTAAATTGAAAACTAACAACACACTTCTTTATAGAAGAGATATTTTCTCTCCTCTTCTTGCATTTTTGCTGAGAGTTTGCTTTATGAAGTCGCTCACATTCTGTAGCATGGTCACTCCCACCCAAAACATTTTCGGATTGGCTAATAATATTTGTTGATTGGTGAAACGATGGTCCAATCACCTGCTGAAAAAGCTTCTGAAAGATTCAGCCCTCCCCAACCACTTTCTGTTTTTTTTTTTCAGTTAGACTAGTTATGAAAGTACTTTGCACATCTAATTCAAGAGACAGGTGGGAAAGAGATACAATTAATTTATACATTAAGATACACTCAAACACACTGTCCTACTTGCAAGATATCCATTTATTTGTAATGTTTCAGTCTCAGAGCTTCATCAGGACAACAGTTTGTTAGAGAGGGCAGGACGTCTTAAACAGGAAGTGGTGACCACAGCTGTGGCCAGTCATCATCTCCACGTCATGTCTGCCAACAAACTAACAGACAACAAACAGGCCTGGCCTACATTGGTAAAAGAGACAACTAAAACAAAAAATCAGGGAACATAAAAGTTCCATATGCAGAAATGACCGGAAAGATCCTGTGGCTGTAGACTTTAACTTTGCACAACATGACATTCCTACAAACTCTGACTCCAAAAGGCCTTAGTGATGAACTCTCTCTGAATATTTTTCTGTGATTTCTAATGAAACATGTACTCCCCCTTTTTTACTAACAATGTGGGATACATATGAAGTGTGCCCATTTACCTTACGCCCACTTTTAATAACCAGGCGACCTATTAAATGTGTCTATTTGTATGTATTGAAGTCAACAGGATGACTAAATATTAGGCTGATGTATTTTGTAGTCTTTTGGGGACCTCAAATTGTAATGATCAATGGACTGCATCAACTTCAGTTTAATTATTATGAGCCCCAGTCACGCATTCCCGTTTCTCATGGCGATTGTGCACGACTGTACACGAGTGGCAAGGCTGGTTTGATCAGCATGATACAGGAAGAAATGACCGTCTCCCCCAAACACAGTGCGTACAAACATCATCAGTAACGCATCTATGGTGCTTCTACAGTGTTTTGGGGGCTTCCTCTTGCTTCAGTTAAGTCAATACAACAATAAGACGAGGATTCCATGAATTTCCATCCTGCTGACAAAACGTCAGCCCTGTTCGAGCCCAGTTTTCTTCATGCAAGCTCAATTGAGGCCTGTAGCTTGTGTTTTTGTTGCCTTCACCTCCCGTATGAGATATGTAAGAACAACACTGTGTGATTGCCTGAACAGGACCCAGTGGGCGGACAATCGGATACGTCCTTGTCAACAGTCAGGACCTTTCCCGGTTCCTTGGCATTAGTCCACAACTATATAATGCTGATCCAGATGAAGTAGTGCATGCACCACGACCAAAACACATTTCATCAAGATTGTGATAATTGTGCACAATCACAATGAGAAATAGGAATGTAAGACTGGGGCTTCATGGACCTTTAATGTCATCTAAATTGTATATTTTTAAAATGATATCCTCCTTTGCAGTCTTATCTTTAGGCTGCAATTAGACTTTCATTATACTAACTCTCTTAGTCAGAAAGCTGAAGTTTGTTGTCTGTGTGTTGATGCAGATAGGATGCTGTGATGATGTCAGGGGGGGTCACCTCTTCCTTTTAAAGATGTCCTACCCTTTTTAACAAACTATTTTCCCGATGAAGACCCGAGACAAAACATTGCAAATTCATGAATTTCTTGCAAATTAGACAGTGTGTGGGAGTCTATCTTCATGTCCAGATAGGCTAATAAAATATAATAAATGATCCCTCTGGTTTGTCAGGATACTGTATTTCTTTTTCTTTTTGAAAAACAAATAACATTGACAGCATTTCTGAATAGAAAGGATTTTTTTGCTTTACTTCTGACATGTTTTGATGAAAGTTTGTTCTACAAAGTGGCTCACATTTTGTATGTTACACTGTTATATGGGATTGGCCTGTTTTGAAGGTTTCTGATGGATCGATTGTCCAATCACCAGCTGGATATGCTTTTTGAAAGTTTCTGCTCATTCTCAAACATTTTCTAAGGGGTCTTTCCAACATGGAGTATTGAAATATACTGACGATCCATCCGGTGTGACATGTTACTGTATGACTTTGTGACTATAAACTCTCATCTATCTCTGCTGCACTGACTATGATGTTACCTCTTATATATTACCATCTATTTTTACCTTCTTTAGTGATGCAATAACAGCATGTCAACATTTTAAATCAACACTGACACAACATGGTGAGGGGCTGAGTAATAAACTAAATTTCTCTGGATGGTGCTGATAGTGATGGAGATGGCAGATCAACAGGCAAACAGTTGAATATTTATTTAATCATGCTGCACCACTCACTTTGCTCTCTTAGCCATCTCATTGCCGTCCCAGCGGGGGCTGTAGGGATACGACTTCTGGACCTGGGAGTAGAGCTGGCCGCTGTTGGTGAAGTGGTACACAGACTGGAAGGTGAGGGTGGGCTGGTCTCTGGGGAAGTACAGTGGGAGATCCACTACCAAAACAAAAATCAATCATGAGGACGAGTCCTAAACCAGATAAGTGACTCAGTATCAATACAGCTTGGTGAGTTTTTGTGACTTTCCTACCATGAACGAGGAAGCAGAAGTCCTTCCACATCAGAAGAAGGGTGAGTTTCGTGAATCCTTCAGCATCATACTCCACCACACCCCTGCAGAACACATAAAATCATTTTAACTTTCAGGGTGAGAGAACACTTTAAGTGCTGTTACACTGATGCATGAGCTCATAAAGTGTTCAATCTTCATGTTTGACTCACGTTCCAAAATGGCTGAGAAAGGCAGCGATGTACTCTCTCCTCTTGTGGTAGCCTTGGATCACGTACTGCACCTACAAACACCAAAGTAAAGGATCTGATCAGACAAAGCATTCAAATAGTGGTGGTGATTTAGAGAGGAATTCAAGGAGCTTTCAGTCAACTTAAGTCAACGACACGAAACAATCTCTGCTTGTCGCTGCACTAAACATAGAAGATATCATCCGACCAGTTGGGCGCAGTGTAGCTCAGTCCGTAACAGCTTGGGCTGAAGTATCGAAACGCAGTGGGATATTGTTTTGGTAGCTGAGGAGACGCAAACTGATTTGGGGCACTGCAGCTGGGTTCAGCAGTTGCTAACACAGCTGAGAGGGGTTAGCGTCTCTTGCCTCCGGACCCTCGATGAAAAGACTTTTCACCCTTGTACCCTTAAACTACATCGCACATAAACACCCACCAGTGAAATAGGGTTAACCAGAAAGGCCACTTTATTTTCTTTGATTGACCTCTGCCAAGGAGGTTTGTTTTTGCTGGTGTTTATTAGCTTTTTGGTTGTTTGTTAGTTTGTTTACAGTCGAGGTGTCCAAAATCTTTACATTGAGGGCAGCATAAAGAGGAACAGGTGGACGACTGTACTACACTTCACGTCTAGTGTATTTAAGTTTGGGCTATCACTGGATGACGGGGAGAGAATGTCTTCTGAACAGCAGAGATGGAGACACTGAAGGCTTATCCTTACTGTCAGACACAAAACAAGAGTAAACTGCAAGAATGTTGGTGCTTGAAGATGAACATTGCAAAATACTTTGTAAATGAGACATTTTAACAACGTGAATATGGCAGAAAATGTGCATGATTGATGGTATTTGCTTCTGTAATCGATTGTGTTTGGCAATTTTGTTCATGACATAAAGCAGAAGTAATGTTTTTTAGTGGGGATTTAAAGCAGGATGTTGATCCAGGATTTTTTTTTAATTATGGGAGACAGTAGCTTCTCACTTTTGTGCTAATAACTCAACATGCCTGTCTGTAAAGGGACTGTAAGGAGAATCTTTTTCCGGCGACATTAAGACTTTGCTACCCATGAGCACGTGCCATGACTATCGTAATGCTGCGTTCCAGTAACCCCGGAACTGGGAGTGACATCATCTCCGACTTATCGGCGTTCCAGTTGAAGTCTGAAAAAACATGCCGATCTACCAGGCTATTGTTAGCTGTTGTTAGCATGCCCTGCGTTGTTGTATGAAGAATGTGATTATCACTATGGCAGCATTTTTGTAAATAGAAGTCTAACAATACTATGTATACAGCTGATCTAGAGCGACACACCCCAGTCAGAAGTGCAAATAAATGGATTATTACAGGAGCTAAATAACTGTTCACACTGGAGGCATCCATCTTCGATTATCAACTCACGGGTGGCGAGGCTTCACCAAGTTCCCAGTAGGAAATTCAGATTTCAGGGGACGTTTCAGTTTTAGTTTCCTACTCGGAACTTGGAAATTCCTACTTCTGACTACAACTGGAATGCACTAAAAGACGTTACCTGAGCCAAAGTGTGTGTTTGTTGTGATGTTAATAAAAATGCAGCTCAGACCTTCCTCAGAACTCTGCATTGCTTTATAACTTCTTTTTTCAACAACTTATAGGATGCAAAGCGCTCTAGTTTTATTTGTCTTGTTTCTGAAGTTGAGTATCCAGGCCAGTCCAGCCCTGTCCGACCTGACCGGAAGGCTAAGGAATAGCATTTATAGATAACCCATTTTGATCCTATAAAACTCATCTTAAAGTGTGTATTTCGATCAGGCATATATCTAGAAGTGAGACTTTTTTGTAATTACTTAGAAACTCCTCACAGTCTCTTTAATGACACTGTCAGGAAATGTTAGTCACGGCACACAAAGGAAGTGATACAATTTTGGTGGTGGTCTGAATTCAGATGTAGGTGCATGATTTTTTTTTTTAAATATTTGTTAACAGAGCAAGCAAGGGCAGATTTCCACCTTGAAGACACCTTGGCAGAGGTTTGTACTGTCAGAACACTTTTAGTTCAATGAGAAAAACTGTACAGTTTTGTGGGCCCTTGCAGGAGATCCTCACAGCAGAAACAGCTTTTTTGTAGATTTTGATGTAATTTGACAGCTGATGGTACAAAGTGATGGTAAAGGGAGCAGAGGGGGGAGGCAACACGTAACCTGAGCTTGACATGGTAACGTGATTAAAGGTCTTTGACCTATAAGAGAAGAGGACTCACAGCAAAGACATCAGCACATACTCTGTTTAATGAACATGATTATAATGTTTATTGTCTTCAGTCTCATGCCCCCAGCATCTGTTCAATCCTCATGTTTCTGGGTCTTTTTTTACCCTGAGTGAAGCCTCACAGGCAGATCTAACCCTCAGTCTGACTGCAGAGAGACGCTTTCTGACAGAAAACTACCCAGACTGTAAACAGAGCCCAGGCCTGCAGAGGGATTAAGAGAGGTGAGCTTTTTAATGGTTGCTTTCACTTTGAAACCAGACAGCTCTGCGTACAAAAGTGGTATTACATGAAATCTTTGTACAGGCGAATTTAAATGTCACACAAGTACAAAGTCTTTAGCTTACCACTTGACAGCCAAATAGGCTGGTGCTAAAAGCTCCACCATAGAGAGTGTCAAATGTAACGAGAAAAGAGAGTCTGCTCAAGGTGCTAATTTGAATATAATGCCTGCATTTCACTCAGTGTCTATACTGTGTTTTCACTTATAAAATTATGACAACAATTTCAGGTTTATTTCTGTCCTTTAAGTTGTGTATGGAGGGCAGCAGCACTGTGCATCATATTAGAAAAGGAGCAAAGCCTCAGAGTGATTATTTAAGGATGGTTATCGGAGGAGAAGTTCAACTCTTGGCCTGTTTAAGAAGGTGGGGGACCACATGCAAGGGGACCTTTTTTGTTTTATATTTTCAAGCTAGAAGTTACAAGCTAGAATTTTTTCTGATTCATAGACTCAATTCTGAGAAGATTATATCTCACAAAGTCTTAAAGGGATTTTCTTTACACTTTCAGGGTTCATGAACTGTTCAGAATTTGAGGGTCATGGAGCCTAAACCCCGTACTTCTACAAAGTCTGCCAGCACAGAATTCCATACATGCCAGGCAACCTGCAGCTAATCACCCCCAATCTTGCCAATCAGTCTGATTTGACATCCTGCACCTTAAAGGAATATTTCACCCAAAGAATGATATGCCTTCATTTTCTACTCACCCTCATGCTGAGCAACACTCTGGAGCACTTTTTTGATGTCTCAAATGCAGTCAGAGGTCCGGAGGGATTTTCGCTGTAAACAAACTTCCATCTAACAGGGGACAACGGAGCCCGAAGAAAAAGGTCCATAAAAGTCCACAAAAACGTGCCTATTTTCCTTCATACTGCTCGTCCGCTGTAATCCAAGTGTCCTGAGCGGGTAACGTCCATAATTAATTCAAAACGAGATCATTTAGTACATTTTTCGAGCCTAAACAGTGCTATATCGTACTTCCGCAGTGCACGTCTACGCGCTCCCTGCACTACGTAAGCCGCGGCAGACCAATCCAGACGAAAACAGGCACTTTTTGTGGACTTTTATGGACCTTTTTCTTCGGGCTCCGTCGTCCCCTGTTAGATGGAAGTTTGTTGACAGCGAAAATCCCCCAGGACCTCCGGCTGTATTTGAGACATCAAAAAAGTGCTCCAGAGTGTTGCTCAGCATGAAGGTGAGTAGAAAATTAAGGCATATCATTCTTTGGGTGAAGTATTCCTTTAACCTTTCTGCTGGTTCACGCCACATAGTTCCACCCCGTCACTGTCCGTCCATAAGGGCTCAGGCTGAGGACCGGAGCATGGCCGTTGGTTTGGAAACTGGGGAGATGCAAGCTGACTTGGGGCACTGATGCTGGTTTCAGCAGTTTGTTACACAGCCAAAAGGGTCTGGTTTCCCTTTCCTCCGGAGCCCCTTGACATAGGATTTGCAGTCTTGCGCCGTTAAACCGCATTGCACGTTAACATGTATGAATGAAGTAGGGTTAACGTTGCTTGTGCTGCAGACAAGTTGTCAGGAATGAGGAACGGTAATGTGCCAACCCAGCTTGTGCTCTTAATCCTGGCCTGGCCTACCCCAAGCAGGGCTGTTTCAACGCTGTGTTAGTCTGTGCTGACACTAAAACAGAGAAAAAGTGTGCAGAGCTTCCAGTTTATGTCAAAAAAGGGCATAGCGTGGAAATAATATTTATGCAAACAAAGTTCAGACAGGCTGTATATCGGTTGTTTACATGTTGTTTTTCCTGTTATTTCATGATCTCACATTTAGCTCGTGAAGTTGTAGTTTTCTCATGACCCTGTGCTCCCCTGTTTTAGCTGCTCAGAGCTCTGCTGAGCTGAGCTGCATTTTGCATATGCTTCCAGTGGGCGAGGACAGGCTCCATCCTTTTGAGCAAAGCTGAAGCGCAGACGGGACGCTACACAGGTGGACTATGTGGCAACTGTGGTTTGATAATAAGCTTCACTAGAGAATGTGATAAATCAAGAATAGAGATATTCCCATCAAACTAACAGAAGAATCATGAGAATAAAGAGGCAGTTTTCCAAGTTTAACAAACTCTGATTTGTTTTTTTTAACACTTTGTTTTTATTGTTTTGTTTTGGGTTTTTCAGAAGAAAACAACAACAACAAAAAAAGCATCTCTGTTAGCTCTACCTCTAAGAATCAACCAAATTTAGAAATTACATAAGGCTGTAGGCTGTATACTGACAGATGAAGATGCACAAGTTTCCTCTTGTCACTAACTTGTCTTCAGCACATGTCGAGTCAAAAGAGGAGAAGCTCGGGCTCGATCAGCTGTTGAGCTGTCTGGGCAGGTGAGAGAGCCCGCGGCCAGACTGCCAACCAGCTGCGAAGGTGACCCACTTTACTCACCTGACAAGACTTAACCTGAGCAAGAAGGCGTTGATTCATAGCACTAAAAATCATGTAACCATCATCATTAACTTACAAGAAGATGGTGTGAAACAGACCATGATTGGGCACCATTATGAAGGTTTAAGACTAGATACATGAGGCTGAGGTGTCTGCCAGCTTTGACTTGCAAACATATTGCTTTCATTTATTTATTTATTCTATGCATTTGATTAGGACAGTGCACATTAATCAACCAAGCAGTACAAAGCAATGTAAAAATCTCAAAATTAGCACAACAGCTAAAGTTTAATCTGTTGTCTTAAAGTTATCTGTTGCCAGATACCAGTCTCTCCATAAGTTTTAACTCAACTAAGAGCAGCAGAAAGTTTAGAAACAATATCAGAAAATCTCTTTTCACACACATGGCCAAACTACAGCACAGAGGCCAACTGTAGCCCACTGTCTGCTGTTACTGGCTTTTGTCTGATTCTAAAACTAAAAATGAAACATGGCTCATATTAGGATATAAAGTTTGTGCTTGACACTCTCTTTTCTTCTTAGTAACATCATCAGGTAAAAACTGTGGGGCAAAGTCAAAGGTAAGAATGTTTACAACTGAAGCAGAGACAAAATCTGAATGACCTGATCAACGAGCACAAATACATCACAGCAGGAGAGCAGCTCATTTGCTGTTAGGGCCAAAAGAAAATCTGATTTAAATAATGAATTAGATTATGGTAAACCGAAGTAAGGAAAGAATGTTGATTTAAATAATCTGTTGTTATGAATTTTCTTGCCTGTCTAATTTATTTGAATTAATTTCTAAAGTAAAAGGATAAATATTTGTTTGTTTTTTATAACAAATTGACCGAGTTATTTTTCACCGTTCTGCCCATCCCTATGTTCCCGAGTGATTCAGGTTATTTAATGTGATCAGTGACACCTGGGTAGAGGTTTTTGAGAGTGGGAGTGTAAAAGTTTGTTGACCGCAAAGAGCAGGTCGGCTGAAGATAGTAACCTTTTCATTTAGTTTTATCCAGAAAGTTACGATTGTAAATCCTTTTTTTTTTTGGTTAAAAATAAACCTTGGAAGTGATGCTGGATCCGAGGCTGCTTTTGTTTGGACTGTGCGTGTTGGACCCACTCAGCAGTGTTTTTTTGGAAACTTGAAGCCACTACATTTGCTTTTCCACTTACTTCCTTCTAAAACCTAAAAACTTTAATATTGTCCAATAATTCTTGGCGTGCCAACACTCCCACAAAGCCTGTCAGCTTTGTGCAGTTTGTTGTGTTTGATTGTAGAAATGAGCCAGTGTCTCCCCTCTCTGCTGCCTAAAGTAATTTTCCCCCTACCAAGGAATTAATCCAGTGGCCCGACCAGGCTGCCCCGAAATCCAACCGGCTGCCCTGAATTCTTCATAAGTTGGCTATTTGCTTTGCCACGGCACTAATAAAAGGCTGTGATGAGAGCTGTTCAGTCATTACATTGGCTTTTCTAACTTTATTACCTTTCAGTAAGGATGCAGAAATGGTGGACTGGCCATCTTCTTGTATATTGATCCTTGTTAAATGAAAGTTTGAGGGTGCTGGTTGGCAGGTTGCTAAGCGATCAGGCATGAGCCATGTACATGCTCCTGCCGCCCGAGTTCAAATCCAGCCTATGGTCAGTTTGCAGAGTGTCCTCTACAGACATGTATAGAAAGACTAGATGGCTCGAGGCAGAGCCAACGGCATCCTTAACGGAGGCCATCTTGGAACAGGGCACATTTCTGCTCTGCTCTGAGGTAATAAAATTTTAATAAAGGGTAATAAAATGTAATAAACCGGAGGCATGTGTATATCTGTGGATATATATATACAAAGGACAATATCAAAAGTACATTTGTAGCTATTGCATTACCTATCGACTTTATTATTTTCATGTAAAAGCATATAATATTATTTAAGCAGTGTTAAGACTACATCTCTGACGTCTCTGACAAAGTCAACAGTTTGAAAATTGACAATTGAGCAAGCGACACTGATTTGTCAGTACATTCTCGACAGACATCGATGTTATGAGTGAGTGAGCCCTGTACCAAGATGGCCATCATGTGACTATGTTGGTCACCACTGGCCAACAGCATGCATGAGCCATCTAGCCTTTCTATACATATCTATGAGTGTCCTCCCCTGTTCTCTCTTGTCCCCTTTTATAAGCCTATCCACTGTCTCTCTCTCTTTATCAATACAGGCACAAAAAGCCCAAAAAATAATCTTTCAAAAAAAAGCTTGAATACCTCCATCCTAAAAAGTTACTTTATTTATTTCAGAGCAGATTGGATTAGGTTAAGTATGGGAGCATACACCAGTTCAGCACTTCACTGCGTCAACCAAGCCTTCGTCTCAGCCTGTGCCAGGTCTACGTTCCAGCTCCTCTGATAGTCTCTGAGCTGACCACTTTATGATGCACATGGTTTCCCCTGTGGTCATGCCCAACCCTGGCAACACAGGTGCTGCTCCCGTATCCAGCAGGGGACCTTTCCTGCTCCTGCCCTGCTGAGCATTAGGCACATGATCCTGCCAATGATACCCAAAAATGTGTCTGAAGGAAGTGGTCAAGAAAGAGTCCAGTCAGCGTCTCTGGCCAATGATCAGTGTCCAGGCCTCGCAAGAGTAAAGCAGGACTGGAGGGAACCTTAAGCCTCTAGCTTTTGTCTGCATGCACAGATATAATGAGCACTGTAAGAAAGTCTGCAATTGATCTCAGCCTCACATTTAGCAGACTGATGAATTACATCACCAAGGCAAGAGCTGACTCAGGCAAACTTGAGAATGAAGCATTCTGCACGAACAAGGGGAGTTTCTGCACAGAAAGAGCTATCTGATCTTTCACTCTAAGAAGCGCTAAGACAGGAAGTGTTTTTGAGCTGTTTCCACCTGGCTTTTAACGTTTTCTACCACAGTTTTATTTTTTGTATTTAACCTTTATTTAACCAGGAAGGTCCCATTGGGATTAAGAACCTCTTTTTCAAGGGAGTCCTGGCCAAGAGGCAGCAAAGTTACAAAGTAAAATTACAGCAATTTACAATCAACAATTAACATAAAAACAGTTACAATTTGAGGAGGCTGTCATAGGTGCTCTTAGTCTGGATTTAAATGCATTTAAAGAAATAAGCTCAGTTAATTTCCAGTCTTTTTGCAACACATGCCATGCAGAAGGAGCAGAGTGTACAAAAGCCCTTTTTCCCAGTTCTGTGCAGGCAAATGGAAGTGAAAGCAACAAGTGATCGTTTGAACGCAAACCATAAGAATCAACACTTCTCGGAGTGATCAAATTACAAATATAGGAGGGTAGTAGTGCAAGCATGGCCTTGTAAATAAAAGTGTACCAATGTCCCAGTCTCCTGGTGGACAAAGAAGGCCATCCCACTCGAGAATACAGTTCACAATAATGGATTAAGGCTCTACAGTTGGTAATGAACCTAAGAACCTTCTTTCGAAGACACTGATCCAAGGCAGTCATATACAACAAATCTCTTATAATCTAAAATTGATAAAAATGTTGCAGTGACAAGATGCTTTTTTGACTCGAAAGAAAAACAAAATTTATTTCGAAAAAAAAATCCCAATTTCAGTTTGACTTTCTTAACAAGATTGTGAATATGGGGCTTGAAACTGAGGGAGTCGTCAAGTAACACACCGAGGTATTTGAACAGATGAACCTCCTCTATGATATTTCCCTCAAGAGTTAACACCGTGGGGATAGTTTGACACAACATTAGCTTAGTCTTATCAGCATTAAGAACTAGTTTTAGCTCTTGAAGTGTGTGTTGGACAACATCAAAAGCTTTCTGCAAAGATTCAATAGCTTTAGCAGGGGTTATGCCAAAACAATGTTGACAATCAGACCTGCTAAAACAGGGTAAACAAGGCTCTCAGTTTTCATTTTCCTATTTTGGACCAAGACGTGAGCCTCCTATTCTCAGGATATTTGGATTTGGCTTATTCTGGCAGTCTGAAAGCTCTCACTTGATGCTTGCTGAAATAAAAACATGAATGCACCACAGTTATCACACTGCTAAAATGCATCCATTGTGAAATAGCTGTGAAACCTTTATGACGTTTATCACGTTAGACTTGAAAAAGCGAGTCCACCTGGAAACAGGCAGTCATCACTGTTTAAAAGGTAGAGTCTGAGTCCAAGTCTGACTGTATACTTTCCATGTCTGAGTCAAAGTCGAGTCACGGATGCACAAGTTGAGTGGCCCATTCAAAACTAAGATCATGGCGCCACTCGCATGGAGGATGATTGGATATTTTTTTCATTTACTTTTATTGAATCAAACTTCAAAGCTCAGAAATAAGCAGGAAAACACTGATAAAGAGTTACTGACATGACATGTGATACTGAAGAAAGTGACGCCCAATCTTTTAATGCCTCTGTGTTTGCCACAGCCGAGGCCAGAGGCAGGATGTTTTGGAGTTGTTCTTCAGTCCATGCAAGTCAAAGCTTGTGAATGTGTTTTTACAGTTTCTTAAATGGAGCAAATTTTGACCACATGGGCTACTGTGGTTATCTATTGCTTGAGAATGAAATATGTCAAGAATCTTCAAAGGGATTACAGTGAAACTTTTTCACAAAGGTTCGTTCTGACTTAAAGATATGTGCAGAGATTTTACAGGTAAACCATTTAAAGGCACAAAGCCACAGGTTTCAATTTGTTTGGGAAGCACTTTTGTGAACAAAGGAATGTGATTGATTTTGTCAAACCCTGCTTAACTGTCCAACATGGCACAAGAGTGAACAGATCAGATTCTATGGATTACAGATCTATGATAAAGCTCATGGACCTCTGGGTTTTTCTTTGATTGTGAACACATTATCTCCAGAATGATTTGGAAAATTAAAATCAAACTTTGTTCAAATGTCCAAGATGTCTTAAAAATCAACTAATTACATTTTCCAAAGTCATGGGTCTGTTTTTAAAGTGAAAGCATTTTTTTGTGAATGCAAATGCACAACATTTTTTTGTGGATTTCTCTTCAGACTTTGTATGCATGTCCACCATGACCCAGGTTTTGATTGATTAAATTTTAGAGGTCAAATGTAAACACATGCAGAGCTACTCAATAATATTTATTTTCATGGTAACTTGTAAAGACAGAACTTGATACAACACTACGTGCTCCGAGGGCACAAAACTCTGCAAAGGCTTTTCCAACGCTGCTGGGTTGTTGTCAAAAATGTGGAAGTGTCCTATCTCTCACTGTTAAGAAAGCCTTGAAAAAAAAGTCCTGGATACACATTCAGATTGAAGCACCAGCAAAAGCTCGTCACTTCTCCCTTTAACCATGACCAACACTCACAGAACATTTCCTTAAAATCTGTTCATAACTTTTTGGGATATCATGCTAACAGACACATGCTGCCACAAAACACATCCTTCTTGGCAGAGGTAATAATTCTATTGGTGATTCTCCTTAAACTTGACCTATTAATAAACTAGGGATGCACCAAAATAAAATTTGTGGCCAAAGCCGAATAATATATAAACGCTTGGCCGAATCCCGAATCCCTAATATCCAATGCGGAGGCTAAGTACTTCACTACATTTTTTAGTATTGCATAAATAACTTAGAATACATTTTTAGACATGGTTTTAAAACAAAGTACTTGTTTGTTGAATATGATGACATTTTTAAATATTCCAGTAGCCTTTGCTTTTCAAGAAAAGCACAACAAAGTTTTTCATTCATATGAGACCTTCAAACAAAACAAAACATGTATAAAAAAAACAAACTAAAGTGCATTACAGTGGATAAACCCGCAAGAAAAGGAAATATTGTCCTTTTGACACAAGTCTGCTTTGCCACAGTCACACGCAATGATGTATTTGATTTCGTCATTGCATCACACGGTAGTATTAGGCGTGCTTTTACCTCACTCCACTGAAGGCATTTCTCATTGGAAAGGATATTTTCGGTATATTTCCGTCATGCTTTGAAAGTCGGAGCCTGAATTTTGTTACCTGATTAGCCCATACTGAGCGTGATAAGCAGATCATCCATTCACATGCTGTATATGCTTATGAAAGGTTCTGCCCATTCACAAACACTTTGTATGGGCTGTTGTCCAGGAGGACCAGTAATATATTGAACGGCCCATATGGTGTGTCACAGTAATTTACAGTTATGGGACTGCCAGGTGGTTGTTCCTGGCATTTTGTGATATATGCTGATGATGTGTTCCTGTCTTTATTTGTGAGATGATCAGTTGTAAAATTTTCAGGTTCACGTCAGGACAGGGTGTGTCATACAAAAACTGTCGACAGAAATATTTACCCTCTACTCCTGTGTGCTCTGGATTACTCATCATCCCTGTATGAATGACGGCATTTATTGAAAGAGGAAAGTTGTAATGAGTGATACACTGTGTCGTCTGTGTGTGTGACGGGTCTTATCTCTGTACGGGCTCTTAACTCAGGAACACATTGTGAGTCAGCGTCCTGTTCAATTGTGTTTACATGGGACAGTGGAGGCGGCAATTTGGCCTCTTTTAAAAGCTGTGAGGCTGCATACCCAATAAGCTGTTTATCTAGTTACGCTGCATGTGTGTGTGTGATTTTAAAGGGAACTGTGGATCAGTGAACTTTCCCACCCAAACTGAGAAAGGATTTCCCACCCCCACTGTCGCTCAAACGCACAGCCAAGTCTTTTTTTATTGGCCGCCTGGAGCTTAGAGTGATGCAAGACAGGTGATGTTGCTCTGCAGGTATTCAAACCTGCCTGCACCCATGGCTCCATCGCCCGCACATCCATTTATTGTGTTTGTGTGTCTGTGGGGAGTGTGATGCAATAACGCCGGAAGTGCTTCCTGCTGTGTGATTAAGAAATCTTTTCTCTCATTCTCTGTCACATACGCATTCACACCACCCCCACTTTTCATGTTATAAAGGCCGACTGATCTGAAATCTGACAAAAAAGCTCTTTTGGAAATCAGTGTCTCTGGTTATCTGATCCACATGGGCTTTAAAATCAAAACGACATGGAAAAATCAAGCCAGAAAAAAAGAGTTGCTGCCGAAGTAAGGCATAAGGAACAGATCCGGACATCACTGAGAGTTGACATTTATAAATAAGTAACGAGCACCTAGTAATAGCACATGTTATTTCAAAGAGGAAAGCATCTTCTGTGCGAGCAGAAACGAAGGAAACACTGAAAATGTCTGATAAATTACAATCTGGACAGCTTCTTACATTCAAAAGAGAACTAGAAAACATGTTCGAAACACCATGAGTCATAGTGAAGTTTACAGTCTGCTCTGCTTTAGGGAAATCCTCAAACTTATTGCTGCTTTCTTTATGTACAGTGGAGACGGTTAAGCCTGAGATATCCTCCCTGTTAATTACGCAGAGCAGTGGCCGTAGAGGCAGAGGAGATATGACAGAGCCAACACATCAGCAGCTATAACAGGAAGTTTCAAAGACAAACAGATAAAACAAGATTGCATGAACACCTTAATGGTGTGTAAGAATGTACAGACACCAATATGCCTGTTAATCTAGTAGAAGATGAACAAATTTCCTTTAAGAAGTCGAGAAGTTGGGAAACAAGTTTAACAAGTGATAGTGTGTATTGGGTAATTCAAGTTGACACCATCATTGACTTCATTAGTGGATTTGTTTGTGCTATCTTAGTTTCCTTCTGACCATGCATCCTATTTTGCCGGGACATGTCTTCTTTTTTGGTCATAAAAGTATGTCTTAGGGGATTTTATAAAATTCCCATAAAAGTCTGGGTTTTGCTCAGCTTGTTTTACAGATGAAGCTGTTGCATGTGACAGAAAAAGACTTGCATGATTCAAACTACTGTAGCTCCTTGAGTATTCACACTATCACCATAATCCCAATTGATTCTGAAAGCTGAGAAGCTGTTGTTTGCAGTGACATATGACACATTAAGGTAAAGGCTGGATTGTCGGGGGGGGGGTATGGGAAGTGAGCTGACTCAGTCAGAGAGCAGAGGGGATTCAGAGACAAACGTGAGTCGTTTATCTGTGGTTTATCAGTACTTTTTGTGTAAATGATGTGAATATATTGTAAATAAGGGCATTAGGATCATTCTGGATCATTTTGTTGTTGTTCTTTTGCCATATTTTTGCCTAGGTCACATTTTTCTTCATATTTTCATCATAGTTTGTGCTTTTTGGATTTCTTAAACAGTTAAATGATATAAATAATTAGAGCTGGGGTTGGCGATTTTGGAAAACTAGCATGAATTTGAAAGTAGCATCTCCTCAGAGCTCCGTCTAATCGCCCCCCGCTCACATGCACGTGCGCGGCTGATATATCCAGAAGACTGATTCAACTCCAAACCCTCAGCACAACGTGTTTGTTTCACACTACACCAAGTCATGTCTCAGTCAGCGGTAAGAAAGCACCAAACAAACATGTAAAGTTAGTTAGTACTCACAGTCGTTGATCGGGGTATAGGTAGTTCCTCTGACATTCTCCACATAGCTGTCAAATCTCCTGTTTTGGCCATGAAACTACTGTATTTTCCGTATTTTATCCTCTTTCCCGATGTCCTCCTGCATCAGTATTCTCCCGTAAATCTCCCGTGTGATGATATAATAATTAAAACATTCCTCTGCCTCTCCAAACTGAACTCTGTTTCTAGCCTGAAGGGGGCGGTAATGCTCCAAAATGATGGATGCCAACCACCGTAAAACCGAAGAAGAAGAAAAAGCCTCGTGAGAATGTCCACCTGCAGTAGCCTAGTGGCGGCTATCGTGAGATTAGAGCAGCAGAAAAAACTTAGAAAACAAAGAGATTATTTTAGATTTCTTGTCCATCTGTCTTAAAATGTGAGGGATACTGGAGCTTGGTTGGGGTTGTGGGACAGCTCACAGCGGACTTCCCTTATTTTCAAAGACAAAACTTGAAAGGTAAGCATTCTCCGGCGGACTCTGATACATATGAGCTCGGCTACGAGCACCGAGTCTGTGCACGCCGGGAAAATGCACGCGCAGTAGGCGGGCAGAATGGCGACGGAATTCGATTAGTTTAAAAACAGGTGTCCCGGCATGATTATTGGTTGGTGTTTTCCCTGTTTTACTCCTGCTGTTGATGGCGGATATTTTTCGCTCTGTTTTAAGAACACATTATGAGTTGATTACCATCGGGTCATAAAGACCATTTTAACCAGTATTACAAAAAGTGTATCTAAATCAAATCGCCAACCCCAGCTTCAATAATTCAAAATTGGTTGAGCTTTAGTTTTGTCTTCTCAAAAGTGTTGTACATGTATATTCAGAGTTGTTTATAGAGTGTAATCTGTTGAAAACTCAAATCTCTTTCTTTTTCTTGAAATTACATGCTGATTTCAGCATTTGAACTTAATAATGACAAATACTTGCTAGAATGTTAAAAAAAAATTACCGCATTTTTTGGTTAAACAATCATAAAAGTCTAGAGGGATTAAATGTCTGATTAAATGTTTATTATTATTGTTCGAATTTAAAATAACCACCGTAAAAAAGTCCCAAAATTCATCTTTGGCAGCAGATATAACCTGGATGCAGCTATAAACACTGCAGCTCTCTTCACAGGACAGAAGTGACCCTCTTCCTGCAGCTGAAGAGGACACTTGACACGTTTAATGATACTGTTTTTATTTCTGAATAACTCTACCCTTTACTATCGAGGGTACATTTATGACTAAATTGTTCCCATAATGTCAATAAACACAATAAACTAAGGGATATTTATTTAATCTAAAAGAAGGCATTAATTCATTAAATAACTTTTATATTTAAATCTCTTTGTGGACATTCGAATCAGCCTCTGGGTCTGATTTTCAGGAGTATTTTTTTGTTCTGATGCAGATGCCAGTTTGCCGCTGTGACCGAGAACAATCACAGTCACAGTCACAGCTGAGGTATGTGGCGGTATAGTTGTGTCGATACAATCCTAGCATCTGGAATAAGTGGGAGGAAATAATTGATGGTGTTAAAAGAACAAAACGACTGCACAGTCTGTCCTCAAAAACATTAGCGAATATTCATCTGTTCCCTGATGTTGGATGTTTTGTTATTTCTTTACCATTTTTTGGCTTCAGCTGATAAATCACACTGATGTTACTCTGAGTCAGTTTCTGTCTTCCTTTCTCTTTCCTCTGATAGATAAAACCATGTTCACTTTTTATTCTGGTACAGCTCAGGTTGCTTTTTGTTTTCAGTGTATTCACATGAAGCTAAAATCTACTTTTGCCTCAGAAAGTCTCCTGCTGAAAAAGGCACATTGATAATTGCTACTTTGTGCTGTCTAAATGTCTGTTCTCCTTTTAATCCGTGACTGCTAAAGGCCTGAATAAATGACAAACAACACTAAAAGGTCCAAGAACTATGTAAAAAGAGCTTTTGTAACAACAAAAATCCCTCTGATTAGCAGCTGAAATTGTATGCACCACAGGCTGCTTCACTCACCGATTGTAAATATGCAATGCCAGTTCAAACTGTAATAGTAATACATTAAAACTGTGGTTTACAGCCTTGAAGAAACAGGAAAAGGATAATTTCTTAACTATTCAAGCAAACATAGGCTGATCTTTGCCTTTCCTTAGCTGCAGGACCTTTTATGTGACCACAAGGCTCCTCCATTTGGAAAGATAACCCTGTCCTCACATTTAAGGTTTCAAATTCTCACTGTCGACATGAAAATGCACAAACATAAAAACATACAGTTATCTGATGTTAGTTACATCCAGCAATTCCCATTTCTGGAATATTTGCTTGCGTTCAGAGTCACATTTTAAAGCTCTAACAAAATAAAAATGTTTCTGTATTAAGGGTGCTATGAGGAGAATCTATTACCGGTGACATTAAGACTCTGCTTCCCATGAGCACGCGCGGCGACTGTCGTAATGCTGCGTTCCAGTAACCTCGGAACTGGGAGTGACATCATCTCCGACTTATTGGTGTTCCAGTTGAAGTCTGAAAAAACATGCTGATCTACCAGGCTATTGTTAGCTGTTGCGTTGTTGTACAAATATCACATGAAGAATGTGATTATCACTATGGCAGCATTTTTGTAAATATAAGTCTAACAATACTATGTATACAGCTGATCTAGAGCGACACAACCCAGTCAGAAGTGCAAATAAATTGATTATTACAGGAGCTAAATAACTGTTCACACTGGGGGCATCCATCTTCGATTGTCAACTCGGGGGTGGCGAGGTTTCACAGAGTTCCCAGTAGGAAATTCCGACTTCGGGTAACGTACCAGTTGTAGTTTCCTACTCGGAACTTGGAAATTCCTACTTCTGACTACAACTGGAACGCACCAAAAGACGTGACCCAAGCCAAAGCGTGTGTTTGTTGATGCTAATGAATGCAGCTCGGACCTTCCTCAGAACTCTGCATTGCTTCACAACTTCTTTTTTCAACAACTTACAGGATGCAAAGCGACGAGGTAATGTATCTCTTTCTAGTTACGTGGCGGTAGTTTTTGATGTGTGACAGCAAGCAATTTTTGGAAAACCTAGAATCGTAGTTTTGTAGCCGCTACTTACAGCTGGGTGCGAAGACTTGTAATATAAATAATAAAATAATATAAATTTGCTCTAGTTTTAATTGTCTTGTTCCTGAAGTTGAGTATCCAGGCCAGTCCAGCCCTGTCTGACCCGACTGGAAGGCTAAGGAATAGCATTTATAGATAACCTATTTTGATGCTATAAAACTCATCTTAAAGTGTGTATTTACATCAGGCATATACAGTCATGGAAAAAATTATTAGACCACCCTTGTTTTCTTCAATTTCTTGTTCATTCTAATATCTGGTACCACTAAACGTATAATACAATGAACACAACAAAAAATGCAGCTGGTCACATAATACTTTATGTCCTATTTGACATTCTTAAGCTTAATTGATTCCCAGGGTATATAAGAGGCCATTTCATGTCACAAGCAGCACTGCACATGCAAAGGCCTAGAGTGGTTTCCTGCTTACATTCAAGCCGTAGCACAACTCAGAAGTTGTCAGCTCTCACATAATGCCTAAAACAAAAGAATTATGTGAAGCCACAAAGGCAGCCATCTTGGCACTGCTGGAAATTGGCATGAGTGAGAGACAGGTAGCGAAAAAACTGAAGATCTCCAAGACAGCCGTTCATTACAACAAAAAAACAAGCTGAACATGGCACTACCAAATTGCTACCTGGCTGTGGCAGGAAACGTCTTTCTACCCCACGAGATGACCGTGCACTCATCCGTTCCTGTGTCAGGAATCGTCGTCAGACCTCCAGGGACCTTAAAAATGAGTGGGCACTGTCGAGAAATGTGACTTGTTCAGCAAGGACAGTTGGAAACCGACTTGTTGAAGCTGGTTTGAAGTCACACAGAGCACGCAAGAAGCCCTTCATCAATGAAAGGCAGAGGAAGGCCCGGTTACTCTTTGCTCGAGACCACAAGGATTGGACTGTTGATGATTGGGCTAAGGTTCTCTTCAGTGATGAATCCAATTTTGAATTGATGCCCACTCCAGCCAACTTACTGGTTAGGAGGAAGCCTGGAGAAGCTTACAACCCAGACTGTCTTGCCCCTACAGTAAAACATGGGGGCGGATCAGTCATGATCTGGGGTTGTTTCAGTCTGAGTGGAACAGGGCAAATGCAATTGTGTGAAGGCCGAATGAACCAGGTCATGTACAGGACTACCCTTGAAAACAGTCTTCTTCCATCAGCTGGAAAACTCTTTCCTGCCTCGAATGACTGGATTTTCCAACAAGACAATGCCCCTTGCCACACGGCAAGGTCAGTTAAAGCCTGGATGGAGAACCACAACATTCGCACCATGCCTTGGCCTGCTCAATCACCAGATCTTAATCCAATTGAAAACCTGTGGAAAATCATCAAACTCAAAATGGAGAACCACAAGCCCAAAAACAAAGAAAATTTGTTTGAATTTGTCCAACAGGAATGGGCTGCTGTGACAGCAGAACAATGTCAGAAGCTGGTGGAGAGCATGCCAAGACGCATGGCTGCAGTCATCAAAAACAATGGTTATGCAATCAAGTATTAACTCTTGTGTGTATCATGTGTTTAAAGCAAACAGAAAAGAAAACATGGAATGCTTAAAAGTAGTGTTTTTGGCGGTACAATGCCATAGCTATTGATGTAAGAATTTAAGTAATTTTGGTTATTATCAAGAAAACCATGGAAAATGAATAGTTCTTAGTTCTTAAATTAAACTCTCATGAGCTATTTTTGTTGTTATCATTATAATTGTCCAAACAAATGTACCTTTAGTTGAGCCAGGCATTAAAATTAACAAGAAATTGAAGAAAACAAGGGTGGTCTAATAATTTTTTCCATGACTGTATGTAAAAGTGAGACTTTTTTGTAGTTACTTAGAAACTCCTCACAGTCCCTTTAAATAAAATCATAAAGAGAAAACAGGAGCCTGTTGTTCCTCAGATCACATTGATTTTTACATTGATGTGACACATGACCAATCACAGAGCATCATTTTACACAGACAATGAAAACAGGACATGTTTTTGGAGAAAATTACTCACATTCCTCTGAAGCCAAGTTCACAAAATCACATCCCAAGCAAAGAAACCTAAGATTCTATATTCTTGATAAATGTTGATTTGTTAGAAATTTGAACATTTGTGCAAAGCTTGATGAAAATCTCCAAAATCATTTTTAAGATTATGTGTTCACAAACAAAGAAAAACCCAAGCTTCATGACCTTGACCTTTTACCACTGCGTCTGTTCACTCCTGTGCCATGGTGGGATTGTGTTGTAGTTAATGAGGACGCCCATGACTCCCTCAGAACATAACTGTTGTTCATGTTGCTTGGTGAATTTTACTTATGTGCCTTATTTTTTATTTTTTTTTTCACCATATTATTTCAACTGTTATTATTGTTCTAATATCATTACTGCTGTCATTATATATTTATAACTAAGAATCTGTATTTGTATGTCTATGTATGAGTACACAGATGCGCATGTATGTGTGTAAACATGTGTGTTACATTAATGTGCATGTGAATGAGTATACATAAATATTTATTTACTTATTTTTTGTTTCTGTTTATTGTTTATTAATCAGTTTACTAGATTGTTTAATTTGTGTTATCATTTTCTCTCTGTGACCTGTAACAGTGTCACTTTATAAAGCTCTTTTTTACCTTGTTTATTTAGAAACTGAAAAATAAAGTATTAAAAAACAACAGCTACTGTGTTATGGTGAACATTTGATTGGAGTTTAAAGAAAGTCCCTTACATTCCTCTGATTTCATGTTCACAATATTACTGACCAAGCAAAGGGAAACCTGAAGCTCTGTGACTTTGACTTTTAATCTACCTGTAAAATTCTGAATTATCCTCGAGTCAGAATGAACATTTGTGAAAAAGTTTGATGGCAACCCCTCTAAGGATTCTTGACATATTTAGCCCTTTTCCACTAGCACGCCTTGGCCCTACTCTACTCGGCCCTACTCGATTTGCAGCATGTTTCCACTAGCCTGGCACCTCCTAAAACAAGCTAGTTTTAGTATCTACTCCACTCTGGTTCTAAGCGAGCTGAGTCGATACTAAAAGATGACGTCACCGACTGCCGGCTACTGATTGGTCAGACAATGTCGTCATCGATGAGTCATGAGCGCGACAACCTAGCATGCCAGTTGTAGCTACCATTAGCTTACCCTCATACATCTTTTCTTTGCAGCTCGATTGCTCTCGTCCTCGGCTTCATTCTGTTGTATAGCTTCCAAAACTCTCCTGTGCTTCTCAAGGGGTATTTCTTCTTGTTGCCTGCAGCCTTCTTCTGCTTTCCTTTTTTACTCGGTTTGTGACAAAAAGTCACAGATTGTTGTGTCGCGCTCAAAATGACGTCACCGCAGTGCCGCTCAGCTGTTCACAGCAACACTGCACCCCATTGGGCAGGCGACTGGAGCTAATGGAAAAGCAGCACAAGGCGAGTAGAGTAGAGCCGGGTAGAGCCAAGTAGAGTTGAGTAGGGCTAATGAAAAAGGGCCAAGCAAAGGATAACCACAGTAGTCAAGGCCATGAGGCCCAACAAAAACAAACTCTCTCCAAAACATGTCAGGAGCAAAGGGAAAATATTTTTTCAATCGAGAAGTTTGTAGTGTTGTTTGTTTTTCATCTAATAAAGATTTGTAGTCCAGATCTGATAAAACCGCCACTGAAGCTGTTAGCATCTATGCTAATAACTCCACGAGGAGTCATTCCCTGCTGTTGTCTCACTCGATTTCCTCCCACAGAACAAAATCATGGTAATTTGGTTAATTTGTGACTCTAACTTGCTCATATGTATGAATGTGTGGGAATGCTTGTCACTTTGTGTCACCCTGTGATTGGCTGCTGACCACTTCAGTGTGTACCCTCCTTCTGATGCCCAGTGTCAGCTGGGATCAGCTCCACTCCTACTCACCTCTGAAAGGGACAGGTATGGGTTATGGGTTATGGATAAATGGACAATCTATGGCAGCGATAATTAACTAAAAGCCCTGTGGATACATCAAGCCCCCAGAAAATTTAGATAATAATTAAAATAAAAAAAATAAAAAAGGAAAATGTGAGGAGAAACATGTTTTGGTTGTATGTGTATCTTTGCGTTCATTAAATCCCTACAGCTATTAGAAGACCTTTTATATCAACAAATATTTAACAGCTTAATCAGACATGACTTTGCATTTGGTGTACTTACAAAACTTCCCTAGTTAACCATTAAAGAGGACATACCATGCTTGTTTCTCCTTTTCACTATGCCAGACTAGGATGCCTGTAAAGCATTTCTGCCCTCAGTACAAGTCATTTAGTTCCTTCATTGCCCCACAATAGCGTTCTCAAAATCCTCATTTTAGGCCATTACCAAGCTCTCGTTGAAATGCTCGGATCTGAGGATGACCTAAAGTTACCTCGCAACGTCACAGCCCTTTGTGCTCTGATTGGTCAGTTCTATCGGGGGTAGAGCCAGCCTGTCCTTCTTCTTCTACTGTATTTTCCGGCAGGCTCAAAGCAGCGAGCGCACATTGAGTCCCTCTACAGGCCAGAGCTGGTAATGAGTGAGTGTGAGCCAGGGATCTATAAACCCCTGCTGAACGGATGTGTTCCTCGGTGACGGTTTGGGGCTAACGGACATCACAGAGGAGGAAGTGTTTTATCAGATTACTCCAATAAAAAGAAAGGTACCTCGTGTCGTCACGACGTTTGAAATCTCGCGGACATCTTGCAATGACCTATTTTCAGAGGCATCAAATCTCGTTCTAGGATATCAGAAAAAATACAATATCTCATTTTATGAAAGTTAAGGGGGTGTTAGTTCTTGTTTTCAAATTTATTATATTATATGCAATTACTAAATCATGCATCAGCATGATATGTCTCCTTTAATAGCCCGTTTTCAAACATACAGACCTTATGTACAATTGTGTTTGTGTCAAATCAAATAATGGACAACATGACCTTAAAAATAAAAATAAAAAACATATTTTAAAAATATCTTTCTAAAATACAGTGCATTACAAATTTATTAGACAACCTGTCATAAAAATGAAGAAACATTAATTTATTTAGTATCCTTTCAAAAAGTCATTTCAAACAGAAAATTTTAATGTTAGTGGAAGTACTTTTTGAACAGAAATCAGGAATTTTAAACTGAATTCAACTTTTTATACCCAAATTTTAGCTGCTCACTGAACTTCTCTCAGAAGTAAAATCTGAAAATTAATCAAACACATCGTTTAACAACTAAAATTAATTTTATGTTAGGGAATGGAAATGAAAACCTATAATTTGAAATGTAGATGAAGAATTAATAACAATGTGCCTTACTATATTCTGTTGTTTGTAAAACAGTACATTTGACAACTAATAGAAAACAATAACTTTATTTTAGCATTAAAAACATCACTTTGGTAAAAGAGTTTCTACATACTGTGTGTTGACCATTAGAGGGAACATAAAAATGATTTTGCTAGTTAACATTCTTATTAATTTAGGGCAGCTGTGGATAAAACCTTGCACTGGGTGGTTGGTTGTCTTAAACATTTTTTAGCACTGAATATTTAAAAGATTACCAAGAAACATCTACAAAAATATTTATGTAACAGTCAGCAGTGTGGATGATGGGAGCTGCTCTCACTACAAAGGCAATGATTGTGTATATTTTTGGAGAAATTAAATAATCATGACAATAAAATTTTTATTTTATTGAATCATTTTAATTTCTTTAATTTGTTTTAAACTCACACGATCTGTTAGGAAAAAAGTGGCCTTTTTACAAATGTAGGTAACGATCCCTGGTCAATGGGATGTGAAATCCATCCCACAGATGCATGAAACAGTCCACCCGGTGTGGCAGGTAAAATGCTCGGATGCTCAGATGATTAAGAAGCTAAGATTCTGCATGGCTCCAAACCCTCTATTCAGTCTTTTTGACTCACATGTTCTCCATCTATGTAGCCGAACACAAAAAGCCTGCACGGATTACTTGTTCTGTTCAGACTGGTTTTGTGTCACGACAATTCATTCACAGCCTGCATGTGAATCAGCATGAAACAGATCAGAGGGACAGGGTTTTACAAAAGTCTCCAGCTGGGATACAAGACCTGTTGCGCTCCTATAGAGAGAAATTGAATATTTGGATGGATCACAACAGAAAATGTCACTTTAGCCGCGTTTAAAGGCCTCTTTGACTTTCAAATGAAGCTGCAGAGCATAGCATGATACACAGGCTTACAAACCGATGCTGCTTTACATGCTTTCACGGCTCTGTTGTTGGCTGTAGTGCTCCTTACTCTGCTGTCAGGAGAGCAGGATGGCAGGTATTCAGCCACAAGACATCTCTGACATGAAAAAAACAAATCCCCTGAGCTCCATGTTTATATACATTTGAGATGTGAAATAGTGTTTATGCTCTATAACAGCATTTGGCTGGATGCTGTGACACTCTGAATATTCAGAATATGGATCTTTCAGGCTGTGGTGACTTCCTCTCCTTGTGTCATGCTGCCTTTATCCCCCATTAAGTCTGCCTTTCTACATGCCTGTCCAAACACGACTGCAGCTCGGCTCCTCCAGGGAGGCGGTTGAAGCCGGCGCCACTGAGGTCAGTCGGGGACACAAGTGCTCCAGACATCCTGAGCACGCTGGTCAGAGTCCAGGTGAACAGGGAGAGATGTGTGCATTATGTGTAGACAAGTATGTGTGGAGGTGGGGGTGCGGGGGAGGGGCATTTCTCCCCCTAAAGGGACATGGCAGTACACGGCGTCTACACTGCGTATCTACCTGTCAACCTGCAGAGGCCAGGGAGCGCTCAGACAGACGGTGGAGATCGGCCAGTTCGCCCACGTCCTCAGATGCCAGACACACGTGCATGACTGCACATACACAGGCAAGCACACTCCAGCATTAAAACACACACACAGCTTGACAAGACCTCCCTAAAAGGACACATGTTTGGAAAAAGGTATCAATGCTTTCAACTTTGATAAATCTAAATCTTATCCTAAAAGAGTCGGGATGAACTGAGCAAGATGTTGATAAATCAGAGTGTTTTTATAAATTCCCTTTAGACCTGAAACTCAATGTGCTGGTTTCACTGGACACCTTTAAGAGGATGTTACATGGTGTGACCACTGAGGCATCCGTTGTTTTGACTGATGATGTTGCTCCATTCCATAGTCCAGCTTGTTAGATAACTGTCTGAAGTATGTTAGTGTTGTACATGTCATGTGTATTGGTATGTGTTGTTGTTGTTATTATTGTCAGTAACTTTGTTAACTGTGCTGCTGCACATCTTGGCCAGGACACTCTTGAAAAAGATTTTTTAATCTCAATTAGTGTCTTTTCCTGGTTAAATAAAGGTTAAAAAAAAACCCACAATGCAATATCTTTAATTGAATACAACATAAAAAAAGGCTCCCAAACTGTGTTTTTTTATTTAAACATGTTTGAAATTTGATGCAACATGTTCCAAAAACAGTTTGGACAAGTGCATGCTTACCACTCTGCCATTACCCTTTCTTCTAATGGTATGCTCCGTATGATGATTATGCCACATGCCACTTACAGACAGGTGAAGTCAGGGTAGCTGAAGATTGTCCGACTTCCCAGTAGGGTTGTAAAATTATGTGAATTTCTGAAGTTGGAAATTTTCCAAAGGAATTAACTAGAATGCATCGAAATAAGATGGAATTTGTGAAATAGAAATTGGCCCTTGGATTTTAAATACACTTTGGAAAAGTAAAGAATTATTTAGCACAAAATCAAACAACTAGATTTCATGCAAGTATACTTCAGACTATCTTTGATATTCTTCAATCACATGCTCACAGCACACTGCTCACCGCATGAGTTTGAGGGCACACTCCCTACATAAACTCTGCAGCCCTCCATCAGGTGCACAGATGACTTCTAGAGACCTGGACTATAGAGACCACACATTTGAGCCAGAGGACATAAAGCAAAGCTGAAATTGATTTTTAATAAAGAAATAAAAAACTTGATAAAGTTCAACTTTCAAACAAATCTGATGTATTGGAATGTGTTTTCATTGTGTTGTGTTACATAGAAGTGTGCCTGTAACAAAACAAAATGTTTATAGTTCTGTTAGGATTAGGGCTGTTACTTTAGTGCATTAATTAGATTAATTAATTACACTTTAAATTAATGCGTTATAAAAATTGATCACAGATTAATCATAGCACACAAACATTTTGATATTGGCCAGCTGGAGGACCCGTACATGGCAGTGGCACGTCACTTCACACATGCGCCTCTAGTCAAACCAGACAAAGCCCAGGTGACAACAGGAATGGCATATTTAAGACTTAGTCTTATTCTACTTTTGAATTTATTTATCTATATTTGTACTACATTCTTTAATAATGCATCAGGCCTAATTGTTTTGCTGGATGTCCTCGACCTTTTTCTTATTTTGAATTTGATTTATGAAACACACTTAAAGTGTAACTTGAGTCGCCTGATTGAGCTTAGAATTTTCTGGACAAGTTGCCCTGACTTTGGTTTTATTTAGTCACCAATAAAAATGTGGATTTACAAATCTTCACTTCTTAGTGTATTCATTTGATTAGCCCTGCACTACAATTTTATAATATCCTAGAATTCAAATTCTTTATTTGGGTACTTTAAGCAGATATGAGATTAAAATGCGATTAATTAGATTAATTAATTATAAATCCGTTAATTAATTAGATTAATTTTTTTAATCGTCTGACAGCACTAGTTAGGATATGATAAAGTTCGTTCAAATTACCCCTAATTTTCAAGTGAATTGTCAACCCAATTCGGCATATTTCCATAATACCCCAAAGTAACTTCCTATTAAAAATGAGGGTAAATTTGCGGTTCAATGCAGAACATGTAAATCTGATGAAATCCTGAGTTGGTGGTGTGATGCAGACTTCACCACAAAGAAAGAAACTCCTTCATTGTACAGATGCACACACGTGTCAAAAGCCAAACTTTAAATCCTGTCAGACTTTTACCTTGTTTGTTAGCAGCTGGCACACTTGAGGGACATAGTCGATGAGGCATCCTCCACTGGGGAATGCTGGGATATGAAGTGCAGAGGAGCCTCCAAGAGCACTGATGACAGAAAGAAAAAATCCCAATAAGATTTAAATAAACGTAATAAGACAACAACAAAATAAGTTTACATAAATATGTATTTAATAACACTGTGAATATAGTCATAGTGTGCTCATCTGCCTTTATGGAAAAGTTTATCACCCCTGAAAACACAAAAATATAAATCATGTTTAAAGACAGAGGAGTCTGTGGTGCCCATGGCTCCATCTTAAATCTTCTTCATTTGTCCTTTTTTTTGGTTTGATGTCTTCCTGATTCAGCCCCTCACCACGGCTCCATTAGTGATTAGTGCACGCTTGTTTAATCAGGAAATCTGCTGCTGCAGCTCCCCGATGACTAACCAACCGGGGCAGTCGCTCCCTCATTTTCCCTGTTCTGGGGCGAAAACAGAGGCAATGCCCCGAGGACGGGTTAAAGGTCTAAGGGAGCCGCTTATTGGCTTTTAATGCTCATTTAAAGACACATAAGGGAGGTCTTCTCCTTCCTCTGCTTTCTATTTTTATCTCCTTCATTAAAGCAGGACAGTCAGAGGGCACTCACAAAGGCTGTTATGTCACTTAAAAAAGCAGTGCCACAGTGGATGACTTCCGTTTACCAGGTTAAGCATGCACGATGCATGGAAATAAATAACCAACATCATGTAACATCATGTCAAATGTCAAAGATCACGTATGTGGAGATGCAGCTGCAGGGCTTGTTCTTGGGCTAAAGGAGGTCTCTGATGTGAAAACATGAAGAATGTTCACGAGTCTTTCAGATGCCGAACAAACACGGAGAGACTTTAACCCTTACGTGAGTTTTATTAATATATGACATTTACAAACCAATTCAGAGTCTGCATCTCCAAGGATCAGTGCTCATTCTGAATGTAAATTTATACATATTTAGATGTTTTTGTATTGTCCATAATCCGGTTTGGAATATTTTCATAAATACTGCAATGATTTCTTTAATGAATGTCTGCATTAAAATGTTTTGATTTTTTAATCGCAATTATCAATCCCAATCAATCTTGATTTTTAAAGCACCAAATTACAACAGCTGCCTCCTAAAAATACTCCACAAAAGACTAGATCAATACCAAACTCTCCATCGAATAAATATTCAGATTTTTTAAAATTAAATTGCTCTGCTTATCTGCCTTTAGAATTTAGATTACATTTGGTAATAAGATCTTGTGTCTTCTGTTTTTTTTAAATGTATTTTTGGGGCATTTTGTGTCTTTATTGATAGGAGAGAGACAGTGGATAGGCTTGTGAAAGGGGGTGAGAGAGTAGAGGAAGACAATCTGCAAACTGCTCACAGGCGGGACTCGAACCTGGACCGGCAGAAGCATGTGCATGGGGTGCTAACCACTTCGCCAAACCAGCACCCCGTGTCTTCTGTTTAAACTTTCTGCCTTTTTGTATAAATAGAAAGAGAATAAATGAAGAAAAAGGTCAATATTTTCAACTTTTGTAATTAAAGAAATTTAGGTCAGCAGCAGCAGGCTGTCCATGTTGGTAGTGGAGGTTACAGTCATATTTATGAGATATCTGCAGGAACTATCTTGTATTTTACTGTGGGAGTTGAAGTGGCAGCAGAATGGGGATAAAAGGGCCAAACATTAGCATCTTAAGTAGTTGATGTAGGTCCACAGCAGCAGGCCGTCCATGTTGGTAGTCACGTATTGCGTGTTAGGAATGATTGATCACTCTGAAGGTCACATAAAAAGTTGTAATTGGAGTGGAACAGGGCTAAAAAAAGGCAGATTAGCAGGCCATCCACACCAAGGATTCTGAGCAGCCTAGAGAAAACCATTTACAATATGGTAAATCCCAGGTAATCCAATATTAAAGATACTCCCTGTGGTGACTCTGTAACAAAGGTTTTTAAGATTATTTTGTCAGAGGCACACCTAAGATCAAGCCAAAATCTCAAGGCACACCCTTTTGCATCCATGCAAAAAGCCCTGTGTGTGTATTTGGTCTTTCCAGTCTGAGCCTCTTTATTTTATCCAGTCAGTCAATTCAATATTTAACCTCCTGAGCAGTGTTAGTTTTGTTGACTGGTTATTTTTGTCATAGTTTTCATGGACAACCTTGTTTTTCTCATGAAACTAGACAGTAACAAGTGTACATGCACAAAAACTCAAACAAAATTAACTGACATTCTCGTCGACATATAAAAGCTACACTAAAATGTTTGACGGAGACTTATCCAGTCAGACCTAATTTCATCATGTAGGGACAAGTTAGGAATATATCCAATCACAGCTACTTTGGTTGTGTGGAAAGGTTGGATGACTTAAGAGGGACATCCAATCACAGCTGCCTTAGCTTGGTGGTGGTGGTGGGATAAGTTGTGGAGCGATCCAATCAGAGCTGCTCTCTTTGTGAATTGATATATTCATGTAGAGCAGGTTCACTGTTTGTCGTCAGTTCTGGTATTGTAACTGAGAAGCTTTAGTCGACTAAAATATTGTGAAATTTCATCAGCTGAAACCAGATTAAAATAAAAACAATTCAGAAGACTCGATTATGATTAGAACAAAAAACATTTTGGCAAAAGTCTAAAACTAAAACTAAATCAAAAAGTGCTGTCAAAATAACTCTGCCCCTGACTTTTTCAATCTTTCTCAGATCCAGTTACCACACTGCATCAGCTGATTTCCTACACTGTCAATTTTACAGAACCAGCCCAGGACAGTTTTCCATGAGATACAGCAGTGCAGTCTTCTTAAATAGTTTTTCTGCTTCTCTACAGAACCAGTGTTTCTTTTCATTTTTTTTAACACCTAAAACAAGTGCTTTTATCAGCATACAGCAGTTTGTGAAAGCAAAATGAAAAAATAAAGAATGAAAATGTTTCCTTTTTTTGTCTTTAGATTGATAAAATATGGTATTAAGACAGTTGTTTTTGTATTTTGATCTTAACTGTCAGGTGGGTCCTTTAACAAGCCCTGAGGGGTTTCTGTTATCCTACATTTGCATTTTACAAGTCCTTGAACCCTTTTTCTGCTAAAATTTTCAGGATTTTTGCACAAATAGAATATAACAAATAAATGGACAACAACTATAAATGTAAATCTTTCTTTTTTTCTAATAAAGTATCAGCATTGTTGTTTCAATTTTTTAAAAAATGAATTTAATAGATCTTGCAGCAAACAGTAAAACCCGATTCCTCCCATCTGAATGAATGCATTGCAGAGGATGGTGCTGCCTTGATGCTAACTAGGGATGTAATGGTTACCGGTAAAATGGTAAACTGCTGTAAAATTTCCCACAGTAATCATTACCGTGTCTTATTAAAATTACCGTTATACCGTGTTTGATCGCTATGCATGGAAGTTAATGCTCATAAATGACTGATAAAAAACATTATAAAATATCTAAGTTGTAATAAACAGTTGTACAAATGATGGGACCTGACACAAGAGAGCCGTGCAGGGATGATGACAATTGCTGATCACTTTCACATCTCTTGGGCCTGCCCTCAAATTTCATTCATACTGGCAAGAGATTGTAAAAGAAATCAGAGGAATCTTCAGAATACAAGTTGAGCCATTTTTTTTTTACAATATAATCATGTTAAATTCCAGAAAAGCTTAGTGGCTTAGGGTGGATATCTTTACAAGGTTTTTCTACTTGCAAACAAAAAAGCTATTCTACACAGGATGAAGGAATTTTTGCTGGCTAAGGACGACTGGACTATGATAATCAACGAACTACACCACATGGAGAGACTGTCATTTTTCTGTCAGCTTCTCAAACTCTGGAAGAAATGGGCTGTGACTCTGATGTAACCGTGATCTTATGTGACCTAAGTTAAATCTTTTTTTGTTATCTTAACTAGGGCTGGGTATCGATTCAGATTTTCTGTATCGATTTGATTCAATATTACCAGGTCTCAAATCGATTTGATTCATGATACAATAAGATATTTATTCAGTCTGGGATATCTCAGTTAAAATAATACTGTAAACTTAAAAAGTGACTTTTGACCTGGTGCATTATTTAAGTTATTTTTACATTAAGAAATGAACCCAAAGCAGTTACATTAATCTGATATTATTTATATACATTAATGCGTTTTCTGCATATGACTTGTTTTCTGTCCAACTCCTCTTTTCCTTCGTGCTTGTAAAATCCGAAATACATCCATACGTCAGCCTTTAAACTCGCCGGTGGTGCCCATATAGTGATGTTTGCTTCTGCCGTGTTTGTTTGATTACTTGCAGAAACATCTCACGAGATTTTGTTCAGTGGAAAGCAGCGCTGGCTGGGTTGATACCACAGGCTGCTTCTCTGCACGTCCAATGAAGAAAAAACTACCCAAGTTAAAAGATCAATCTTTGGATTTTATGGATCGATTATGAACCATTTAAAGGGAAATAGATTAAAATCGATTAAATTAAATTTTGAAACCCAACCCTAATCTTTACTGTGTAAAAGTCACTGCAACCTAGCTTTAAATTCCCCTTTGTACTTGTCTATTTGTGTGTTTGTAGAAGTTTAAAATCCAATATAAATAAAAGTTTAAAAAGAAAATTACCCAAATCAAACATAGAGTAGACTATTCTAACATAAAACTTACACAATTCTGCAAAATAACTGCACTATTAACAGAAATGTACCTTACCACTCATCTGAGCTAGTTCTCCTTAAAGGGACAACGCTGCTGCGAAAGCTTTCACGACTTCAGACTGTTGTCTGAACAGTACTGATGTTGATGCTGACCTTCGAAGAACCAAATATCATAGACAATTATTCAACTGAAGTTTCACTTGACACCAAAAGATACTCCGTTAATCTTTTATAACTTCCTAAATAAACCACAGAACACACCCAGAGAGGAAACATAACCAGAATAGTTTGTTTCTGGTAAAATTCAGCCCTGATCCCCTTCCAAAGAAGACAGTTTCCATCTCCTGAGATATCAAAATATTTCCACACTCTTTTGTTTTTTTTAAGCTGAAACCAGTGATTTATTCAGAAGTCCTGGGACTTTAGCCGTGTTGCACAATGAAGGCTGGAGGAGTAGTGAGGTGGATCCCAGCACTGTGCTCCCCGCCTTTCTGTCATCACCTAAACCGCAGATGTTTATGGGAAAGTTATGTTTGAGAAGAGGTGAGGAAGAGGTCAGCAGTGACTGGACGCAGTCTACTGAGCCAAAAAGGTGAATAATTGATGAAGCTGCGTGGAAAACATCTGGCTTCTTGTCAGCTGTTGTTGGGTCACATGCAGGAGAGACGTGGTAATAATCTAAATGCATAAAAAAGCAGCTGAAAGATAAGATAAGGCTGATCCACACAGTTGAAATGACATCAACAGCCTTTCCCAAACATCACTGGTCTGAAACCTTTCTCCATCTGATGCATTACTGAATATTAATCTGCTCTTCTCCTCCGAGAATCCATAAAAACTGTCATTGTCTCTGTCAAATCCTTTTCTTCACATTTTCACTCCACAGCCACCATCTACAGTAGGCTTTGTGCACATAATTAGCTTTAGCATGTGCATTTTGTGCCGTGCGCCAACAAATGGTCGATTGAGAATGGCTTGCAGCATTGAGGAGAGGAGCTTTTCAAAGTGAAAGTCGAAATGATGCCCATCTATCCTCCCACAGATCTAAGAATAGCTCCATATCATTCAGATGGAAATGCAGACACAGGCACAAAATAAGCTCTGGTGTGTTCATCACTCGAGTGTCAGTGGCAGCCATGTGAACAAATGTGATGCTGTTCAGAGTTTCAGTGCTATTAGCTCCTGAAAGGTTGTGTAAATACAGCCTGATTAAACATGACTTAAGAATAGAGGGTTAAAATCCTGCTGTCGTACTAACACAGTTGTAACCAAAGGTAAGACGTGGATTTAAGAGAAATTCGAGAAAATATGTGTCAGCGTAGGTTACTTGCACTCAGCTAATTTACTGTAAATTCATGTTTTGTTAAAATCTACAATGTACTCCGGCTATAATATAGTATATTTGTCAAATTACAGGATGTCATTAAAGTATACATACTGTAATTTTATGAGACTGAATAGGAAACTGAGTTGTGGTGATAATATAGAGTGTAGGGCTGGGCGATATTTGCTAAGCTCCTTATCATGATTAATTGAAGCTCTTACCTCAATTATGATTAATCAAGGATTATTTTATGCTATGCTGGGACAAATTAGTGGTGATACCAACGGTCCTCTACACAATCTTCCTGCAGTATTTATGTAACAGGGTTAATAATATGTTCATTATTTTTGTATATAATTACAAAAATTATACCCGTGTTTGTTAGTATGAATTTTAGAGTCTCCTTGTCAATTTCTGGGTATTTTGTTTTGTAGAGCTTGGTCCTCCAGTCAAATTTATTCTTCATTACTTTGTTGTCCTTTATATTTGTTTTGACCCTTTCTCCTCCCCTTTTTATGTTATCACTGGGGAGAGGTAGCTGTTCGTTGTCTAACTTTATTTCCTTTTTTTTATCTATTTATTCATTTTAAGTATGCTTTGTATTGTTTGTGACACTTTAATGTGTTTCTGGTAGGGCTGTAATCAACCAAAGAAATTGTTGGTCGATTAAAACACAGAAATTGTCGACCAAATTCGACCAATCGATTTTTGATGGATTGACACTTGTCTCCTCCATGTTGGTGGTGCGTTCTTCGCTCGAAGTGGAAGTAAACGCATACTGTATGGAGGGTGCGCCATCACGTGACTTATACAGGGAAAATAATCAAATTAACTGACATTACTACAACATTACTTTGATTAGAGGGTCTAAATGTCCATTTCGATTATTTTTTGAATAATTGCTCAGCCCTAGGGCGGTACGGTGGTGCACCAGGTAGTGCACGTGCCTCACAGCAAGAAGGTTCCCAGTTTGATTCCTGGGTCGGGAGGGCCTTTCTGTGTGAAGTTTGCATGTTCTTCCCGTGCATGCGTGGGTTCTCTCCAGGCACTCCGGCTTCACCCACAGACCAAAAACATGCTCATTAGGTTGATTAGTGACTCTAAATCACCTTTAGGTAGGAGTGTGAGCCGGAATGGTTGTCTATCTCTCTGTGTGGCCCTGCAATTGACTGACGACTGGTTCAAGGTGTATCCCGCCTCTCGCCCAATGACAGCTGGGATAGGCTCCAGCCCCCCGACCCCAAAATGGATAAAGGGGTATAGAAAATGAATGAATGAATGAATGCCCAGCCCTATGAGAATGTGAAATAAGAGGTAATACTTAAAGGGACTGTGAGGAGTTTCTAAGTAATTACAAAGAAGTCTCACTTTTAGATATATGCCTGATCAAAATACACACTTTAAGATGAGTTTTATAGCATCAAAATAGGTTATCTATAAATGCTATTCCTTAGCCTTCTGGTCGGGTCGGACAGGGCTGGACTGGCCTGGATACTCAACTTCAGGAACAAGACAATTAAAACTAGAGCAAATTTATATTATTCGGACACGTCTTAGAGCACCGGGCTGTAAGTAGCGATATATAGCCGGCTACAAAACTACGATAATAAGTTTTCCAAAAATTGCTTTTTGTCACACATCAAAAACTACCGCTACGTAACTAGAAAGAGATACATTACCTCGTTGCTTTGCATCCTGTAAGTTGTTGAAAAAAGAAGTTGTAAAGCAATGCGGAGTTCTGAGGAAGGTCCGACCTGCATTTATTATAGCATCACTACAAACACACGCTTTGGCTTGGGTCACATCTTTTGGTGCGTTCCAGTTGTAGTCAGAAGTAGGAATTTCCAATTCCGAGTAGGAAACTGCAACTGGAACGCCCCCCTAAGTCTGAATTTCCTACTGGGAACACGGTGAAACCTCACCACCCCCGAGTTGACAATCAAAGATGGCAGCCCCCAGTGTGAACAGTTATTTAGCTCCTGTAATAATCAATTTATTTGCACTTCTGACTGGGGTGTGTCGCTCTAGATCAGCTGTATACATAGTGTTGTTAGACTTATATTTACAAAAATGCTGCCATAGTGATAATCACATTCTTCACGAGATATTTGTGAACAACAACGCAGGGCGTGCTAACAACAACTAACGGCATCGGCATGTTTTTTTCCGACTTCAACTGGAACGCCGATAAGTTGGAGATGATGTCACTCCAAGTTCCGAGGTTACTGGAACACAGCATTACGACAGTCGCTGTGCGTGTGCTCATGGGTAGTAGAGTCTTTATGTCGCCGGTAATAGATTCTCCTCATAGCACCTTTAAAGCAAAGTACAGCACCATACTGTCACTTTACAACTGAATTAATCAATCAGTCTTTATTTGTACAGTGTCCATTCATAACCAGTGTAATCTTGAGACACTTTACAATAGAGCAGGCTGAAGACAAACTCTTCGTTTTATAGTTACACATTTACACGTTTAAATACATACACATATCCAAAATGACTCCATCATGAGCACTGAGCCAACCAAACTCCAGGAAGGTGTGTCTGTAGGGGGCTTAAAGTAACAGCAGCAAGAGAAAACCTGTTTAGCAGCTGAGTCGGGTGTGTGGGAGAGGAAAGTTAAGGGCAGAGACAAAAGGACAAAAGTAAAAATGGAAGCTTGTAACAGATCCATGGGCCAATCATAAATCTGAACAACTGAATGCAGTAATTTTACTGTCAAGTCAAATTTGAATTACTGCAAAATAACTGCATGGTGTTGCAACTACAGTGTATTATTGTAAATTAACAATAATTTGGGATAACTATATAAAATAGCCTGTAATTTTTTCAGCACTTTAAAGCAGTTTTTTGGTAACTCCAATGTGAAAATACAGGAAAGTGTTGTGAAATAACAGTATTATATTGTAATATTACCACTGACAACTGTAGTCTTTTTTTTTATATAATTCTCTGAAGTAAAAAAAATTACAATTACATTGTAAATACAACACAGCACAGTAACCTTAAAAGCGACTAAATTTTTCAGCTAAAATAATATAATCTACATTTTAGCTTTGGTTTTAGCTCAGCTTTTCTTCCTGTTTTGTCTTTGGAATGTGACATTTGATAGACATATCATTTATTTTACCCATTAATGCACATTGGCTTGGTTAGATTTAATCCTAATAATATTAACTGTTAATCCCAAGATTTTTTTGTTTGTTATATAAAAACTTAGAGGCTTTCATTTTACAATGAGAAATATTTCTTCGCCCTAATTTTGAAAACAAAGTATTTCAACATTTATGAATATTGAATGCACATGTCAGCTTTCTCAGTTTTATGTTTTGTTTAGATAACAAAATGAAAAGTTATCTGGCTCAGAATATTCACTGCTCTGTATCACAGTTGAAAATTTTGAATTTACCAAGGAGACACAAATTTATATGTTAATTAAAAAGTTAGAGAAGATTTGGGCAATATTCTGAAACAGCTCTGTCTGCTTGTGTAGGAAGATGCTGTGGAAAAACAAAAGAATACTAAAATATAAGAAAATCGCAGACAACAGTTTCTTTTTTATGATTTCTCTTTGATTCCAAATATTTAATATGGATGAAGTTCAGAGCTTCTTAACTCCTCTTGCTCTGTTTCTGAAACTTTGTCAACAGAATCACATTTCAAACGAAGTTTGCTTGCTGAATTTGCAGCTGGGCTAAGATCTATATACAAAATGACACGTCATGGTTTCAAAATGGGCAACAGATGCTGAAATAACCAATCACTCTGATGACATCTTTAGAGGAAATGTTTCAAACAAACTTAGCACATATATTCTAAAAATGGAGAAAACAAAGAGGGAGAGGCACAATTGAAAAAAAAACAATAAAAATGTGCTGTCATGTTTTTTTTTTTTTACCTTCAAGACAAACATATCAGTTTCATACTAATGAAAGCACAAGTTAGTTTGCTATTTATGAACCGAATGAAAACACAGTGAAGAAATGACTATTGTGTCAAAGGGAAAATAGCAAAGACACCTACACTGCCAAAGCTGGGGACACACGTTACAATTTTAAAGTACAGATTTTTTTTTATCACCACCAACTGCTATGTTTGTTAATTCATTAAACTGCCATCCTTGTGCGCCCAGTTACCACATGGAGAAACCTGTGGTACCTCTGGCATCAGGGCAATGTCCAGACAAGTGTATCGTAAGACCGGTAGGACCAGGAATCTAAAGACTGACTTTGGTCTGCATGCTCAGATATCGTTAGCAACATACCACCTTGTCCAGTAAACTCACGACTTATAATGCTAGGCCAAGTCTGCCGCTGATCTCCGCCTCACATTTAGCTGACTGATGGATTACACTGATTTCTATGTTTATGTCTTCTCCACCCCAGAAGTCTGATTTAGAAGATGTGCAGTCTATGGCTGTAACAAATCTATGAATCATACATTCTCTGACACTCTTAGAAATTCTGACAAATTTATCATAGAAAAGCACAATGAAACAAACAGATTCCAGCGTCACATAACCAACTAAGTTACAATATTGGTGTGGACAATTCTCAGGTTAATCTAGCCTAAAGAGATTAAAGGTTGATGACCAATACCTCTAGCTAGCACCATTGCATCTTATTGAACTTAACCCCTTGAAGCCTGTTGTATCATATTTGATACATGATTTTATGATACCTCTATCTAACCAATATGATCCATAAATAACTGTGAAAACATCTGAATACAATCAGATAAATGATAAAAATGTCCTCAAATGGATAATAAGTACCAAAAAAACTTAATGTATCAGATGAGATACCAAAACATATGTGTTAAGTTTTGTGATTTTTTTAGATTTCAGTAGAAGGAGAATTAAACATTTCACCTCCAAAAATAGATTTTTCTGGTTATAATTTGTCTTTTCAGGCTTTAAAGAGTTCAAATTTATTAAATCGTAACTCTAAGGGATGAACATTGTCTGCTAGCTATCTGTTTAGCTCGTCTTCAATGTAGTGTATCACTATTATAAATGTATGGTTTACACTCATTTTTGATTTTTCTTTATTTTACTTTGCTTTTTGAATAAATATATTTTGTTTATGTACTATTTAAGTGGCCTACATTTTATTTAGCCATTTTTTTTTGTCACAATTGGTTTGAGTTTAACTTGTGTTTTTTTATTTACTCATACTTCATGGGTTAAGTGTGAAATAGCTACCAAGCACATATTACGTAATGGGACTGTGAGGAGTTTCTAAGTAATTACAAAAAAGTTTCACTTTAGATATATGCCTGATCGAAATACACACTTTCAGATGAGTTTTATAGCATCAAAAAAGGTTATCTATAAATGCTATTCCTTAGCTTCGCGGTCATGTCGGACAGGGCTGGACTAGCCTGGATACTCAACTTCAGGAACAAGACAATTAAAACTAGAGCAAATTTATATTATTCGGACACGTCTTAGAGCACTGGGCAATGCAAAGTTCTGAGGAAGGTCCGAGCTGCATTCATTAGCATCAACAAACACACACTTTGGCTTGGGTCACGTCTTTTGGTGCGTTCCAGTTGTAGTCAGAAGAAGGAATTTCCAAGTACCGCGTAGGAAACTGCAACTGGAATGTCCCCCGAAGTCGGAATTTCCTACTAGGAACTCAGTGAAACCTCGCCACCCACTAGTTGCCAATCAAAGATGGATGCCCCCAGTGTGAACAGTTATTTAGCTCCTGTAATAATCAATTTATTTGCATGACTTATTTGATAATCACATTCTTCATGTGATATCTGTGAAGAACAACGCAGGGCGTGCTAACAACAGCTAACAATAGCCTGGTAGATCGGCATGTTTTTTTCCGACTTCAACTGGAATTCCGATAAGTCGGAGCTGATGTCACTCCCAGTTCCGAGGCCACTGGAACGCAGTATTACGACAGTCGCAGCGTATGCTCATGGGTAGCAGAGTCTTCATGTCGCCGGTAAAAGATTCTCCTCATAGCACCTTTAATTTCCAATGTACGATTATTGTTCACTAGGTAGAAGGAAGGTAAATAATTTACCAGGACAATTTAAGCTTTTCCAGGACATGTTACTTTTTGCCCTCATTTTCCGAGACTGGAAAAGTGGTCCATCACTTTGCAGATGTTCCAGGACATTTGTGGGAAATCCAATACTGAGCATCCCTACCTATCGCCATGATAACCTCAGTGTTATGAGGGGTCCAGTAAAAGGAGCTTCCAGTGGGCTCAGGATCCAGACATTATGGTGTTTTACCCTCCAAGTGGCGCCCTGAAGAGTCCCCGCTTTTGTCTCCACTGGTGACACCGCTCTCAACACTGCCCACACACACTGGAGTCATCATGCAGACGAGCTGCCTAACACAACCCCTCTGAGCAATGCAGCCTACTGTATGACATATTTACAGTAGACAGCGGTACACATGTAAATACACACGCACACACTCATGCCGTACAGTGACAGGGCTGCTTGTGACTTCATCAACCGGAGAGATTATCCCGTGTGACTCAGGTGGATGGTGACGAAGCTCTGTTTGTTTATTTGTGTGCGGTTTTCTGTGTGTGTTTGGACAGAGGGTGTGCATGACGGTGCAGTGACAGCGTGAGAGCAGATAAAGTGCTCGATTGGAAAGAGGGCAGACATGATTCATTACCAAAGTGAAAGATAAGGCCAAGAAGAACTGTTTGGAGATGCAAATATGGTTTCAAAGCAGCAACATTTCCATTTTGATTGCCTTCTTCATTTCCTAAAGCCTGCGGGCTCCTCGGAGGCCCACATATGACTCTGCCTGTTGACTGTTTGGACTAAATAACATCCTTTTCCTCCCTCTGTGACTGGACAAAGCACACTTGGCCTATGGCGGTAGGAGTTGGTAACCTTCCTCTTATGAGGTGACTATCCCGGCATAACAGTGCAGAATTTTTACCCAGATTCAGCGTTCATCCTCAATCCAGATAAAACCAGATTAATATGAGCCCCGGGCTGCAGTGTTACACACGCTCACTAGTGTGTGATGAGGTTTGGCAACAGGGTAAAATTCTGTTGTGACCCTCTTTGACCCCTTCAACAGTCTGCAGTTAATCTGCATGAAGATGTATCTGCATATGAATGAACACTAATTTGGCTTCCCTTTGTAATTCTGCTGCTTTTGACCAATAATGTTAAAGTGTTTGGAAACATAGCGGAGATCAGCTGGTGTTAAGAACAAGGGAGGCAGAGTGAAATACAATTTTAAGACCCTTGTGCTTCTATCTGATGAATATTAAGCATTCCCAATCAGAATAGTTACTTCTTTAAGAAGATATTGATAGATAAAGCAAGTCAGTTGGAAAATATAGTCATTTAGTTTGAGGGTCCCCAAATTTTTGAGCTTGCAACCACCAAAAGTAGCTCCAGGGCCTAAGACCCCCAATGTGTGTGTCTACAATTATGCTGTTTGTGCAACCTATTTATACATCGTCACTGTCCACATTATTGTGGATTTAAAAATTTATTTGTATTTTGAATGTGTAAATGGAAGAAATAAAACTCATATGTATATAAAAATATATGAAAAGCTGTTTTCCAAAACGCTGTAAATCCATTTTCATTTAAACTTTTGGTTGTGGCTCGAGAAAGAAGTTAGTCATTGATGGTGACGTGGTCATGGATGCTGATCTAGTAATTTTTTATTCATGCTTACAGATATGTCAGTCTTCTGTGTTTTCACTTATAACTCAATCAATTCACATTGGATTTGATAAAATCTTCAGGGGATGCTGCTCATGGCACAAGAGAGAACTGATTAGCTCTTGGTGTGGATCTGAATCCAGATTCTGATCTGGAATTCTTTCCCTGATGACAAAATCCTCAGGGAATATTGGCCATGCCCAACAAAGCAGTAATTAGTTTTTAGTGGTGATTCAGATCCAGAAGCAAATTTATTTTAAGGATTTGTTTATGTTGTGATATATGGCAGGTTTCCCATATTTTTAAATAAAACTCAATAGATTTTCATCAGATTTTGAGATTCTGTTTCAGGGAATGCTCGTCAAGGCAAAAGAAACTGTGATTTGATTTAGGTGGTGATCTGTAACTGGATGAAGATACAGGATTTTTTGAGCATTTGTTAAAATGGCGAAGTTGGGCAATTTCAGACATTCTGGCTAGTAGCTCAAAAAGTTCTCTCCAAATTTTGATGACATTTTCAGGGAATGTTCATTTTGATACAGAAAAATTTACTAAATTTTGGTGGTGATCCCTAATACCATATTTTCTCATAAGTAACACACATTTTTTTGCTCTTAAATAATGTCTTATTTTCGGGTGTGTAATGTACACAAGCACAAGCAAAATCTGTAAAATATTTTGTGATACGATGTGAAGTCATTGCTTCAAGTACCATAAGATCGTAAACAGTAAAAAAAACATCAAAAAATGTCAAAAAGAGAGAGTTACCCAGCAGCATTCAAAAGAAAGGTGACTGAAGTGGCAGAAATGGCAACAGAGGGGCTGGTAGTGAATTTGGCATGAGTGAAGCTTACATTCGTAGAAGGAGGGGGGAAACAAAAGAAGAGATAAAAAAGGACTGACCGACATCAAATGCTTTTGGGTGTTTGAGAAAGGTTTGGGCAATATCTGGGTGCGCATTATATTTGAGCAGGGGCGGCTGGTCCATAGTGGGCGATAGTGCATCGGCCTCCTTAAGCCACATGAAAAAAAGAGAGAGGAAAGAGTTTATTGTGCCTTGATTGTTCCTGTCTAAGTCTTCATATTATTGTTTAATCAGCAGCCTGAATATCGCTGCCATGTCACTGTCTAACCAGCAGCCCCGCCCCCTTCAGTCAGACTGAAAATCGCCCCAGGCATTCTCATAGACTTACATGGAGAGACTCTTTTTTTTCACATTTTGGACATCACAATGCATATTGATTGAGATCATTCAAAGTTAACGTGAGTGATTTATCGATGGGTGTTCAGTATTTTCGGAGTAAATACTGGACAAGTATTGTTAATAATAGCATTAGTATTATTTTGGGGTGTTTCCGTGTTGTTCTTTTGCCTTATTTTTGCCGTGTTTTGCCATTTTTGTCGTATATTTGCCGTTACGTGCACATATTTACACAAACACTAAGACTAAAGATGGGAAGTGAAAATAAACTGTAACATGGACACTAAATGCTGTTGGGCCACAAAATGTTTGGGTGCATACTAATATGTTTTATAAAACCAATCATTTTGTCATCTCTGTTCATTTTCAATTTTTATAAAGAGAAACCTGTTGAAAATTCACATCATTTTCTTTTCTTGTAATTACACACTATCTTAAGCATATATAACATAATAATGACAAACACTTGCCAGACTTGCTTATGTTTATTTCTCATGAACATAGGATGGATAACATTTACCAAAAGGACTTTTGCTGTCACATTTATTTACAAAGAAAGAGCAGGCAGCCTGTACTAATAACAGTATTTAAAGAGTTATTTGGGACCACATAATAAGTAAGTGTTTAACTGTGGAACCAAATGTATTGTATTCTAGACATTAACTTGATTTAGCTTTACAAAAATACTGTACAGTATGTACATGTTATGTCTGGTGTTGCCATCAACAGAAAAACAAACTAAACTTTGCAATTTAACACTGTAAAGTAGGCTATCTGACTTTTAATTATTAATTTACCTTACGAACGGGTGATCCTAGCCGTTACCACATCTGTTGCCCCCTCAAGAAATTTTTCAGGAGCTGCCACTGTATTTGAGCACAGCGTTTTCCTGGAAAAAGCATGAAAAATGGGGTGTATGTTTGAATGGAGTGCGCATCATATTTGAGAAATTACATTAATGTTTTAAGAATCTGTTAACAAAGTACTGCAGAGAAGTTTTCTTTATTTTTCACAATAGACAATGTGGGAAGTGTCTCGGAGGAGGTTTGTCCATGTTTTATCCATTTTTTTGTTTACTTCTATGTTTCTGTAAAGAACTTTTCTACCTTATTTGGATCTAATGATTTTGAAATAAAGTTACTATCATTCTAATGAGAATTTTCTAAAATTCAGTTTGCTTGATTGTGGCAGTGCTGCAAAGAGCTCAGCTGAATGCCACTTTATTATTCGGATGATTTGGTTGGGCTGTTTTTACTGCAGCTCGCATCAGTAAAGGAGAATTTCTGTGAATAATTCAAGTCTTTCACATTCATCAGCATCCACATATTTGTTCTGGAGGATCTGCGTTTTGTTCACCTGATTGCTTTTGTGCTTCCTCCGTCCATTTTGTGAGCCGTCTCCCTCGCTCTTTTCATTTTCACTTTTACTTCTCGTTTACCTGATTGTGCTGTGCCCATGAGATGAGCTGGATACATCTCTCCTTCCCCCAGAAAACCTGCTGCATTGCATAAAAGAATCGAGTGGGCACCGTCTCTGCCCCCAAACCAGATTTAGGAGCCCAGAAAAATCAACACAGAGAGACAGTTTTAGGCTGCAGTGCACTTATGTTTGTGTATCTGCATTTGCCTTTAGGTGCCTGTGTGTGTGTGTGTGTGTGTGTGTGTGTGCCTGCTGCCTGATGATGTGTGTGAGTATTGGTGTGTGCATGTGCCTGTGTGGGTGTACAGTTTGTGTGTCCCTTCTCCAGGGTCTGTAGAGGTGTTTTTTAGCCTTTGAAAATCTTTGCATTTCGATCAGATATTTTTCAAGGATTTGTGAGCGTCTTGTCGCAGGGAGAAAATTGTCAGTCTGATAAAATAAATTCACCGCTAACCCGGCAAACCCACTCGACAGTCTGAGATGTCAGCGCAGACACCTCTCTCACTCTCGCTCAAAGTACACTTTATCCTCCTCCTGCTCTCCTTGAGCGCTCCTGCATCCTATGTTTTCTATAAGTCTGTGAGTGCTGGGTTTTATCAAAACAGTTTGCTGTTGGTAAAAAAAGACTCTGCTCAATATGTTGGCCATTTCAAACCTCCAGAGTCTGGTGTGCATAGTAGATCAACTCCTCTGATGTAAAACTTGTTCTCTGGTCAAACTGTTCACTGGAAGCTGTTGCACTTGGATTGAAATAGTAAAAATTACACTTTGAAAAGACAAAAAATGAGTTGCAATTCCAATTATAATCTCCATGAAGACCTATATTACTGAATCAGGAGATTCCAAAAATATGTGTACACATACAAATGTGTATTTGTGTGTATATATACATATACTGTATGTAAAGTCAAGTTCATAAATTTGAAAGAACAAGTTTTTTCATTAAATGTTTACATTTCAGGCACTGATAAAATTAGATTAAAAACTGTATTTATATAGAGAGGGGGTGAAATTAAATAAGATTTGACTTCTCACTCCTTCTCAGACATGTAACAGCAGTGCTAATTGTCTTTATATTCCTGTCTGTACTTTAATTTTTCTTTTGTTTTTTATTTGAAATCCACTTTTCAATCAATCGATCTATTGAAGTCAAACTTAAGTGAGCCTGTGTGATTGTAGCCTCAGTTTTCGGTTCTTAGCCATCAGGGGTAGCACCAGGTGTGGTCTTCTGCTGCTCTAGCCCATCTGCTTTAAACTTTGACTTGTTGTGCCTTCAGAATTCTTCTTAACTTGGTCGGAACAAGGTGATTTAAAATACCTATTTAACAGATAGCTTATCAGACAACCACATGGTAGCAACTCAGTGCATTTAGGCATGTAAACATGGACAACTCACTGAAGATCAAACTGAGCATCAGAATGAGGACAACAGGTGATTTAAGTCACTTTGAATGTGGCGTGGCTGTTGGTGCCATACAAGCTGGTCTAAGAATTCCAGAAACTGTTGATCAGCTCAGAAGGGGCCAAAAATGAAAAAATATCCAGTATATGGTAGTTAGGGCTGAACAATTTCAGTAAAAGATCTTATTCTGATGTTTCTGGCAGATAATGCGATTTCAATTTGATTTATGATTTTTTTTCTAATCAAGCTTCAGTGCAATGTTCAATATGTTTACAGTACAGACAACAGTAAGAAAATCAATGATCAAAAGGACAAAACACATTATTCATCATCTAATATTCACAATAAATAATCTGTTTCTATTATTTAAGTGATAGTCCAACTTCTACTTCCTAAACAGAGGCTTTGTGTTGTTGACCTGCTCACCAGCACTTCTGCAACTGAGATGTGACATTCGTGAACTAGTCGACTCTTTTGAACTGTTATTTTTTTAGTGAACAATGAAAACCGGTTTGCAGTTGTAAGAGAGTCGTTCATTTGGGAGCTATTCTTAAAAACAAATTGCCAACATATTTTGTTAATAGCATAAGTAAAAGATTTGACACTACAGATCCTGTGTCAGTCAGGAGTGCTGAAAAGAACTGCCTCTTTGGTGATCCCATGATTGCATTAGCTGGAATTGCGACAACGATCTGAAAACGATACTCTATGAGATAAATGTATCAGCCCTAATGGTGGTTCTCTGGGCCAAATGCCTTGCTGATGCCAGGGGCAGAGGAGAATAAGTGGTTTGAAATGATTAAAAGGCAACAGTAACTCAAAGACCCTCTTGTAACAGGCATGGAGAAGATCATTTCTTAATTCACAACATGCTGAAGCTTTGAGGACGTCGGTCACAACAGCACAAGAGCATAGGTGCCACTGCTGACAGATAAGAGCAGAAAACTGAGGCAACAGCTGGCACAGGATAACAAAACTGGACAATAAAGGATTATAAAAATGTTGACTGATCTGATGAGCACTGAGCTCTGTTGCAACATTAAGACCAGAGAGTCAGAATCTGGTATAAACCTGAAAGCCCTACTACAAAGAATGAAGACAGATCTGTGGATGAAACTGGTGCAGCAGGGCACTAGCAAGGTGTACCTAATAATGTGGCCAGTGGGTGCATATTCTGTGTATAGGTCTATAAGGCCCATTGTTAAGAACTGTTAGGAACTTCAGTAAAATTACTGATGGACAAACAGGGAGACCATTTTTATCTCAAAGCTAATTATTAACTTAATGAATTAGTTAATCGTTACTCAGCTAAAGTGTCCACCATGACCGTGATTAGATTTTGAAGGTCAAGGGGTCAAAATCTTCAGTTATTCACTGCTATGTGATCTTATTGAAATGTATTTATTCTCCTAAAACTGTGGCACAGGTTTCTGATTTGACACATGAACAGACCTTCACGAATGACCACCCAAATACAAGAATGAAGTCCAGAATTTTTCTAAAGCCCCCTTCACACCGCCGCGCGGTAACCGCCTCGAAAACCGCTTCTCTGCCGGCGGAGGCCCCTGAAATGCAGAGCGTTTTTCAAAGCGGCTCCTACCGCCGCAGCATGAGCATGGGGTAACAGGCGGCAGTGACGTACAGCTGATTCGGCGAACGTCACAGCAGAGCCCCCTTAAAGTCCTTCACAACACTCCCTTCTCAAAAACACGTACCCCCGAGTAGTACCTGTTTACTGTATACTATGTGGGACACGATTCTGTCAGCAAGAGAATCCCTCCTATTCAGATAATTAGCTCCTCCATTGCTCGTTTTGCCCCGCGAAGCCTGCTATTTCCGGGTTTTGTACTTCCTTTGATGTGATTGGCTGTTCCCACGCGGCTGCCGCCCTAAAGTTCAACACGCTGGACTCTGGGCGGCAGGGGAAAATCTGTGCGCGTTCACATGGGCGGCAACCGCTTCTGGGTCCTACCGCCGCGGGAAAAACCGCTTGCCCTCTGCCGCCCATCCCTCATTAAAATGACTGGAGGCAGCGCGTTGCCGCGCGGTGGTGTGAAGCCCCCTTACTGTACATTCACACCAGAAGCGGTCTGAGCGTCGGCGGCGTCCAGCGGCCATTCATTTTCTATGATCGCCGGCGTCGAAGGGCGATCGAGGCGGCGGCGATCACGAGCGGCGCGTTTCGAGCGTCACAAGTGGCGTGTTTCGAGCGGTGCGAGCGATGAGCTGAAGTTGGGAGAAGCTCAACTTTATGCAAATGAGCAGCGGCGCGAACGAGGCGTCAGCCAATTACAGGCTGATCTGGATTCCAATGCGGAAAACTTTGAGAGGGAGGACGAGAAAACAAGGGAGGAAAAACTTATCATTGCCGTCTCCAGCCCCCCCAAGTGTGATCAACGGTGAAAGAGGGAACCGAAGTCCCATGTCCCATCACATATACACGTTCCAACCCCCCATATAACCTCCGGTTTTGTGCAAATGTTACATAAAAATGGGGGTAAAGTCATAATCAAATAAACTGTAGTTTAAGGGTCACAAGACTGTGTGTATGTCTGTTTACTTGTCTTATTTTAGTTCAGTCTTTATATATTTACATAAAAGTGTGAAAACGAGATGGTGATTCAGAACATATCTGCACCGCAGCTTTGTAAGCCCCGCCTCTCCGGCCGCTCACATCGAGTCTCCTGCCTGCGTGCGTCTGTGTGTTTTCAACTGCCAAGCGGCGTGGTGAGAGCGGCCAGAGCGTCGACAAGCAATTTTGACGCTTTTGGTGTGAACGTACAGTTAAGGTCGAATGACAAATGTCAAGGTCATACACGATTATGGGGACATTAGTGAAGTGCAACATTTTGCCCTGTGATTGGCTTGTGACTGGGCCGGGTTATCTCTTGTCCAGTGTCAGCTGGGACAGAGTCCAGACTCCAGCAACCCCGAAAAGTGGATGAAATTAAATATATCATGATCCCTTTAAGGCATTTTCATCATACTCTAACTGTGGGATGACCTGAAAAGATTTTCAAGGTCATGGACTTTAAGTATAATCATTAATTAATGCAGACATCTGAGACAGAGGACAAGATTATGGAGTTTGCTTTGTCATCATTTGCTTGGTAATAAAGTGTCAGAAGATATTTTGAGTGTCCTTCGTCAAAGTTTCCTGATTTGTTTGCTCAGATTTGAAGAAGACCTGATTTGTTTTTCAAGGTCAAGTTCAAGGTTACTGAATTCAATGGTAATCCTTTACTTTTAATGGCAATTTTGAAACACAATTTTGAGAAAGAATCTTCTTTTGAATTTTACATGAATGTATACATTGACAAGAGAAAAAAACAACCTGATATTTCAGGTCAGACGTCAAGTTCATTGAGATTTTCTCATTTATTTGTGAATCAAATGTCTGAATTTTTTTTTTTCCGCCAAAGTTTGCTGATTTGTCTTTTACACTGAAGGATGTAAAATCATGAAGGAAGAGAAAAGAGAGGGACAGAAAGGAGAGAGTCCACAGAAGAAATGGCAGAGAGTGTCCCAAGTGTGTGGTCACTACAAGAAGGGACGAAAAGAAAACACAGTGCAGTGTGTCTGATGTCAAACGGAGTTAGCTTAGCACGTAGCTTAGCATGATAGCACGTCGTCACTGCTGCAGCATGTCAACAGTAAACATCCAGTCTGTGCGTCCTCAGAGCGACACAACAGGATGACACTCATGATACATCAACAGAAGCAGCTAATGTGATCAATAACTGAGATACGGGCTAGTAAATAACCTACTTTGATTATGGCTCCGTGTAAAGGCCGGTTCAGAACGTAAATCAATGCGGAGGCTACTTGCCCAGAATTATGTGTATATTGTTCACATACTTTTCACATCCAATAACTTTACATTTAATTTGATTGCAGAGAGTAGAACAGGAAACACTGACAGTGAGTAGAGAAAGCAGGTGTAGGGAATGCTTTCATATGTTATAGAAATGTACATTAGCTAGTTAAATTATCTTAGTATCTAAGTATGATATTATTTGGTCCTATAAATGAAGTAAGCAAAATAAGATCATCAATATGGTACAGTAGTAAAGGCAATAATTTAGCAAAAAGAGAAGAGCATAAATACAAATAAAATAAAAATAACCAAACTTAAAAAAAAATAATGAAAAAAGCAAGATATGGCCCAGAGTAAAAATAAAAGTATAGATTTTGATTTTGAGATCCCATTTATGCTCAGAATGTTCAAAACAAGAAAAATAAGTTTTTAATTTAAGTGACCTGGCTTTTCTGTTTTGTGTGTTACTAATAATGATAATGTGTAGTGATTCAATGTAAAAAAAAAAAAATAATAGCAGTGAGCGCAATGTAACCGTTATCTGATTACTTGATTAATCTACAAAAATTTGATAGAGTAATCGATTACAAAAAGAATCGATAGCTGCAGCTCTAATTTTCTTTAAACTTCACTCAGATGTCCAAATTGACAAAAGTATGAACCCACATGAGTTTGCAGGTCAGTTCTCAAGGTCATAAAGTTTCCTTTAACATCATTTTCTTGTTAATAAAGTGTCTGGACACTTTTCTGTGTGTTTTTTTGGCAAAGCTTGCCCACTTTCCTTCTTACCCATTTTCCTTCTAACACTGGAAGATGCTCTGATCAGATTTTGGAAAGTCAGGAATCAAAGATTATTAGACATAAATTTCACAACCAGCTTGAAAACACGAACTCAAAGATGCCCCACAGGAATTTAAATACATTTTGTATAATGTCCATTTTGACTCATGGACAAACTGTTACCATTTTGGAGGAACTGTATCAAATGTCTTTGGGTCTAATGTTTTTCTTTGTGATTGAAACTGTTGTTGTTTTGCCAACAATTCTGACCAAAACTTTAAGAACAAATCTGACCAAAATGTGACTAAATATTTAAGCATTAATGTAATAGAATAGACACTTCATAAATAAAATAAACACTGTCTGTCTTAATGTTTACACCGTTACAAATGCAGAACTAGCACCAAAGAAAACTCTGCTTCCATGTTCTTTACCATGAAGCTCAGTGAAATGATCAAAAATGCAGTAAAGGCAGATTTTAGCCCAAAGCCACAGATAGATACAATCTATGTTGGTTCTGCAGAAAGTGTTTGATGCTTTGTGTCAGACCGATGTTAAAAAACTCCACAGGGACCGATGTGTTTGATGTACATCTTCTGAAAATCTCTGCCCAATCCAAATGCTCCTCATATCTTTAATTGGACTTCTCTTTTCGGTGTATATGAATCCAAGAAACACACTTCCAATACTCTGACCCAGCTCCTGCAGAAAATCAAAACTGTTCATTTATTTTTGCAAGACCTTCAGGTCTGATCCTCCTCTGTGAAAATATCTGCTTTAAAAGGAATCTTGCATGCAGATTTGTGACCTTGTTGGATCAACATCCCCGTCTCTTTCTGCCTTGTTTTTTAAATGAGCTCCCACTTCAACTTCACAGAGACTAAAAGTTCTTTACTTCTGTCATTACTTTTTAATAACTGAATAGTTCTCATAAACTGATCCATCTCTGGTCTCACTCTGTTTCTCTTTAGACATGACATTTAGGTCTTAATGTTAATTATCACTGAATCAAAACATTATCAGGTGTGGAATTGATAATGGAAATTATCATTCGTAGCAGCACTGATTTGAACACATCATGATCAGTGGTGGACAAAGTACTCAATGCCAGTACTCAAGTCAAAGTATAAATACTCATGTTCAAATACTACTCCAACACAAGTGAAAGTTGCTCAGTCAAATTTTTACGAAAGTGAAAGTACTGGAGTACCTGCTTTTGAAAATACTCAAGTATTAAAAGTACATTTTCCCGTTGACCTTACAGAATGTAATGACAAACAATCTACAGAATGCACTGACCTGCTTATAGATCATGTAGAATAAAGAGTTTGAAAATATGCTACAAAGCCCATGGAAATGCATACTGAAACACTAATGAATCAACAAAAGGACAACCATTGCCATTTTCTATTTTTTTAATTTAACTCTGTTAATATTACAATCATTAACTGAAATGTGTAAAAGTGTGTATATTCATCTTTTCTGTTCGGTGAAATACGGCCAAATCTCATTAAAATGCCAACTAACTTACTAATGTTAGTGACGTCACATTAAACTGCAACTACTACAAGCAGGTTTGTGCGCACAAACAGAGCACACATTTAAACCGAAAAGAATCATTCTTTATTTCGACCACCTCAAACATGGACTTCAGATATGGCCATGGGTGCTCTGGTGTGGAGTTGTTGTCTTTATCTGCCATAGTAGCCATCATGACTGCCAAGACAAACCGTAACCACCAATATTAGCTCAACCTTTATCTGCCCGATCGCAGTAGCGAATTCACATCTTCTTCTTCTTCTTTGTTGTTTAATGGCGGTTGGCAAATCAACTCAAAAGTGCATTACCGCCACCAACTGGACTGGAGTGTGGAACAGGATGCACGAAGTATAGATAACACCACTTGAACAAATCACATTTTAGAAGAGAAAATAAATTTCATCCACTGACTTCATACCTTTACCTAAAAGTAACGAGTAATGAGGCCATTTATAGAAATGTAGTGGAGTTAAAAGTAGAATATTTGTCTTTTAAATGTAGTGAAGTAAAAGTCATAAGTTAAAAAAAAACTCAAATAAAGTACAGATACTCAAAAAATGTAGTTAAATACAGTACTCAAGTAAATCTACTTCGTTACTGTCCACCCCGATCATGATGCAGTTTTTATTTACTTATTGTCATCTTCCGACCCTTTCACTGAACATATCATATTGTAACCACTAACTTCTGCTTGTTAAGGCTCTGTAAGTTAGTTTCTGATGATTGGCCTGTCAACTTTAATGAGGACTTTATAATGGACCACAGTTATTACTCAGCAGGACTTTCAACAAAGTCGAATGTGCCTCTCATGGCTCTATCAGCAAAAGAAGACTTTGGTCTTGCTGTAGAAGCCGGTATCTTATAAGTCTGATGTTGAGGCAACAAAAGACTCATCCAGGGCCCCAGTGATAAATAAGGTAGGCTAGGTTCTGAATTTGTTGCGCCACACTGATGTGCTTAGAGTTTGTGTCCCCCATCAAGAACTGCTGAATGATTGTGCCCCAGTGGTGCAATATAGTAGTGCTATGACACAGGAACCATTCGACTTAATAGCTGTATTGATGACTCAAAAGTTAATGATTTTCAGGTTTTTTACATATGACTCCAGCTTCGTTCATTGCACAGGTGGATGATTTCACAAGGTGTAACAGTAAGTTTATCTCAGGTCTTACTTTTTCATGCATTACAGTGGTGACAGAAACAAAAAGCTTATGTGTAAAGTCTGCATGGTCTAGCCAAACAGGCAGATATGCTATAATCTTTTTGTTATAAAAAACAAACTTAATTGCCATCATTAAAAAGGGTAGGAATTATTAGTTATCAGTTTGACATTAGTACTGGCCAATATCAGCCTAAAAAGTAAAGTAACAGTATCAGCCAATATTGAAATTTGCGTAGGTGTTTACATCCTATATGTCGACCACACATATCAGATTGAATATTGTCAAATTACACAAATTTACAATACTGATGCACCCTTTCACCATTGCATGGGGACACTTAAACATTAAAGGTTTCAATTTTGTAAGAGTTAACTGCTGTTTTTTTTGCTTTAATTCTGTTTCTCACAAAAATATACTGTAACACTGAAAAAAAGGTACATTTCTGTTAAGTACAGAGCTTGTGCTATTGACCAGAAATATCGGTATCAGTATTGGTAATGATGAATTAACCCTTTAAAGCCTGAAAACACTAATTATAGCCAGAAAATTGTATTTTTTTGGAACTGAAATTTAAATAAATTTACTTTACCTTCTACTGAAATCCAAATAAAATTTCCCCCAAATTTAACATTTAGATTTTTTGTATCTCATTTGATACATTAGTTGTTTTTGGCAACTTATAATCCACCTGAATATATTTTAATCATTTATCTGATAGTATTTAGACGCTTTCTTAAGTAATTTGTTGATCATATTGATTACATAGAGGTATCTTAAAGTTTACATCAAATATGATACAAAGGCATTAAAGGGTTAAAAAAAATCAGCATGTCGGCAAACATACAATATTGTGCGTCCCTAAAAAAGGGTCGTACTATTGTCTATTTTTTTATTGATACAGTCCAGTATTAGACGATCCAAGGCCCAGTGGTTAGCAGTCTCATCTTAATACACAGGTTTCAGAGCAATTTTACCCATGATGCCTTGGCAGTTTTCCTTTTTTTTCACATTTTTGAAATGTCTGCACCTATTTCCCACTTCACATTTGGTTTACATGAATAGGGAGGGAAAATCATCAGAGCCACACAGCGTAACACCATGCCTTTCACTATGTATTTTCTTCCAGGCGGCCCGTGAAACATTATATAACAAACGAACGCTGAATCTTAAGCAGGTGAATCTGCGAGCCTACAGAATAAGTGATTTGACTCCTTGCAATCGATATTTTCTACAGAAAAAGAAACAAGCATGCTGGTGCGGTCCCATCAAAGGGCCGAGTCGACGCGAGGGTCTACATACGCTGTGCATTATCGGTAAAAATGTGGGTGTCTGTCAGGATATTTCAACATCTTTTCCCCCCCTTTGCTACTCTGTAAGGCAGGGAACATTAGAGTGATTGTGTGTTTGAAGACGAGGAAAGAAGAAGAAGTAACAGAGAGTAAGACAGAAAGAGGAAGAGGGAATAGAAATCGAGGTATAACACTGTAGCTCAGGGGGCTTACGAGTTTGCGTTCGCAGCTCTTAGATCCGAGCCCCAGCTGAAGGAGAGTAAAAGTGAGATATCAAACGACTCAGGAGTGATGAAAGCAGAGAGTAGAGAGGTGGAGGAAAGAGAAAAGGAGAGAGGGAAAAGCTCTCTTCTCCCGTGTGTTGTCTTTTTTTCTTCGCTGCGTTTCAGTCGAGCGAGGGACGACCTTGCTGGGTAGAGCGCGGCTCTTCTCTCTCTTTTAAGTCCCACACACTCGCTCGGTTCCCTTTGAGGATCAGCCAGAGGGATCAGCAGAGGAGAGAGAGTGATGGAAAAGTGGAGAGAGATGTTGAGGAAAGAGACAGGCGGCAGACATGTGAAAAACGGGAGAGGAGGAGGAGGGGGAGGCAGGGGGGATGACCGAGGACGCGGGAGTTAAAAACTGGAGGAAAAAAGTGGTATCTTAAAAAGTGGGACCGACTACACGGCAGCGAAGGATGCAAGGGAACAGGAAGGAAACACAAACAACAGAAAAAGGTCTACAGCACGGTGGTTTGGTGCCTCTGTGAATTTCAGGGTTCACTTTGATTAGGGGAGACCACGAATCTGCGATGATCCCTCAAAACAGACCACACAGTTGGTGTCAGCCTTTGACTCGGCATAGACAGAACAAACTGTGGGCCTAAATCTGCTTCTAGACATTCTAAGGTGAATCAATAAGTGCGTTTCCATTACCCTTGGATATGTGCAAAATGTAAATACTGCAATAAAAAACTGGTAATGGAAACACCAGAATTTCGAAAAAGCACTAAAATATCCCTAAAAAGTTTTTACGCTTTCATGAGGTGGTTTTTCAGACATTTTGAGAGTAGCTGGGTTTCCATTACAGTTTTTTGCAAAATAAAAGCTATATCCCTAAAATTTCGAAAAAGTATATTTGTGAAATATCATCCCGTGAGATTTCACTGCAGGAAGATGGATGCCAAGGCTTGTCGAACCCCATATCATTTCCATTTCTATTTCCTTATAACACTCTGCCTCCTTCTCTGTCCAAACGTACCACGCCATGTTTACTCCAAGATAAGTGATCATGTGACCAGGTAAGTCACGTCCTGTGACATATAATTTTGTAAAAGTATTTCCATTATGCTTTTTCTATATATTTGAATATTAAAACATCTGAAAAACCACCTCATTAAAAGTGTTAAAAAAAAATTGGCAATATTTTAGTGCTTTCTCGATATTCAGGTGTTTCCATTACCAGTACCTTATTGCACTATTTACATTTTGTGCATATCCAAGGGTAATGGAAACGCACTTAGTCAAATATATCGCAAAAGCGCATGCAAAACACTTTTTCCGCAATTACACGCCACAGGACGTGACGTACCTGGTCACATGATCACTTCTCTCGGAGTAAACATGGCATGGTACGTTTGGACAGAGGAGGAGACAGAGACTTTTCTTGCCATTATTCTTGAGAAAAACACAACTGCCATACTAGACAGCAAACAACAGAGGAATGCAGAGTGTTATAAGAAGATAGAAACAGAAATGATAAAGGGTTCGACAAGTCTTGGCGTTCATCTTTCTTCAGTGAAATCTCCCAGGATGATATTTCACGAGAGTTACGACGCTCCTGACGAGAACAACCTTCAAAGGAAACACGTTCAAAACGCAAATATACTTTGTCGAAATTTTAGGAATACCGCTTTTTTTTCTTCTTCAAAAAACTGTGATGGAAACCCAGCTATAATGACAGTGTTCATTTCAATAATGCAAGGCTAATCTGGGAATCTATGTCCAATGAGGCGGTAAGACTTTGTTGCCGGAGACGATAAAGCAGTGAGAGTGCACACGCTGGTGACATCTATACTGACCACTCCACAAGGACAAAACACAGCTGCAGTCAACTTGGGCTGTTGGTGTGTCTGCAAGGAGGATCTGGGTCTGAACAAAGCTTTGAGCTTAGACTCAGCATCGAAGAAACAAACTCAGAGTGAGCTTAGATCCTTGGGAAGACTTTTGGAGGTGCATTATTTACAGGGCTAACTAAAATTTGAGAAGACCAATACGGGAATCTATGTCTGGTGGGACAGTTAGTTTGCTGCTAGTGACAATAAAGCACTGAGTGTGATTTCTATGATCATCACTAAAAACAGACCCGACACAGAAGAAGTAAACTGTCAATGCAAGAGAGTCAATAATGACTCTTAGCAAAATTAAAATGACTACAGGTTTATATAAAACATCTATTAATCTATCTTTTTCCTTTTAATTACTACTAAGAAATGCGGATGCAACAAGTTAGCTTCATTTAAGGATCAAAGCAAAATGAGATTATAGAGTGTAACTATTTTGATAACAACACTGCACTGCAACTATCACAATTTATCTGTCTTATCGAAAAATAAATCATGATTCATAAGAAGGTTTCTCTGTTAGGGGAGAGGCCTGGACCTTCTGAGGGTCAGGAGAGGAGGGTGCTGTCGATCTAAACAAAACTTTAAAAAAATACATACATTTGGATTTAGTTAAAGTCTTTTTGCCTAAAATATGTTTAAGTTCTCATCATAACTGAGTCATCTGAACTGTTTTAATTTGAGTTTAGTCTCAGTTGATAAAGTTTCACAATATTTTAGCTGACGAAATCTACAGTATGTTTAATCAACTAAAATATGAAGTGTAAAGCATTTTTTATCTTTCCTTGAATTTCTGAAGTCATGTTTCACACTTGGATAAACTGAGACATCTAATAACCCTTTATTGAATGCTACTGAAGTTTGAATGTATAAATGAACAGAAGCAAATTAAACTTTTGTGTGAAATGCAGTCACCTTTATTTAGGCTACCTGGCAGAGCATCTCAGTTACAATACCAAGAGCTGACAACAAATAGTGAGCCTGCTCTACATGAATATATCAGTTCATCAAGAGGGCAGCTCTGATTGGATCGCTCCACAACTTATCCCACCACCACCAAGCTAAGGCAGCTGTGATTGGATGTCCCTCTGAACTCATCCAACCTTTCCACACAACCAAAGTAGCTGTGATTGGATAGATTCCTGACCTTTCTTTTATTTCTACATGATGAAATTAGGTCTGATTGGATTTGGTGTCTGTACAAACATTTTAGTCAAGTTATTTTGTTGATGAAAATGTCAGTTAATTTTGTTTTAGTGCATGTACACTTGTTTTTACTTAATAGTTTTCTTCAGGGGTAAAAAGGTTGTTGACGAAACAATCATCCCTGTTTATCATTTGCATTTGCACACTCATTAGGATATTTTATTTACCAGAACAGGAGAGTGGTCTCTGTGCATCTGTTGTCCATCTGCCATATTTCTAAAAGATTAAACCCTGCCTCAGAAAAAGAAAGTAGAATATTATACAAGAAATGAAATTTTCTTTTGATTACAGGCTCAACCTTGAGTCTAGCCCTGGAATTTTGTCACCGCCAAATCATTTAGGAAACCAGTGTGCTGGTATGATTGTGTGAACCACAGTGATTGTGTCAAAATTTAAATAAACTCAGCTCCTGTGGAAACACACAGGCAGAGCGGTGACACTGTGCAGGGAAGTAAAATGAACAAAAGGAGTCAAGTCTCTGTCGGAACAAAAGACATTACTTAAGAAACAGAAAGTAATAAGAGTTTCTTTCTGACAGGAGTCTCATCACTGATAAGACACACACACAAAGGATCTCCGCCACCTTCAGCATACACACAAGCACTATCAGACTCTCATCTGTTGCTCTTACTCACACTCACACACACTGCCGCTGTCCCCACAGACGTGTTTTACAGTAGGGGGCTCGTTCAGTGATGGAGGTCACTCAAAAGGCAACACAAAAGGTCTCTGGTGTAAGAGGTTATCGTCCCTGATTTCATGTAAGACATGAGGGAGCAGCATTTAGTGACTTCAGCTCTGATTGTAACCATGAGCTTTTGTGACAAACCTTCTCCCAGTCTGAACAGGGATGTTAGTCTGAAACCTGTTGTTGACACGGGGGTCTGAGAAAAGAAAGAGTAGGTATTCAGGTGCTTTTGAAAGGCAGAGTTCATTAGAATATTCATCAAGTAAGAACGGACATAAGTGCATAATTCAAGAAAAAAAATCTTAAGATTTTAATGACCACAAGGTAGCCCTTGTACTCAACAAACTTGACCTTTGACTTTTCTTTAGATGCTAAATTCCCAAGCAAAAGATGACTGTAAGTAGGCCTGTCTCTATAAAACAATTTTTGCTGGACAATAATTGCCCAAAATATTATTGACAATAAAGGATATTATTGTCAATATTATTTTGATTTTTTTTCTAATTTTTTCATTAATGTAATTATAATATATGTCATAATAAAGTGAGTACACCATATCAAAAGCAAGAAACTTTAATTTCTCAAGAGTATTTAGCTGTAATTGGAAGGTCAGGATCTTTTAAATAAAATAAATTAAACAGACAATATAATAAATTTAATTAAAAAAAGAGAAAAAAACCCAATGAAAATAAAATGGGCTCTCTTTTAGGAGAAAATTGCATGTAAGTAAAATAATTATACTTATCAAAAACAACAAAAAATAGACCCTGTCTCTGAGAAGAAAAAAAGAAACTCCAATAAAAAACATAAATAAAAGGGAGTTTATACAGGAATTGTTTGTGACATGTACTTTCTCCCAATCGATCCGTACTGTCTGTCAAACGTTTCTAACAATGCTGCTTTTTAACTGAATTGGAGGATTGCATTTCTTTTGCAATGTAGCGAACGACACTGTCTGTGAGCGCGCACCATTCACTCTGTTTAATTTATATTTAGTTACAATGCTTACTGAGGCGACCAAACGCCTCAGTAAGCATTGACTGTCAGGACGAAGGCTCCGTTGCACCTCCCCTTCTCCTTCTTCGTCGTCACTACTTTCAAACATATACGACATATCAGCTTGTCGGTGTTCATGAGCTCACACCTTGTTCATTCTGTTTAAAACCAAAACATTCTCACACTGGGGCTGTGGCATTCGGCTTAAGAACCGTATCTTTCGTGCCATCATTCATATTAGCGTTTGTTTCCTCGTTACTCCTCAGGACGCTCACTCAGCTCTCTCCGAGTGTACGCGCGAGCGCCCCCCCCCCCAAAGATCGCATGAGCGACAGATGCTCACTCCGCTATAAATCCGCTAAATCTGCTATAGAACCAATGCAAAGTGAGCCATCTTCTTATTCAGCCTCTTTGGTAGAAAGAGAGGTCAGGTCACGTGTCAGTTTATCGAGGCCGGCAAACTTACTGAGGACGTTTTTATTTATCGTTCGATTAATTGATTTATTGATTATCGTGACAGGCCTAGCTGTAAGGCTCCTTTACCTTGACCTTCAACCTCCAAAATCTTACCAGTTCATCCCTAAGTCAGAGTAGACGGCTGTGCAAAGTTAAGGAGAATCCTCAGAGCATCCCTGGGGAATTTTCAAGTTTTATTGTGTTCCTTATGTAAAACTTTGTCCAGCCATGATAAAACTCCTCCTACAGTCTAAGGATGATCCTGGTTGTGTTTGTGTGTTCAGGATTGATAGAATCATGTGATGTGTGGACAGCTGTACTGAAGAAGAGCTGAGGGTTTATTAGTGTACATGGTAATCAGGTACACAAGCTGCTCTTCTGCTAGGTTTTAGTATTTTATGCTCAAAAAGTGTTTGCTGTCGTATTAATCTACACCTGTTGTTACCATGAAAACAACAGGTGTGACCGAATGAACGAGGAGGGAAAACTAAACGATGGAAAGTCTAAGGAGGAGAGAAATGAAAGGGACAGTGAAGACAGGGAGGAAATAATAACTACCAAATACAGGTTCAGGCTCAGGCTCACTGACTTGGAATAATATGAGCACCACACTTATTTTGACCAATACTGAGACTGTAATAAATAAAGGTTTTTAGGTTTCTATATTTTCTGGATAATTAAACGGTGGGGCAGCAGGTAATGCAAGTGCCTCACATGCACTACCTGCAAACTCCACACAAGAAAGGTCACCTTTTTTGTTGATCAGCATCTTTCTGTGTGGAGTTTGCATGTCAATCAACTCAGCAAGGTGTAGCAAACGAAAGAACTGCACACTGCGGTTTAATGTAGTATGTAAAAGTGGCTTCATTAAAAAGTCATAGAGTGTTTTCACACCTGAAAGTCCAAACCAAGATCTGTCTTTTTGTTAAATTGCATATATTTGGTTTAGTCTGTTTGGGTTTCACACTGTCATTATTGCAAACACACTAACAGACTTTACATGACAAACCTACATGATATCATAATCAACTATGTGCTTACGTGTCTCTGTAGTGTACATTGATCGGTCACTTGGCCGATGAGCATCTGACGTCAACACATTGAATGAAATTACCAGCCCCACATCATATTTTATTCTGCAATTTCCCCCTGTGGGACCAATAAAGGTGTATCTTATCTTATCTTATTTTTGTTGATTTTCTACTAGTAACAGAAACAACTTGAAGAGCTGTGCTTAAGGCTGGTCCAAGTATGTCTTATGACTTTTGCATTAGACAACAATCTGACATCTGACCAACTGCAGCTTGTGATTGGACGATCGTTTGGCTCATCATACTCATCACAGACCAATCCATATCAAGCAGTGCTGCTATGACGTAGCATATGTAGCGGCTAAACGTAGCAGCTTACCGTTAGCCTCTATGGCTAACGGCTTACAAGGGCAAACAACAGTTAATGGCTGTTAGCTGTAGCGGCTAACTGTTGTTAGTGGCTAGCTGTTGTTAGCCGCTACGGCTAACGGCTAACAACAGCTAACTGCTGTTTGCCCTTGTTAGCCATAGCGGCTAAGACTATCGTTTCACATTAAATTATACCACACAGATGTATCATTTGACACTTACATGTGACATGAACCTCGTCAAAGACAATCCCTAAGAAGTAAACTTATGGGGAGAGCATTTTTCGCCAAGTATAACTGAGTAACCATGACAACCACAGGCAAACCGACATTAGCTGCCATTATTTCTACAACAGGAAGTCACTTCACTTCCTGTCAAGTCACTTCCTGTTGTCATCACGCCTGCAGCTCCCACCTCTCTTCCCTGATTGGGCCGTTAAGCATTTAGCTGAGTGAAGCCTTTGGACAATGGAGGCTGGCAAGACGGAGGTGCATGATTTCAGAATCAGGCAGGTCTGTCTGCTCTGCAAGGCTACCCATGTGCTTCCACGGCTAATTTTTGATTTGGTGATTGATTTCCTTTTCAGGTAGTCATGTTTTGATTTACGGTCATTGGTACAAGCCTTTCCCCTTTAATGCTTTCACTCTGGACATGAACCAAAGAGTGGTTCTGTTTGGTCCAGATTGAGACCACCTCTTTTGGATGGACCAAGGTCTGGCTGTTTGGTCTGGACTAAGGTCCAGGGAAGGTTTCACACCTGCCCTTTTGGGTCAGACCAAACAGAAAACTCTGAAAGTCCGGACCAAGCAACGTTGATGTGAAGTCCCTTTAGGTCAATGTAAAAGACAAAATGAGGGATTAGGGGGGAGAAATAAAGCATGAACAAATAAGGAGTTGTATCACAAACATTAGAAAAATGTCTGAAAATGATCAGAATGATTGACATAAAGCTGGACAGACAGAGAGCTTGCAGATGTAAAGAACATTTTGACACTGAATAGATGCAGCTGATATGACAGGCTCAACAAACAGTGAAATCCAGTGGTGCCAAAAACAACACCGAGCCAATTTTCTGTAGCCGTCCACATCTGCTACAGCCCCTGTTTCACAAAACAAGAACTGATTTAAACAATTCTCAAAGCTCTCTTGATGTGAATTGTATACTTTGAACATTTGCTGTCTCTCGGGATAATGCAGACGCTCCTGAATGTCTCTGTCTATCAAACACCGAGTGCTGCAATAAACGAGTTTTACCCTTCACTGGAGACAATGCAACAACGACAGGCAGCTACACAACACAAGAGACTAACGAGGGTCAGTCAGGACGTGAAGGAACACTAACAGGCTAACAGATCTGCATGTTAGCATGTACAGCAGAGGGGCTCGCACACATCTGCATGCTAAATTAAGTAGCATCCTTCATGAATACAATGCGCTCATGCACGAACTTACAAACACATGCAACTGTTTGTCTTCAAACAATGGGGAAAGAGACATACATTCCTGCCCTGGGTCATGAATTAACACACTCCCACACATCTGACAAAAAGGTGCACAAAAGCATGTAGTGGAGCATATTCATACGCAGCCTCGATATGCATATGTGCAAATATCTGGAGACAAAGAGGAAGCATGAAACAGGAGGAGAAGAAGGGGCTGGTTAAACGAGAGCTTGGCTCAGTGCAGCACGGTTAAGCCCCTGCATGTTCAGATGTTTCTTAGAGGGTTTATATGAGGAAGAATTGTTTTATAGCCTCTCCTCATTTATCTGCCCCCTCCCCCAACCCCCCTGCGCTGTAGCTTTCCCACTTCCTGCTCTCCACTCCACTGCCTTTAGCCTCCTTCTGTCTGATCTCCTCATGCAACTGGCAGCGAGAGGGGAAGCCTCCAACACCACCGCGGCGGCTTCAGTCTGGTCTGCTGGAGCTGTGGTAAGGTCAGAGTCCCTCAGAAAACACACATAGTCAGAAACACTCACAGCTCAGTCATAAAACAGGCATTTAAAGCATTCAGTCTCAAACTCCAACACTGAAACAACTTTCTTTGATACACTCACCAGCTACATGTAAATAGCTTATCTGCCAATCACATGAAAGCAACCTAATGTGTTTAGACCTGTAGATCAGTGCTAATTTTGACAGACCTTTCAAGTTTAGTTTTAGCTTTAACCTTCTGCCTAAAACATATTTTAGTTCTGGTCATAATTTAGTCATCTAAATTATTTTAATTTTAAACCAGTTTCAGTTGATGAAATTTAACAACATTTTAGTTGACAAAATCTCCAACTCCAATTCAGTTGACTAAAACACGAAGTGTCAAGTGTAAGGCATTTTTTATGTTTCCTTGAATTTCTGAAGTCATGTTTTCACTTGGATAAAATCAAACATGGGCGTGCTGGTTTGGTGGAGTGGTTAGCAACCAGCACCCCCATGTACTTGCTTCTGCCAGTCCAGGTTCGAATCCCGCCTGTGACCAGTTTGCAGAGTGTCGTCCCCTACTCTCTCACCCCCTTTCACAAGCCTATCCACTGTCTCTCCCCTATCAATAAAGGCACAAAATGCCAAAAAAATACATTAAATCAAACATCTAATAACCCTTTACTGAGTGCTAGTAAAGTTTGAATGTATAAATGAACAGTCACCTTTATTAAGGCTACCTAGCAGAGCATTTCAGTTACAATACCAGTACTGACAACAAATAGTGAACCTGCTCGACATGAATATATCAATTCATAAAGAGAGCAGCTCTGATTGGATCGCTCCACAACTTATCCCACCACCACCAACCACAGTAGCTGTGATTGGACATACACCTAACTTGTCTCTACATTCTCATTGACAAAATCAGGTCTGATTGGATTTAGTCTCTGTCAAAATTTTAGCCTAGTTTTATTTGTTGAGGAAAATGTCAGTTACTTTCATTTTAGTTTTTGCCCACATGCTCTTGTTTTTATAAGATATAGTCCAGTTTTCATCAGGGGAAAAAGGCTGATGGCTAAAACTATGATGAAAATAAATAGTCAACAAAATGAACACTGGTGTAGACAAGGTCAAGAGGATGTGCCGAAGCTCAAACTGAGCTTATAAAGGGTTTAGAAAGGTGGTTTGAGTGACTTTGAATACGATTTGCTTGTTGGTGCCACATGAATTGGTCTGACTGTTTCAGAAGCTGCTGATCTACTTTGTATTCACACATAACTACCTTTAGAGATTAAAGAGAATGGCCCAAAAAAGAAAATGTTCAGAGAGCAGCAGTGGGTTAAAAGGCCTTGTTAATGTCAGGTAAGAGAGGTAGAAGATGATGGACGGACAACTGACTCAAATAACCACCTGTAACAAACGAGGTTCTTTCTTAAAGCACATCAAATCAAACCCTCAGCACACTGGCAAAGCCAATCTTAACAACTACTGCTTTTCCTTAATCTTCAAACCCTGAGAATTCCTGAATGTTCTTGGTTGTATGAATGAGTGCCCATAGTGGCAAACATGACAGACTTTGATATTTTTATTACCCTTTTATCTTTGTTAGAAAAATACAATAACAGTATAAAGAGATGTATATGTATGTATGTGCTCTGGTCCATTTCACCCACAATAATATGTTCTATTACATGCACAGCAACAAGGCTGACTGTAAAGGACAGGCAGCGTAGGTGACCTATTGTGTGGTGTAATTAGAGTATTTTGCTGCAGATGCTGCATGGGGTTAAGGTCCTGTCACAGTTCATTACTTCATATCCTTCATATTGAGAGGAGCAGCCCCTGTGTGTGAGTGTGTGCATCAGTGTGTGTCTCATAAAAACCTGATGTCAAACAGGTTTTACTTCAAGGTGATCATGAGGTATTTGGTTATATCAGCGTTCAGTTTATGATTTTGTGTTTTAACAAAAGCAAGTTAAATACATTATTCATACAGAGCTCTTTCAGACAGTTACAAATGTTATATAAAAGTACAAAATATAAAAAAGAACATTTTCGCTTCTTACTTCAGGGACTTCAGTTTGTATATTTGCCAATAGAGGAGGTATTGGGTACACCATTGAAGATGGTTTCTCAGATATATTGTATGTTATGGCTAGATCGACATATGTCTTCTGCACCTCTGATCCACTTCCTATGTTTAAAAGTCGATTGGATTTTTAAAAAGACTTACTAAAAAACAGCCTGAATCTGAAGTCTATGATGAACACATGCAAATTAGATTTGTGTGTCCATTTTGTTTAAAATGACTGGGAGGAGTTTCTAAGTATTTACAAAAAAGTCTCACTTTTAGATATATGCCTGATGGAAATACACACTTTAAGATGAGTTTTATAGCATCAAAGTAGGTTATCTATAAATGCTATTCCTTAGCTTCGCGGTCGGGTCGGACAGGACTGGACTGGCCTGGATACTCAACTTCAGCAACAAGACAATTAAAACTAGAGCAAATTTATATTATTCAGACACGTCTTAGAGCACCGGGCTGTAAGTAGCGATATATGGCTGGCTACAAAACTACGATACTAAGTTTTCCAAAAATTGCTTGTTGTCACACATCAAAAACTACCGCTACGTAACTAGAAAGAGATACATTACCTCGTCGCTTTGCATCCTGTAAGTTGTTGAAAAAAGAAGTTGTAAAGAAATGCAGAGTTCTGAGGAAGGTCCAAGCTGCATTCATTAGCATCACAACAAACACACGCTTTGGCTTGGGTCTTTGGTGCGTTCCAGTTGTAGTCAGAAGTAGGAATTTCCGAGTAGGAAACTGCAACTGGAACGTCCCCTAAAGTCGGAATTTCCTACTGGGAACTTGGTGAAACTTCGCCTCCCCCGAGTTGACAATCGAAGATGGATGCCTCCAGTGTGAACAGTTATTTAGGTCCTGTAATAATCAATTTATTTGCACTTCTGACTGGGGTGTGTCGCTCTAGATCAGCTGCATATATAGTATTGTTAGACTTATATTTACAATAATGCTGCCATAGTGATAATCACATTCTTCATGTGATATTTGTGAACAACAACGCAGGGCGTGCTAACAACAGCTAACAATAGTCTGGTAGATCGGCATGTTTTTTCTGACTTCAACTGGAACGCTGATAAGTTGGAGATGATGTCACTCCCAGTTCCGAGGTTACTGGAACGCAGCATTACGACAGTCGCCGCGTGTGCTCATGGGTAGCAGAATCTTGTCACCGGTAATAGATTCTCCTCATAGCACCTTTAATAAAATGCATCTAAAATTGCCCCACTTTTAAATTTTAAGATGAAACTGTTAGCATCTATGCTATTCTCTGTATGAGCAGCCACTTGATGCTGTTGTCCCACCTCTTACTGCTCAGAGGTGGGATTATTGGACTGTGCCACTTTAGGCCCATCACAATCACTGTTGATTGGAACTTGGCAAGATGGATTTGCCTGATTACAGACAGTGAATCAGGCAGGTCCAACTGTACCGTGTTGTTCTTGTGCAAAGGCAAGGATAAAAGTCAGTCGAATGAATAAGGCCTACAAAATCGAAGGAACACTGAGTTATCTGATCACAGAGGGCTAAACTACTCAGAAGAGTGATCAGTTTTCAGAATCTGAATATCAGAAAAACTTTAATAATCCCAAGAGGGAAATTCAGTTTTTTTCCTTTGCTTTTACACACAGTGCAGCAGTAATGGAAATCAAATTATGACATTAAAATAGATAAGAATAGGAAAAAGAGTAATAAAATCAAGTAAGCAGGTTGCACCCTGCAGAATCTTCAAACTTTATCAACTTTCAGGGGAATATATAAGTAAAGTAAGACTGTGAGCAAGGCCGAGGAATATAAATGATTAACATTCCCCGTATTTACAATATAAATATGATATTACAGCACTGTTTGACAGTAGACACATTTGATCTTAAGACAACAGGTAAACCATAACGACTGCCAGCCAAACCCCCCCCCCCCCCCAAAAAAAAACATTCATATAAGAGTCCATGATCAGAAAATGCAAGAATACAAGTATACATTAAGAATAAAGGTAAATCTATAGAATTATAGTTGTTCCAGTTGCATCAATGAGATTCGATTATGAAACATCCTGTGTGGATGCTTGAGCTCCAAACAGAGGCAGATGTTTCATGAGAGAAAGGTTTTCTACAGAAATTGTACAAACATGTCCAGAGAATGAAAAAAGAAGCTTATTATGAAAATGAAAAAGCCACAGTGGAGAAGGACAAAACATGAAGAGCAATGGATGAGCATATAAAAAGGCAGAGAGAGGTGGTGGGGGAGGGGGAGGGAGCAGAGGTCTCTTAACCTGGTGCGACGGGGCGTGTGCTTGTAAATAAACATCAGCCTGAGATTATTCTGAGCACGAAAGCCCAGACCGTGGGGCCCTGAGGTCAGAGTGGGCCCATACCTGGCTCTCACACAGACACACACATGCACACTCTCTTATCTGCACCCACACCTACAGAGGCCAATTCAAATGGCACAGGAGAAAACATGAAACAGACACATACTTTGGGGATATAAAAAAACCCACAAGCATGCATGCATCTAAACACACACCCATCTGAACACACAGAAGCACAAACCCAAATACAAACTGACAAAGGCACACAAACACACACTGCGAGACAAAAACTGGATTTAAACAAAGAGAATAAGAGCGCTGCTGACAAACACACAAACATGGTGCCCACAGACTCACAAAACATGCCATACGAGCCTGTGCACACACACACGCACACACACACATGCCGTCTTTGTACTGTTAACACCCCAGATGTCTGCAGACATCCAGTCATCCTGAGCTTAGACGCTGTGTGTCATCCATTACATTTTTTTGTTCTTTGCTTGTTTGTTTTTGAGGAATGGCCTGATGAGTCCAGACACTGGGACGTGGGATTATTCACAGTGACATAATATGTCGCTCCATTCACAGCACACTCATGCTAATCCATCAAGTGCGTCTCCCATCCTGGAGATCAGGAGGAGTGTTAGGGGGCAAGCTTCACCTCTGCCTGAACCCCAGTGCCCCCTCACTGGGATGTTACTGCTGTTCTGTTTTCTAAAGCGAGATGCTGTAACAAACTTCAGACCTCTTTATTCTCCAGAATAGTTTGGGATTATTACCTCTGCCAAGGAGGTCATGTGTTTGCCAGCAGTTTAGTGAGTTTATTTGTTGGATCGTTTGTTTGTTGGAGCTGAACAGGGTACCTCCAAAAATAATGAATGAAATTGGTCTAAATCTGTCTGAATCTCTAAAACTCATGATGGTGTGTTACAATGCCCTAACCTTGCGCAGCAGCTGGATCAGCCTGACTCAATGTCCATAATCAGGCAGATCCATCTTTCCAAGCTCCATTCTACAACCATCAACCCTGTACTCTACTCTGTTAAGTCTTGATTATATTTGTCTTGTTTCAATTTTTATTTTTTATTGTATTTTATTTGACCTTTATTTGACCAGATAAATCCCATTGAGATCAGGATCTCAATAACAAGGGTAACCTGGCCAAGGGGTCAGCAGCACACGCCAGATATCAATAAAAATGAAAAATAAAATAAAATAGGTTCAATTTGATGAGTCCCTGAGTCTCTGCTTCTGCTAAGGTTCTTTGTAAAAATTTTAGACGAGTTTCACAAATAAATTCTTACTGTTATTGCTATGATTCAATCACAACTAGAAGAGCTCCATGAGCACAAACATAACCCAGGATTTCTGGCATAGTTTTATTACTGAAAATGCGAAAACTGTCCTACCTCCCAAACAAATCCTTTAAAATGCTCCAGGATCTGCATGTAGACTTGAATCACCATGGAATTCCAAACCTTTTTACCTTCAGCCATGAGCAACATTCCCTGAAAATGTTTTCAAAATCTGTGATTTTAGTAACAAATCCTACTCCCTTAGTTGAGCTAAATATGGCCTCTAACGCTAATGAAAAAAAAGATAATGAAGATCAAGCAATTACTGTTATGTTTGTTTTGTCCATAGTTTTGTCTTGTGATGTAAACAAATCTGTTGTTGTATTTTTGGCCAAAATAAGTTGTGACAAAAAAGGTTCAATTGATTTAACAGAAGCAAAGTGGTGTTATAATATTGTTAAATAAATTATGAAGTACTTTGAATAATGATTCAAATTATGATTGGTGCTGTAATGAAGCAGCTCTTCACATGTGTCTTAATCCATAAGTTAATTAGAGATGTTTAGAGAGCAAAAACCAACAAGACAAATGCTGGCAAAAACATAACCTCCTTGGCGAAGGAACAAAACCGGTAACATTTTTGTTAAAACTGATGCTCTTACTGTTCGATGCTGGGGGACAGGTAGAGTTTGGGGAAGACCTGGGTCGCCTCAGCATCCTCAAAGCTCACTGAGAGAAGAGCGACGTCCTCTCCAGGGTCTAGAGCTGTGTCCTGAAAAAGACAAACAGAGTGAATGAGAAAAAAGGCAAACAAGGCAATGCAAATTCTTTCTTTCTCCCTTCCATCCATCCATCCATCCATCATTAGTCTATGATCTGTACCCCTTATTCCTTTCAATATTGCACAGCACTGGAATCTTTCCCGGTTTCACTGGCTAAGATGCAAGGCACACCCTGTTCTGGTCGTCAGCCAATTCCAGGCCCAACACATAGAGACAGACAACTATTTACAGTGCTGTGAAGAAGTATTTGTTCTCTTCCTGATTTCTTTTTCTTTTTTTGTTTTTTTGCATATTTGTCACACTTCAATTTTTTAGATCATCACACAACTTTTAATATTAGACAAAGATAACCTGAGTAAATACAAAACGCAGTTTTTGCTGTGATTGATGAAACCATGAATTCTGCCGTCTTGTAAAAAATCCTGAAGGAGAACATTCAGCCATCAGCTTGTGACCTCAAGCTCATGTGCACTTGAGTTATGCAGCAGGAAAACGACACAAAACACACTAACAAGTCCACCTTTGAATTACTTAGTCTAATAAAAATAAGAATTCAGGTTTTGAATAGCCGAGTCTAAATCTGGACTTAAATCCAAACCTGACCTTAAACAGGCAGTTCATGCACGAAAACCTTCCAGTGTGGCTGAGTTACAACAATTATGTTTAAAAGAGTGGACTAAAATTTCTCCCCAGTGATGTGAAAGACTCATCGTTAGTTATCGCAAATGCTTTATGCAGTTATTTCTGCCAAGGGTGGCATGACGAGTTATTATGTTCAGGGGGGCAGTTCCTTTTTCATGTAGGTTTGGAGAGAAATCAAAAATGAAATCATCATGAAAGACTGCATGTTGTATTTACTCAGGTTTTCTTTGTCTTATATTCAAATTTGTGTGATGATCTGAAAAATCTAAAGGGTGACAAATATGCAAAAAAAAAAGAAAAGAAAAAAGGGAGGGGGCAAAAAATACTTTACCACAGCAATGTACACACAATCTCACAGGGCGAGGCAATTTATACTGCATTCACACTAAAACTAACAGGTCGATGCAGGTTTTTTCAAAGCAAGTTAGTCCACTAACAATCAGCAAGTGACTCCTTTCCCACTGCCAGCAGACCTGGGTCTAACCACCAGCAGACGAGCTGTTTTATTTTCCTCTGGGGCATGAAGCTGATGTCATCACGTTTATGACATCATCAGTGTGACAAAACTACGCCATGTGAACAATGGAAAGGAGCATGGAAGACATTGACTTTTTCTTTACTTTGTGCTTTTGTCCCTCTTTAAAAATGTACAAACTCAGTGCTGATGATGGAATTTGCTGATGAGACGGCAAAGAGTCACAAGTTACAGACGGAGGGGACAGGCGAGATGTTAAACTGTGGGCACGTTACACAGACGTCATCTGTAAATTAGCAGGTCGACCCGGGTGTGATGTTCCCAACCCGGGTTGAAATGCTGATTAAACCCTTTCAAACTGCCGACAGGAGCCGATTGTTACTGGGCTTAATCAGGTTTTTGGCCAGTCTGAAAGGGTTATTTGAGTCACCAATTAATCTAACCAGCATAACCAGCAACTCAAACATTCACTTAGAGGACATATAATCTTCAGACTAAGAGGCCCAGGCAAACCAGGGGATCAAACCAGTAACCCTCATACCATAAAATTCCATTTACAATCTATGTTTCTCATCTTTCCTCATTCTCTGACTCAGCTGATGGCTCAATCTGTGTGGTTAAAATAAAAGACTCATAATTATGCTATAGTGTTAAATTATTGAAATGAAATCCCAGATGATCATACACCATACGGTGTACACAACAAGTGTTCACGTCCTTAAACATTGACAGAGATAGAAGGTAGAAGAGGAAAGACACCAGAAGAACATCTGTTTTGCCTCACGCCACATTAACTCCAACAGCTGCACTGTGAGGCTGAGCTGATGACTGCGAGCTCCAATCAAATCATGTGTGAGATGGATGCAGAGGCCACCCGGAGCTGCTCCCTACAAACCTCGTCTGTCTATCCGAGGTTCTAATTTCTCCTTCTGTGATGAGTTTTCCTAGAGCAAGGCTACTTCTCTGGCGCTGTCATTAGTGCAATTCCACATCAAGTACCACTCCGGCCCCCTCTCCGCCAACAGAGGCTCGGCAGTGTTAATCAAATGTCTTACAGATGGTTTGAACTCATCCATTTGTTATAATCGCTGCACGCTGTGGTGAGAGGGAATCTAACCACCATACATGATGGACGGAGGCATGGAGCAACCAGTTTGCAGCGAGGCAACTTCAAATGTGATCAGGCCTATGGACTAATTTTACTAACTGACCATTGGTTTGAGAGAAAAACACTGAGGGGGCGGAAAGAGGGATTCCTTCACTGAGCATTTTCTCCCTGAGTGGATCGGAGATAATTTCTAAGCATGTAATCTAATGATATAAACAGTGTGTTCTAGTGAAAGAAACATTTACAGAGGCGTTAAAAAAAACAATAATTGGATTGGTTGCAGCTGAGGATTGTGTGATGGATGGCAAGAGAACTGGAGTACAAATCTATATATGATCTTAGAGCTGACAATCTCATTTAGAATAATTCTTAACTGGGAAAAGGAACTATGACTGATAAAAACCTACGTCAGAAAAACATGCCTGGTTCACATATTTCAACTGCAGCAATCACTGCAATGTGCGTCAGTCATACACAGTTAAGTGATGACGTATATGTAGGTCAGCTCAGGGATAGTGGTGCTCTGAATCCATTAACAAAAAGCCCATGTTTTAATCTATATTTGCTAAAAATACGCTACAGTCCTGCTCACCCCTTCATTATTTTCGTTGCTTTAACAATATCTTCAGAAATAAATTGAAATGTACCCAATTTATGTCATCAGGATCTTTTAATTGAAGGTCCAAAATACTTACACAAAAAAAAACAAAAAAAAAACAAAAAAAACATTTCTTACAAGTTACATATTGTGATTTCAAAGAGGGAACTGAAAAAAAGCATTTTCAGCAATAATGGCACCCCTCTTTAGTATTTTGTTGCACACCCTTTGGCCCTGATGACAGCCTCCAAATGTTTCTTGTAGCCATCTATAAGCTTCTTGCACTTCTCAGCTGGTATTTTCTCCCACTCTTCCGATGCAAATTGTTCAAGCTCTTGAACATTTGCAGGTTTCTTTTCCCCAATGGCAGATTTCAGCCATACCAAAGATTTTCAGTGGGATTGAGATCAGGACTCATTGCTGGCCATTTTAAAACAGTCCATTTTTTTCCTTTTCAACTATTCCTGCGTGCTTTTGGATGTGTGCTTTGGGTCTTTGTCTTGCTGGAGGGCCCACAATCTTTGACTCAAACCAAGTTTTCTTCCACTGGGTAGGACATTACGCTCTAAAATGTATTGATAATCATCTGATTTCATGATTCCTGTGATACGGTTAGGGCTGCCAAGATTAGTCGACTAGTCACGACGACGTCGACGATCAAAATCGTCGACGACTCATTTTATAATCGACGTCGTCGTTTAATATTTTTTAAACCTTATTTTCTCCTCAAAACTGCCGCTGTACTTTCAGCTGTCTCGTCTGCCGCTCTGTCCTTTACGCACATGCGCAGAAGTGGTATCCGGGGTCACCCGTGATGTCACCGGAAGAGTTATGCCCAGCAGTATCATGGCTAGCCGGCTACGGTGCTCGAAAGTTTGGGAGCATTTTTCCAAAATAAAGGAGAAAAGTGTGCAATGCAAAATCTGCAAAGCAGAAATGGCCTACCATGGCAGTACGACGGCGATGCACGAGCATCTGAAAAGAAAGCACGTCGTGGCTGATTTATTTTCGGACGAAGAAGGACAATCTCGGTAAGCTAATTGGCTAGTTAGCTGCTAACGTCAGCAGTGAGCTATCTACTTCATAGCGACGTGTTTGAATAGAAAACGTGATGACGCTAATGTTTCATAATGCTATGTTACAGCGCTAAAAAAATGTGTTCCTCTTCAATGGACAACTTTGTGACAAAGCCAACAACATGCACACCTCGGCAAGCAAATGCACTGACTGAAGCAATCCTGAACATGTTGGTGACGGACATGAGACCCCTGTCCATGGTTGGTGATTCAGGTTTCAAAGAGATGATCAAGCAGTTCAACCCAGAATACCATGACAGCTACCTACCAGGCCGATCACACTTCACCGCAATGATGGAAGAGAAATATGATAAAACCATTGAGAAGGTCAGTTTTTTTTCCTCTTTCTCTCAACACAAAATAGCAGTTTGTATTACAATTTAACACATTACATGATGAAATACTGAAGAATTTGCTGACTGAGCAATTAATTAATTAATCTTTGTTAAAGCATAAAACAAAAGCAATATAATGCAATTTTGTTACTGATATGTTGAATGTTTATTGTTACTGTATTTAATTTGATGTGACAACTAAATTGCTGAATTGGTAAATACATTTAAATCTTGATGCATAAACTGACAAATATTGTTAAAAAATAATATATGTACATAGAATTTTCCTCCAAATGCTAACTATACCAAATCATCTCATATCTTTAAGGTAAAGCAGACCCTTCGAGCAGTCCAAAGTTTCCTCACCCTGACTGCTGATGTGTGGACCAGTCGTGCAACAGAGGCGTACCTTGGTGTGTCTTGTCATTTTCTGAGTGAAGATTGGAAGATGAAGAGCTTCAACCTTGCCACCATGCCTCTTGAGGAAAGGCATACTGGTGCAAATATAATGACATGGATTGAAGAGGTGTTGGCAAAATTTGACATCTTGCCCACCAAAATAAAGGCAGTAGTTCACGACAGTGGGTCAAATATGGTGGCAGCAATGCGACTGCTTGAAGAAAAACACGGATGGGCCTCTATCCGCTGTGCTGGACACACTCTCCAGCTCGTAGTCTACACTGCTCTCAAAGAAACCACCATCAGCAGAGCACTAGGTGCTGCTAGGCAGCTAGTGGAGCACTTTAAGAGAAGTGAGCTGGCCAGTACAAAGCTAAAGATGAAACAGGAGCAAATGAATGTGAAGAAAAATGCTCTGATCCAAGATGTCCGTACAAGATGGAACAGTACATTCCACATGATTGAGAGACTTCTGGAACAGCGCTGGCCTCTCACTGCCACTCTTTCAGATCCTGAGGTAACTTCAAGGGGGAAGCATTACTTTGACTTGAAGCCAGAGCAGTGGGCTCTGCTTGAAGAACTTAAGCAAGGGTTGGCGCCTTTTGAGACAGCTACTGTTTACCTTAGTGGACAGCAGTACACAACCGTTTCAGGTCTTCCACAGGTAATCAAAGGGCTGACACGGTCTGTACACCAAAGTCAATTTGAGACAAGTTCAGGAAAGTCTTTCATTGCCACTGCGGAAAAAGGGATAACACAGAGATGGGGGAGTATTTTCACTATCTCAGCAGAGAAAGAAAACCCAGTTATTCTCTCAGCTGCACTGGACCCCAGATACAGAAAGCTGAAGTTTCTGGCTCCCGAAGATGGCATCAGAGTGCAGGGTACTATTGAAGTGCTCGCTGTCAAAGAGGCAAATGCTGGGACACATGAGTGTGCACAACAGCAGAGGGCCACTGGTTCAGGTAGAGTTGAAAAGACAGCTCTGGACTCCCTTCTTCAGTCTGACTCAGACAGTCAGAGTGAAAATGATGAAGAAACTGTCCAGGAGGACCAAAAGGTTCAAGTTGTGAGAAGTGAAGTTCAGCTGTACTTTGCAGAGGCCACACTCTCTAAAAAGGATGATCCTCTTAAATGGTGGAGTGAAAATGAGGGACGCTTCCCCACGCTATCAAAGCTAGCTAAATCTTTTCTGTGCATCCCTGCAACCTCCACCCCATCGGAGCGCATGTTCTCCACAGCAGGGAACATCTGCTCTCAAAAGAGAACAAGCCTTTCTCCAGAACATGTAGAAATGCTAACTTTCCTGGCTATGAACAAGAGCCTTGGTAGACTAGGATTATGTAGAGTCAGAGTGTAGTAAAGTTAAATACAGTTGTGACTGAGCACTGAGCACAAAATGCACTTTTGCTGTACATGGGTGAGAGCAAAACTTGTCTTTGTGGATAATTTCTTCAGTTTTAGGTGCCTACCTCATTTGATTTTGTCTCACTTTCAGTACTTTAAAATGTAGCTATGTCTAATGCCAGAGACAAATGAAGCAAAGAAGAACCTATACAAGTATTTTTTTTGTTTTCTCTCACCCAGTGCCTTGTTTACCTTCTTTAACTCAGCTGTTAACTCAGCTGTTTGCTCATTTAAAGATTTGTTTGATGTCAGAGAAGAGTGAAATGTGTTTTCAGCTATTTCCTTTTGTTGATATTTTGTGTTCTTACTACTGCAAAGTATTTATAGTGTAACTATACATAGTGCATAGTTTTGGGTCCATTCTAGACCAGAGTTGTGCCTTCAAAATGCACTTTTGCTGTACATGGGTGAGAGCAAAACTTGTCTTTGTGGATAATTTCTTCAGTTTTAGGTGCCTACCTCATTTGATTTTGTCTCACTTTCAGTACTTTAAAGTGTAGCTATGTCTAATGCCAGAGACAAATGAAGCAAAGAAGAACCTATACAAGTATTTTTTTTTTGTTTTCTCTCACCCAGTGCCTTGTTTACCTTCTTTAACTCAGCTGTTTGCTCATTTAAAGATTTGTTTGATGTCAGAGAAGAGTGAAATGTGTTTTCAGCTATTTCCTTTTGTTGATATTTTGTGTTCTTACTACTGCAAAGTATTTATAGTGTAACTATAGATAGTGCATAGTTTTGGGTCCATTCTAGACCAGAGTTGTGCCTTCATTTTATTTTGCACTATCACATCAAAAAAATGTCAGAAATGCTGCTACAAGCTGCAAAGTTCATTAAAAGTTGAATGAACTATCATCTTAATTGTCTTCATTTTTAGTACATACCTTAAACACTTGAAGCTGGAAACTAATGATGTTAGCTGTATGATACAGTAAGCTGCAATTTATGTATGATCCGATTAGTCGACTAATCGCAAAAAATAATCGGTGACTAGTCGACTATCAAAATAGTCGTTTGTGGCAGCCCTAGATACGGTCAAGGCCTCCAGTGCCCGATGCAGCAAAGCAGCCCCAAACCATTATGAAACCTCCACCATGCTTAATTGTTGGTAGGGTGTTCTATTCCTTATAGGCTTTCAAGAGGTGGCACTTAAAACTGCCTAATCTAAATGTGACTGCATGATCATAGTAGCTAATGAAGTATAATTTACAAACCTTAATATGTGAACATTACTTCTGCCAAGTTTGAGTCTGATAAAGTGATGTAGAGCAAAGTTAGAGAGGTTTGTAAAGAAACTGTACTGTCACATTGTGTACTTAAACTTCATGGGTGCCAATAATGATGAGTAGGACTGTATGTGGCAAAATAAGCTATGAGGCACAATGCATTCATCAAGAAAGCCTGGAAAACCTAACAGTAACCCCATAGCTGTCTTTGTCCCTCAAGCATTCAGATGTACAACGTCTCACTATGAGGAGTAAGAGGAAGACAGGAAGGAGCAGTTGCCAGCCAGTAATTTATATATTTATATATATATATATTTAGTTATATTTTTGTTTAGATCTATTGTTTCTTTTTTAACACATTATTTTATCTGTCATAATCAACAGGGAGTTTTCCCCAAAGGGACTAATAAAGTACTTTCTACTGTAATATAATGTAATGTAATGCAATGTAATCTAAAACTTCTGAAGTGTTAGGATAATCATAAAAATCATCAACAGAATGTCTGATCTCATTCTCTTTAGATTAGTTTTTTTAGGAAGCTGGCATGTTGATATTTACAGAGAATGTTAAGATGTGAACATTTAATTTATTTAATTTTACTGTGCCACTACACTCAAATAAGACAAACAGAAAACTGCATCACATATGTCAGTGCTCAAATTGAAGTGTGTCACTTTAATTAAGCTTATGAAACAATCCAAAGGATGAGTCAGACACTTCTGCACGAATGTTATATTGAAATCTCATTAATTATTTAAATCTCCAGTTAAACTGTCAGGATCAGGCAGTTTCGTGTTCATGATAGGAGTCCTTGGATCTGTTCTCTATTGTGTAAAACACACCAGACAGCCTGTTTTATTATCTGTGAGCATCGGTGAGATTTATTAGTATGTACACAAATATCAAAAATGCAGCTCTGCGTTGCAAGAAAACATTTAATCTTGAGTGTGTTTTCTTGTTTCTTGGCAAATTTCCCCAAGTGGATCAATAAATATCCACCTGTCTATCTATGCATGCTGTGGTGCATAGGAATATGGAGCACTGAGCAGTGCTCCAAAATAAAACCATGCCACGGCATGCTCATCATCAAAGTTATGGACTATTTACTGGTACATGAGTGTTGCTGTGCATCCCGTGTGAGTTAAACAAGCTCATTAACATGTGTTTCATCTTGCTGATGTGTGCCAATTTCTTGACTGTGTCCTCAAAATAGCAAAAACTCTCTGAGACACAGACTTCAGACCTTCGATCAGGTACAAGGAAGTTTAAAGAACAGTCAGTTACCTAAAGTCAGAAACACTCCTGCATTGTGACTGGCCACTCCTCGTTTACAGAAAAACACACCCCTGGTTTCTACCTATTTGCTTGTGAATAGGTAGAAATCAGGACAGACATCTATATTTCTTACCAAAGCACTTTGCACCAGGCATCAGACAGTCCCAAGGTGGGGGTTACGGAGGACCTTTCTGTGTGTAGTTTGCATGTTTTGGACTTTGTCTAGGTACTTCTGTTTCATTTTACAGACCAAGAACATGCTTGTTTGGGTAAATGGTGACTCTGAATTTCCTTTAGGTGTGCATAGTTGAATGTCCCTATACAGTGAGTCAGACTTGTGCGGGTGGAGACCAGCTAAGGGAGCACCCCACCTATCGCCAAGTGTCAGCTTGGGTGACAGGTGGGGTGCTCCCTTGGGCGGGCTCCCCTTGGGTGGGCTCAAGTTCTCCCACAACCATGAATAAAGGGTTTAAGATGATGGGTGGATGACCAAAGAGAAGAAAAAGAGGAAGGGGCAAATGTACAGCAGATATGCTGGCCCAAAGGTCAACACATAAAAACCATCAGTATTGATTATGAGAGCAGAGTTAAAAAATTTGGACAAAATTTTTTTAATAATGGTATCGGTATTAGTGACAATGAGTTCAACTACATTCACATATCTAATACAGAGAAAAATCGACAATATTCACAGTCCTATCCAATGATACAGACCTGGTATGATGCCCATATGTCATCACCATGTTTGAACAGAGACATCTATCTGAATAACTAACAAATTAGAACAAAATTTGAAAAACAAAATTTAATTTTTTTATTGTAAAAATGTTATGTCACCAGGAACTTTGGTTTATATTTATTTGTGTTAATTTGTCCTCATGAAGAAAAGCAATGTTTACTTTCATATGGAAAGAATAATGACAGGAAAAGAAAGATCTGTGTCACAGTTAAGAGCACACTGTCAGATCTTCAACTGGCAAACAATAATAAAGGGAATATTTTTTTACTCTTGAAATATTCTTGTTTATTTCTCTCAAAACTATGGGATCTGGATCAAGAACTGTGAAGAACCAGAACTGCTACAAACAACCAGATACTGAACAATTATTTAGAAAATAAGAACAATATCCAACCTGACATTTTGGTCAGATTTGAAATTATTCACCAAAGAACTTCTCATTTCCATTGGCTAACATGAATTTCCAGTGTAAGAGTCATTAATGAGTACTTCTTGGGTCTGCACTGGCTCATATTGTGGCACATGGAGAAATCAACAGTCACAACAATGGCTGCTGCTCCACTTACCGCCTTGTCATGGCAGATAACATAGATATTAGGGTGGGGGGATGTAAGGACTAAAATGCAGGCAGTGAAAATAGCTGGGTGTGTGGTACCCAAAAGTGTTGCCTGATGGAATCAGCTCACATCAATACAGTGAACATCAGTACATAAGAGCTGCTCCGTGTCTCACAGCGGCGCTCCAAGACTCAGACGATAAGCGACAGATAGGAAGAGGCATGGAGACATGATTGTGGGGAGGGTTTGTGGTTTGGGAAAAGATTGTTTTGCTCCAGTTTGTGGCTGTCATGTCCCATTCAGATCCTTCAAGGTGATTTAATGGATGCCTCCTCCAGACTGGGACAGGGTGAACCGACAGATGAGACGCAACAGGAAGGTGAGAGGGCCAGATGAGGGACGAGGGGCAGCAGTGTTCGTACTGACGCTGGACATCCCCCGATCGGCTCAAACCAAAGGCGCTGTTGAAGGGAGAGCCTTTCTGTGGAGTGATTCAGCCTCATTTTGTCCCAGCAGACAGCAAAGAGCTGTCACAAGTCATATAGAATCAGGGAAACAGACGAAAACTCAAGGCAGACCCTTTAACTTTTAGCTATTGCCATTCTAAATTAGTGTGCTGTGTGAGGAAGCTGAAGTTAACTACATAAAATAATGTCTTGTTGAATAAAATTATCAGTGATTCCCAGTCAAACGTGCTCTTGACTGTTATTTCTCTGCAGACAGGAGCAACATCACGAGGGGCTGTGAAGTGATAAAACCCTCCAGATATCCTTGAATCTCTGCTGCTACTATGGAGTATTTAAGAGCTGAATTAATTAAAGAAAACATTTTTTATGAAACCTAAGTGGAACTGCTGAGTTAAACCATTAAAACATTAAATAGCATGGCTGGCATTATATATTTGATAGTTAAAGTCAGTGGTAGTAATTCTTATTTGAACTGTAGGGAGCGGATCAAATGGAAAATATAAGTGCAGAAGCACAACAGGGCGACTTCAGCATTGAACCGTTGAGGACATAGAGGGCGCTCTTGTGTCTGGCTCTGTTTACATCTACTTTAGGATGGCAAGTTTTTCAAGGTAACTTCAAGATACAACAAAACTAAACATCAATAAAGAATGATGCCTGTTCTCCTGCTCTGAAGAGCAAACAGAAGAGGCGTTTCAGGCTCTACATTTTGAGTTATCCCATAACTACATGAGTAAGTATCAAATAGTTAGCTAGCTGTTGTTAGCAACATACCAACTCAGTCCTCAGTTTTTGTTTACTTTGTCCACTTTTATCTGCAAAGCAGTGATTCTCAACCAGGGGTCTGCAGATTCCTAGTGGTCCATGGTGAAGCTGAAAGGGGTCCTTAAAATTAAAATTTATTTTAAGAAAAGATCCTATGACATTTATAAAAATAGGATTATGTGACTGAGACCTTTATCTTCTTAAAGGGACTGTGAGGAGTTTCTAAGTAATTACAAAAAAGTCTCACTTTTAGATACATGCCTGATCGAAATACACACTTTAAGATGAGTTTTATTGCATTAAAATAGGTTATCTATAAATGTTATTCCTTAGCTTCGCGGTTGGATCGGAAAGGGCTGGACTGGCCTGGATACTCAACTTCGGGAAAAAGACAATTAAAACTAGAGCAAATTTATATTATTCGGACACGTCTTAGAGCATCGGGCTGTAAGTAGTGATATATAGCCGGCTACAAAACTACGATAATCAGTTTTCCAAAAGTTGCTTGTTGTCACACATCAAAAACCACCACTACGTAACTAGAAAGAGATACATTACCTCGTCGCTTTGCATCCTGTAAGTTGTTGAAAAAAGAAGTTGTAAAGCAATGCAGAGTTCTGAGGAAGGTCCAAGCTGCATTTAGTAGAATCACAACAAACACACGCTTTGGCTTGGGTCACGTCTTTTGGTGCGTTCCAGTTGTAGTCAGAAGTAGGAATTTCCGGGTTCTGCGTAAAAAAAATGCAACTGGAACGTTCCACGAAGTCGGAATTTCCTACTGGGAACTCGGTGAAACCTCGCCACCCCAGAGTTGACAATCAAAGATGGATGCCCCCAGTGTGAACAGTTATTTAGCTCCTGTAATAATGAATTCAATTGCACTTCTGACTGGGGTGTGTTGCTCTAGATCAGCTGTATACATTGTATTGTTAGACTTATATTTACAAAAATGTTGCCATAGTGATAATCACATTCTTCATACAACAATGCAGGGTGTGCTAACAACAGCTAACAATAGCCTGGTAGATCAGCATGTTTTTTTCCGACTTCAACTGGATCTCCGATAAGTCGAAGATGATGTCACTCCCAGTTCTAAGGTTACTGGAATGCAGCATTACGCAGTCTCATGGGTAGCAGAGTCTTAATGTCGCCGGTGATAGATTCTCCTCATAGCACCTTTAAACTACAGAGGGTAACAAAACATTTTTCTCTCATGAAATCTGTTTCACAAGTGCAATTTATTTATTTAAGTTTGTATAAAACATACTTAACAGGATCTGCACCTTTTTCAAAAGACACCCCTACTGTTTCAGTGGGCATACATCATTCAGGTTTAAATAATGATTTTATGGTGAATCACCTGCAGGAAAGTTTTGTGGGAAAACTCACTAACATGCAAGATTCAGGTTAGCATATCAAATTTTGTGAGTGTTGCAAACAAAAAAGAAGATGATAGGCACAATTACCAGAAGAAGAGAATTAGAATAGGAAAAAGAAGAAGAAGAACATCATAGAAACCCCACACCTGATCTGGTCTGCAGGGTAAATCAAAAATATGTGTGGGGACGGCACCCCAAAAAGGTTGCCAACCACTGGTGTAAAGCACTGGAATTTGAGCAATTTGACAGGTTTATGTCTCTGGCAATAAATAAAAGAAAATAAGTCAGACTCCACATTTTCTGTGTTTTGGCAAAAGTTTCAATGTTTTGACTTAGAAGCTAAAATTATCCATCAATCCACTCATCCATTACCTAATGCCTTTCAGAGTCGTAGGGGGCTGGAGTCTTTCCCAGGTGACACTGGACGTGAGGCAGGGTACACCCTGAACCAATCACTAACCAATCACAGGGCCACATTGAGAGACAAACAACTATTTACACTTTTCCCCATTCCTGCAGCCAATTTAAGAGTCACCAAATAACTTTCCAAGTATGCTTTAAGGCCACAGTGCCTGGAGCAAACTCTTGTATGCACAGCAAAAATATAAATAACCAAACAAATAAAACCCCCAAAATGACACCAGGTTTGAACCAGCAACCCTCTTGCTGTGAAACACGCTGCCCTCATGAAGAATTTGAATTTTCATCATGCAGTTTTCTCCTTATTATTTTAATTAGGCCATATCTGAAAAATAATCAAAGAAATGGTACATGGATAAAATTTATCCTAAAAGGAAGCTTTTTCATTTTTTGAGGAGAGAGGCCAGCAACAACAGATTTAACCTGGTAACAGTTACTAAGGAGGGTCGGGCTAGATTTTGGGTCACATCCTGCAATGGGTGGAGTTTTTGACTGTTGTTATATTGTTTATTCTACAGCATGTCTCTCCACCAGATAATCAGGGATTTGCTGACTTTAGTCGAATGGGGACCTTTGCTTAAAATTAACCCGATTATCTTCAAGTGTGTACTCTTGCCTACTCTGAGGAGACACTGCTTCTATAATAAAAGTGGGCTGTTTTAAGAAGGTAGAGTCCAGAGGGGGCAAACCAATGGTTTATTTGACAGCTGGGTTTGGTTATAAGATACACCATGTTCTGGAGGGTGTCCTTAAACTGTGGAGGTAATGTGGAGGTATTTTAAAACTGGTGATTTTCTGTTCCCATAACTTTGCAAAACAACAAGTTGAGCAAAAGATCGTTTAATGAGAGCAGAAGATGACCTTCGCACTTGATTGCCCTGAAACCATAGCTTTAGTCAAAACAGAAGAACTCTTTTCTCTGTAATGAAATCAAAAGCCTCAAAAATGGTCATTAATTTTCCAGAGAAACACACATCTCCAGCCCTTCAAACCAAATACACTCCAGGGCAAAGTGCTGCTCGCTTATGTAAAGAGTTATTAGAGAAGTAACATTAAAAAAAGCCTCTGCTCCACAGGCCACAGGCAGCACCTTAATGAAGAGACTCCTTTGACGGTAAGTAATGAGCGCTGAAGCTGCCTGGGTCAGAGGACTGAGAGACGGGCGGGGCGTCCTGCAGGGGTGTTGGCTGGACGTTAAGCAGTATTTACTACACGTCCTGGGGCCATCTGACTCAAGTGCTGCAGGACTGGATTTAAGAGAGCGGCCAGAGAGAGTACACGCCACTGTGTGTACGGACATCAAGGTTAGAGGGTGCCTCGGAGTCAAACCCTTTCACGTGGCCACCAACCCGGCGTCCTCCATCCTCCTTACTCCTTCAGACACATGAACACACACACACACACACACACACACACACCAAGGCACAGGCTCTGCTCCCTGTGTCTGTCCTTGTGTCTCCTGATGCCCCGGCCCCTGGCATCTCCTCTGTGTCGCATGTGACAGGTTGGAGATGTGACAGCTGTCCTTATGCCAGACCAAGTCTGGCCAAAGTCACAACACACACAAACACACTCATCTGCGAATGCAACATGGGGGCTCGACTGCAGGGCGAGTTCGGAGGAGGTGAGGGCACTTTGTCCGCTTTCTTCGCCCAACTTTAAATGTCATGCCCAACGTAATGGGGCGGCTTGACTGACAGCACGGTTGTTGTGCAAGGACGTGTCCAGCTTCTAGGCGAGCGGCTCTGAGTGCCCCAGAACAAACGCTGGACACGGTGCAGCTCCACTTCCTGATTACTACAATAAATACAAGGCAGAGGCGGCAATTCAGGGGGGACTATTTTAGGAGCTGTGCACCTTTACTTGAGTTTCTGGACTGTGTGAGGGTGCTGCCACTCACAAGATTTTTGGTTCATGTTGAATCATTTTTCTTTTTTCTCTTTCCATTTTGTCTTTTCTTGCCTTTCCTCATTAGGACAGAGACAGTGGGTTGACAGGGTGGCATGGCACCCTGCTATCTGCAGTCCAATTATAGAGTTATTGGCTCAATATCTGCTATTTTATATTAAAGATGGCACCTTAATAAGATTTCTCAGTTCATCTGACCTTGGTGGTACTTCTGGACCCCTCGCAGCATCTTTTTAAAAACTGAGGGTGACACAAACAGGAAGAGGAAGTGCAGGGAGCAGATGATAGCAAGGCTAGTGGCTAACAGGATCATTCACCACCGGGAGGCCATAGGCTAGGGCTGAACGATTAACCACATTTCCATCATCATTGGATATGAAAATGAGCAATGAACCCACTGTAGAGGACACCTCTGAGGGGATACATCAGTGGATAAACACAGACAAATACAATGTATCTTCCCCCAGAGTGTTTCTCTGGCTGCCCTCTCAAGCTGCAGCTCCATTTTCCTGCTGAATCTGTCCTTAAATGTGCTCTGTGCTTGGCCTAAAGCAGCATGGCCCAATCACCTCCATTAGAGCAGAAAGAAGTGGGAGGTACAAGCATTACCACAGCAGCAAGTGACTGCTTGTGCAAGAGATTAGCATAGATGCTAACAGCTTCAGTATCAGTTTTATCAGATCTGGATGATATTTCGTCATTACATGAAAAACACTGAAAGTGGGTCTTAATTGAAAATATTTTTTGCCCCAGTTCTGACTTGTTTGGACAAAAGTCTATTCTACCAAGTGACTAACATTTAGTACTTCACACATTATCCCTCTAGTGCCTTTCACAATAATCAATAAATCAATTAACCGTGCAATAAAAACGTCCTCGGTAAGTTTGCCGGCCTCAATAAGCTGGCATGTGCATGCATGCTTGTTTTCCTCCTCTCTGTCTACCAAAGAGGCTGAATGGGAAGATGGCTCACTCTGTCCAACTTTCTTAACACCGAGGTGCATCGGTTCTATAGCAGGTTTAACAGATTTATAGCGGAGTGAGCATCTGTCAGAGATGCAATCTTTGTGGGGGAGGAGGGCCCCTCGTGCGTACACACGGAGAGAGCTGAAGCGTCCAGAGGAGTAACAAGGAAACAAACACTAATATGAATGATGGCACAAAAGCTACGCTTCTTAGGTTGGCTGCCACAGCCCAAGTACGGGAATATTCTGGTTTTAAAAAGAATGAACAAGGTGTGAGGTCATGAGCACCGACAAGCCAATATGTCGTATTTGTTTGAAAGTAGTGACGACTGAGAAGAAGAAAGGGAGGTACAGTGGAGCCTTCGTCCTGACAGTCAACGCTTACTGTGACATTTGGTCGGCAAAGTAAATATTAATAAAATCGCAAAATTGGGTGCAGTCACAGACAGTGTTGTTCACTACATTGCAAAAGAAATGCAACCCTTCAATACGGTTGAAAAGCCAGCATTGTAACAAACGTTTGACTGACAGTATGAATTGACTGGGAGAAGTACATGTCACAAACAATTCAGTAATTGTATAAACTCCATTTTATTTATTGTTTTTATTGTTGTTTGTGTTTTTATTGGAGCTTTTTCTTCTTTATAGAGACAGGGTCTATTTTTTAATGTTTTTAATTTGTATAATTTTTTTTTGTTTACATGCAATTTTGCCTAAAAGAGAGTCCATTTAATTTTCATTGATATTTTTCCTATTTTTTTATTTTGATTATTATATTGTTTGATTTATTTTATTTAAAAGATCTTGACCTTCAAATTACAGTTAAATACTCTTAAGAAATTAAAGTTTATTGCTTTGATATGGTGTTCTCACTTTATTGTGACATATATTATAATTACATTCATGAAAAAATTAACAAAAAAAAACAAAATGATATTGACAATAATATCGTTTATCAGCAATAATTTTTTTGGACAATTATCGTCCAGCAAAATTTGTTATCGTGACAAGCCTAGTGAAATATAGTGAAATTTATACTCAGCAGAGACAAATATGGCAAGGAGAGGTCAACGATCTACCCTTGGATCTGTTTCTAGTGTTGTCACTTTAGTCCACTTGTCTCCACCCACCTTCCTTCCTTCGCCAACGCACCAAACACAGCATCGTGTTGATTTGCTGTTCATCATGAGACTGGGGTCCACACTCAAGATTTGCTGCTTAACAGAAGTTTCTTTTTGCTGCCATGATGGATTCATGTTGGGTTTTGGATGTACAGTATGTGTATATACGAATGTATATGTGTAATGTATACATGTATATATGTATCTATGCATATATGTGTATCCAAAAAATGAAGAGCTCTTCTTTAGCCTGCTCTATTGTACAGCGTCTTCAGATAACACTTGTTATGATAGGTGCTATACAAATAAAAATTGATTGAACAGTCCATCTGGTGTGTCGTGTCAATGTTAATCATCACTCAAAGACCATTTATCAAAATAAGATTAACTGCCCATCAGGGTTTACAAAGACAGATAAGGGAGGGATTGGATGAAGTAAATCGAATATTCTTTTGGAATAAAAACCTTTAATTAGAGTCATGATAAACAAATGCATTTGAGATTTTAAGGTCACATTTTAGATGAGAAAATGCATTAGACAGGTTCACGGCTTTGAATTTAAAGCACTGTTGTGTGTTTATAATGACGGTTGCTAACAATACAAGACTAAAATAACGTCCTGGGGCCCTATATATTGTGTTGGCACAGATATGAGAACCAACTTGATCTGGTCATTCAATTAGGGGGTTTTCAAACATGAGGGCAAATAAGATCTTCTACACTGAATATAGTGTAGCTTCTCCAAGCCAAACTGCCATGTTATAGATCCATAGGACCTTAATTACAAATTTTGACTCTCGTAAATTACATTGAAGCTTTGGTCATCGTGAAAAGTAGGTTTGGATTACCTCAAAGAAGAGAACATTTAATTTTTTTTTTTTTTTTTTTTGCTGCAAATCTTATTAACAGGGTTGATCCAAAACAGTGAAAAATCCCATAAGCTTTTAGTCGAAAGACCAAGCGAGATACTTTATTATTACTCTATATTCAGCACTGGGCTTGCCATCCAGTAACCCTACACACCAGACGGACAGCTCCATATACTCGCCACTGACATATTTCATTAGTCAATCTGGGAAAGAGCTGTTCGAAAATGTTTTCAGAGGAGGAACTTTCAAATACAACAGCAGCTGGTGATTGGATGATCACTCTGCTCATCACACCGATAACACACCAATCAGATCAAGCCTCACATGGCAGCTCAACCCTGTTGTTAGCTTAAATTATACAACACAGATGTATCATTTACTTATTATATGTGACATTAACCTCACCAAAGAAAATCCTCACCAAAGTATCCTGGTAAACTTCTGCAGAGAGCAGATTTCACCAGGTATTACTGAGTAACCATGACAACCATAGAGTAACAGCATCGTCCATGGAGGATTTCCATGTTCTCTCCCAGTTTCCCAGCAGTGATCCCCGGTCGAAAGGAGAGCAAAATCACGATTTCTTGAGTCCATTTCTGATTAAACCGCAAATATTGCAGCATTCACGGAGACATTTTCAGAAGCCACCATTGTTTTCAAACATGCAATCACTTCCCGTTGTTGTCATGTCTGCAACTCCCGCCTCTCTTCCCTGATTGGGCCATTTAGCATTTAGCTGAGTGAAATTTTTGGACCATCAAAGCTTGCAAGATGAACATGCAGGATTTCAGACAATAATTTAGGTAGGTTCGTCTGCTCTGAAAGGCCAGTTAGTCAGAGCCAAGCAGCTGAAACTGCCAGGATAGGGCCCCGAGAAACGAGCTGTTTCAGGCAGCTACTGACATTGTGGACCTCACTGTCTTAAGCCCCAGTCACACATTCCCGTTTCTCATGGCGATTGTGCACGATTGTCATAATCCTGATAAAATGTGCTTTGGTCGTGGTACATGCGCTACTTGGTCCGGATCAGCCTTGTATAGTCGTGGATGAACGGCGGGGAATGTGGAAGGGTCCCGACAGTTTTGAACTGTTCAAAACTGTGGTGGAGAATCACCGCTCTCAGTATAGCGGGATGGAAGCCTAATGCAGTCCTAATGGGAACGGTATTAGCGTGGCATGTACGGAGCTCAGTTGGGCTGATCGTGGCTCGATCGCTCAGTCGGGGCTTATGTGATGCCAACATAGCTCAAGCGGGGCTGATGTCGGGTCAGTGGGATGGAAATTTGAGGAATCCTCGTCATATCGTTGTATTAACCTAACTGAAGCACTACTGACGGTGTATTTACGGGGTGTGTCCAGGGATGCGACAGTGATTTTATCTCGTATCATAGCGATCACACCAGCCTTGTCAATTGTGTACAGTCGTGCACAATCGCCATGAGAAATGTGAATGTGTGACTTAGGCATTATGCACAGAAATACTCTTTCTAGGTAGACATGCAAAACACACTAAAGGGTGTATAAAACTCAGAACTTGAACAACAGAGCTTGAAACAATGTGTTTAAAAAGGTACAGTATGTTATCATAGCTTTACATAAAGGACACTTACAAAGGTACCGTAGAATTAATTTTTTCAAGATTCCCTTTTCAATAAATTTGAAATAACAGGATCCTTATCAAAATGCTCAAGTGCTTTAAGAGAATATGTTGAATTACTATCTGACATCCCTCGTACGTGTTAGTGTCAGAAGTTTGACAGAGCCTTACGCATCCCCCCCACCCCCGGGGTGAGCAGCACAGGGTCAAGGTGGCAGCTGCCAAAATGTCTCATTGGATGACATAAAATGTTCTGATTGAGAAAGAGAGTTGAGGATATTGTTCTTAATGATGTGGTGGCAGAGATGCAGCTGCTGTGGCTGCCTGTGGGATGGGGATGGGCAGTGATGTGGTTTACTTTGGGGCTGCGATGATCCCACTTCTTCCACCTCACATACACATGCAAGCACAAGTCACCCAATTGGCACGCATGTTCGAAAAAGAAATCACCCCCCAAACAAATATTTAGCTCCATAAAGCAGTTTTTCCATCTTGTTACACAACTCTTCACTCAGCAGACTCCCTCTCATTTCCAACTCAGTATGATGCAAGACAGACTGCAGATGATTAACCAGGTAACTCGCATATTTGTGCTCCATGCCAGGGCTTAGCTGTGACATGAGGACAATGGTGTGAGAGATTCAAGAGCACATAAGCTCCACCTCCAACTGTGCAGGTAGAACAAAACCCAAACACACCTAATAACACACGGCAGCTTTGTGTAAAGGGTGTGTTTGCAAACTGAAGAATGAGGCATGTGATCAACTCCCTCTGCAAAGGGCGATGGGTGTGACAATAAATGATAATCCATCAGTAATAAATCGCCAGAAAGTTCTCAAGTTAACTTAGTGGTGCAGCCACAGTGTCTGCAGTGGGAAAGGAGCAGACGCATGGGTGCCCAAAAATCAACATCATCATCATCTTTGAAAAAGGGCCAGTGGATTCTCGTCTTTCAGGTTTTTAAGCATGATCAGTGAGCAGACAGAACAAATCAGTGTTTTACAGAACACTTTGATTTTAACAGGTCTGTGATCTGAATTAATGTTAAAGCAACTTAGAAAAAAACTTATTTTGTCCACTAAGACATTTAGACGGTGTTGTTTATATTTTTGTACTCGGTAATGCCCTAACATAGCATCGTATGAGCCCACATTTTGGGTAATTCTCTTGGCTGTGCTTTGGTTGCTCCCTGCCTGTCTTCCTCTCCACACAAGAAAACTTTAAAAAATGACCAAAAAATGACAGCCTCTGCCTTTCATCGGCTCACTTATAACGTCAGTCCTGTCAGAAGAGCCAAGATGGCAGTAATAAGATGGGAGGAACACTACTGAGGAGGAAGAAGCTGGACGGCAGAGTTAAAACATACTGGGTAAACACCTTGTGTTCAACATTTCAGAAGAGCAGCTGAGTAAATTTTCCTGTATGGTGATGCCAAAACAGGTGGCAAAAAAGCTTGAGCATGATGAATCTTGTCCAAATTCCCAGAAGCACCGCAAGTTTCAGTATGATGACCTTGTAAAACGTTGGGCTTCAGGCCAAAACCTCAAGGTTTTGTAGATGACTATATGAAAATAATCTTTCAAGCTTAATCATCCTGTTTTTTATAAACTATTTGCTTGGGAAATAATACTGAGGTATTTATCAAATATCACAATTCAGCTCAAAATATTGAGTTCCAAACCCTAACTAACATGGCACTTTATAATGTTTTTCCCACTAACAGGGAATCAAATTGCTCAGTAATTCATATTTTGTTGACTGGTAAGGCCATAGTGTTTTGTAGCCAAAACCCTTTAAAACTTTTCCACTGAGAATTTATCCAAAAGGGCACTTGATAAGACTGTGTCAACTACTAAGAAGACACTGATTGAGTTTTGCCTACTTCATTATGTTTGTCACTGGTTAGGCCTGTTGTGATAGTCAAAAAATCAATTAACCAAACGATAAATAAAAATGAAAAAAGATTGCTGGCCTCGATAAATTGATGTGCATGCGTGTTTGTTTCCCTCCTCTCTTTCTACCAAACAGACTGGATGAGAAGATGGCTCACTACGTCCATCTTTCTCTACGCCTGCGTGCGTTGGTTCGATAGCAGAATGAGCAGGGTTAGGGTTAGTTATGCATCTGTCCTTCATCCAATCTTTGAGGGCGAGGTGGGGCCGCTCATGTATACACAGAGAGAGAGCTGAAGCGAGCGGAGGAGGAGGAGTAATGAGGAAACAAACACTAATATGAATGATGGCATGAAAGCGACAGTTCCTAAGCCAAATGCCACAGCCCAAGTGTGGGAATATTTTGGTTTTATACATAATAAACAAGGGGTGAGCCCATGAGCACCGACGAGTCGATATGTCGCATTTGTATGAAAGTAGAGGCGACGAAGAAGGGGAGGTGCAGCGGAGCCTTCGTCCTGACAGTCAGCGCTTAACACAAAACAATGTGTGCTCACAGACAGTGTTGTTCGCCACATTGCAAAAGGAATGCAGCCCTTCAATACAGTTGAACAATTAGCAGTTCAGGAAATGTTATAAACATTTGACAGACAGAACGAATTGACTGGGAGAAAGTACATGTCATTAACAATTTCTGAACAGTATAAACTATATTTTATTTATTGTTTTTATTGTTGTGTGTGGTTTTATTAGAGTTTTTTTTCTTTACAGAGACAGGGTCTATTTTTGTTGTTGTTTTTGATTATTATATTTTTTTTACATGCAGCTTTTCCCAAAAAAACAGTTCATTGCATATTCATTGTTTTTTCCTCTTTTTTTGTTTGTTTAATTTATTACATTGTTAATTTTATTTTAAAGCTCTTAACCTCCCAATTACAGTTAAATACTCTTAAGAAATTAAAGTTTACTGCTTTTGATATGGTGTACTCACTTTTTTATGACATATAATTTCATTAATGGAAAAAGTTTTTCAAAATATCATTGGCAATAATATCAATTATCGGCAATAATTTTCAGGATAATTATTGTCCAGCAAAATTTGTTATCGTGACAAATGTATCACTGGTCCATTTTGTCTAAAGGTAATGCTCTTTCGTGGGGCTCTTGTTTACATTTTTTTAACTGGAAGGGAACTTTAGCAGAAACTTTATTTTTGTCCATTACAAGCACAAAGGAGGCACTTTGCAAAGTTTGACTTCAGGTAAAGCACAGTGGAGAGCACTTAATCAAGTTCTGTTCACCAAAAGGGACTCAAAAAGGCTGTTCAGTTTTGTCCACCAGAAATGCATTCGAGAGATTTTGGTGAGTTTAGTGCACTTATAGGGCATCCGAAAGAGCACTTAGGAAAGTTTTATCTACAGCTAAGGTTCTTCTGAGGGAACTTTATAAAGTTGTTCCACCACAAGGGCATTCAAGAGGGCTTTTAACTAGGTTTTGTCCACTGGTACGCAGTGTTAAATTTGTCAGCTAATTACTTTTGTCATAGTTTTCCTCAACAACCTTTTTTTTCCTGACGAAAGCTCGACTATAACTAAATAAAACAAGTGTATATTGACAAAAACTAAATTAACTGGCATTTTCATCAAAAAATAAAAACTAAACTAAAGTGTTTGACAGAGACTCAATCCAATCAGACCTAATTTGGTCATGAAGAAAGTACGACAAGTTAGGAATATGTTCAATCTCAGCTACTGTAGTTGTGTGGGAATGTTGGATGAGTTAAGAGGGACATCCAACTACAACTGCCTTAGCTTCGTTGTGGCAAAACATGACTCAGAAATTCAAGGAAGCATAAAAAATGCTTAAACTTTACACTTCACATTGTAGTCGACTAAAATGTGGTGAAATTTCATCAACTAAAACAAGACTAAAATTAACACAATTTAGAAGACTAAAATATTACTAAAACTAAAAGCTTTTTGGACAAGAGAGTATAACTAAAACCAAATTAAAAAATGCTGTCAAAATTAAAACTGCTGGTAGGGCACCTTTGATGACACTTTAACAAGTACTGATGACAAAGAAGGAATCAAAGAAGGCATTTTAACACTTTGTCCACTGATAAGGCACCTTAGAGAAAACCATTTTAAGTCCATTTACAAAGAGGGTATCCAAATTGGCTCCCTGTTATGCTTTGTACTCCTGTGAAGTACTCTTAAAAGTACTTAAAAGTACTCTTTGTACTTTTGAAAGCAAACTCAAGACTACTTTTTTAGTATAGCTTTTAGCTGATTATTGTCATTGCTACTTCTTATTACCTTTTTATTTATTTTTAATCCTCTAAATCTATTTAGTTCTACATTCTAGTTCAGATTTATCATTTGGAATTTTATTCTCTGTGTACTGCTTTTCTTTTAATCATCCTACTTTTAGCTGCTTTTATGACATATCTGTTTTCAGCTTACCTAATTTTAATATAGTAATTACATAGATTTTATTATATTGATTAATTAATTTACCCATTTACCTTCCTTTCCCTATAGTATTTTTTTAATCTAATGTCTTAAGAGTTTTAACAATAATTTAAGTTTTAGCTCACGTGTTTCCTCACTTTCAGTTAAAGATAGCGTTTCCTCAGTGCTCCTCAGTTCTTTAATTCTGTTTTCTGTTCAAGAGTTTCCTTTTTATGTCTTTGTGTGTCTTATTAATTTTGTGTATGCGTTGTATGTGGATTGTGAGGGTGGAAGGGGTCTTTTTATTTTCATATGTATGCAACTTTCTTTTTATGTAATTTATTGTTATTTTATGTTATTTCTCATGTGAAGCACTATGCTATATAAATAAAGTTTGATTGATTGATTGATAAAGTACCTTACACAACACTTCTTCAAGTTTGTCTAATGCTATGGTACTGTCTGAGGCACTTTATGAATTTTCTGAGAGGCCTTACTCAACTGGGTTAGGCACCTAAGAAGGCAATGTATCAGATCTCCACTAAAAAGGCACTGTAAAAAGATTTACCAACGTAAGAGGGCATTCAAACAAAATTTGTTCACTAGAGGGGTTAATTTTTAAGTGTGCCATGTTATTGGGCATCCAAATGGAATTCACTGATAGTTTGTCCTCAATAAGGTTAGGGTTTCCAACAAAGATCATTAGGTTTTGTTAATGTTTTTGCCAGCTTGCCGACAAAGGGGGAAACACCAACCCTCAATGAGGTGAGACAGGCCACATAGAACTAAGTTAATGTCAGTTGGACAAAGCTAATGCTCGTTGACTCACTCAAAATTGTCCAATGCCTCTGTTGGCTCTAGCTGCTTACTCTTCAGGCCTGGACTGCTGTTGTACTACTTGAGGCGCCCTTTTGGGGACAGCTAACTTTTGTCCTCTTGGTATAGGGTTGGAGTACTAAGAGCAGTTGCAGCGGCATATGTTAAAATGTCATATATGTCTACTTGTTATGGCGTTCGTTGAGAGATATCACAATGTATTTGTCCAATGTTCAGCAGCACCAAGCGAGGTAAGGCCAAAGCTCCCCTAAGTTGAGTGTTCTACACCACCAGCATTACGTTTCTCTGCTATACATTTGTTCACCCATTGAACAACGTAAAATCCATCACAGTAACATTCTTTAACTATTTTCTCATTAGCGCTGGTCAGCTAATATATGTTGGCATGTAAATGGGTCTTTATTAAGTTTTGTCAACTGTAAGCATCAGAGAGGCAACTTAAAGTTTATGGCACCTATGAAGGCCCTTGAAGAAGAACTGTCCCCTGGTTAAACATTTGAGAGGACAGCTTATCAAGTTTTGTTTGACAGGATGGTGTTTAGGTGGCACTTAAAGATTTGAGAGGCACCCTGTAATATTCTGCCACCATGGCAGCATCCTGAAGGACACTGTTATTAACTGTTTCCTACAATTAGGGCACCAAGGGGGGCGATCACCCCACATGCCCCTTTATGAGTCCACCAGTGATGTGACGATATCTGGCCGATGACCAACAGATGTGCCAGCAAGACACTTAAGAATGCCGATCATTATTTCAGTGAAACACGAGTCATGTGTGAGACTGTAGCCAACTGTTACTGATAGCATGTCACTGTGTGTGAGGCTGGGGCTTCAAGCCACAAGGGTGACTCAAGGGCTGTGTTTGCATGTGGGGAACAGCATGCCTGCATAATTCTAAAAATGAATGAATGAATGTGTTATTTTCATACTGATGACACAGTGAAGAGTGACCTATAAGTCAAGTGCCATCTGACTGATGGTATGATGTGTAATATCTCTTCTAACAGGGTTTAACTGCACAACAAAACATTGAGTCCCTTCAAATGGAGGGACTTTGTTTGAAGATGAGCTTGTCCTGTTAACTTTGAGATAAAAAGGCTAGATTTTTGACAGAAGGCTTAACACGCTGCCTCTGATATTGTGGCATTTTCTGGGGGTGATAATTGTAATTGCATTAACATTGCTTGAATGATAGTGTTGCGGGGTGTTTTCGTCCCACTGCAGTGCTAATGAGACTATTCCGGTCATTTGAACCACCACAGCCCCAATACCCTATTTGGGTCCAATGGGCCCAAATAACCATGAAATAAAGGCATTTACAAATCGCTTGGCTCATGACACGACTGACATTTTTCATTAGGACTGTCTCAGCAGTCAGGACTAACCACCCTCTTCACTGCAAAATCTCAAACTCTAGCAAGTTCTTGCCTTGTCAAGATGTCATTAACACTTCAACTCAACCTTAACTCTAGGTACACCTGTTCAACTGCTGAGAAAGCTAAACAGCCAATTACACAGCAGCATCTCAATGCATTTAAAAACACAGACATGACCACAATAATCCACTGAAGTTCAAATTGAGCATCAGAATAGAGAAGACTTTAATTGTAGCATGGTTCTTGTTGTCTGACAACAAGAAGACGTTTTTGGATCCAAATCGCAATTTCAGACAGCGCAATCATGTGATCACCAAAACGACAAGTTTCGCAGTGACTCCTGACTGACCCACAATCTATTGTGTCAACTTTTTTACACAAACTATTTTACAAATTTGCAGGCAATTTGCATTTGGGTTGTTGATCTGCTGGGTTAACAACCCAAAAGCAGGATTGGGGAGATGTTGTTGATGGTCCAACTAAAACATGTTCAAATTTTGGTGGTGACCCAGTTAACCACCATTAGCGAACAATCGTTTTTGCTCAATAACTGTCTAACTAATAATGACATCAACATAAATCTGAGTGCTAGGCTAGGCTTTCAGGGTCATCAATCATACTGTGCTGGTAACGTTATCATGGAACTGCTGCTCATAGATGTAACAGCAATATGTGAGCGACCATGGTGGAGATTTGTGCTCTCCAAGTTCTCTCTAGTTCTAATACTATAAGTCTCCGATTTCAGTTAGAATCTGGAACTACATGAGTGGTTCCTTTTTTTTCAGCTGGTGTTGAAAACACTTCCTGTTATAGTGAATACTTGTCTACTATTTCATCAAATTTTCACTGAGGGAGCTTTTCAAGCTAATATTAACCAACAAGTTTACAGATCTGTAACATTTCTAGTTGCTCCTTTGTAGCATTTTGAACTTAAACTTGTGAGTCTTCAGTTTAAACTTATGTCCAAGCTGCTTTTTTTTTTGAAGTTTTAATAGAAATATAACGCCTGCAGCCCTGGATCAAGTCAATTTACATCAATATAGTCCAGCACATAGCCTGGGACAAGGCTACAGATATATAATGATATGTTATACTAGAACTTATTTTAACCCGTTTATTTTGTTTCATTACTACATTTCAGTTTAGATTTTTTTATTTGGAATTTTATTCTTTGTTAAACACTTTTCCTTTCATTATCCTATTTTAGCTGATTTTATAATGCACCTGATGTTACACTTCCTCATTTTACCATATAATCTATCTAACTTTTATTCTATACTGTTATATTATTTTATTTATTTATGTATTTACACATTAATTTATCTTACCCTGTAGTATTTTTGAGTATTTTTAAGTATTATTTTAGCTTTAGCTCCTGTGTTTCCTCATTTTTTTTTTTATGCAATTATGCAATTTCTGCTTTTTATTCCACTGTTGTTATTTTATTTTATCTTTTTCTCAAGTTATGCACTTTGTGTTACAAAGTCCTGTATGAAAAGTGCTATACAAATAAAGTTTGACTGATTGATTGATTGATAATGATGATCTGCAAAGTGGACACATTCATTTATGTTGCTTTTACTCACAAAATACATCCATATTGTTGTATGATTCAGTAGTATCCAAATTATGGACCATATAGTTTAACTGTATGACTGTTTTTGTCTCAATATCATTATTACATTGTTTCATGTGAGATGGTTATTGTCCATATTGGAATATTTTGACAGCCTTTTTTTGACCTTTTCTTCCGTACTTATTTGAGTTGCACCCTCATTTATCATATTTTAGACTACAATGGCTTCATTTAATCCCTGTTACATTGCTATGGAAGGTTGAAAACAAGCAGCATTTTGGCTGAAAAAGGCTGACCCTGCTTAATTGTGGGTCATTTTGAAGTCATTGGTAAGCCAAGGCTGAGCAAAGATTCACAAATGAGCTCTGACAGGCAACATATAGGGACACCATTTCAGCCTGAGGCTAAAACTGTGTTAGTCAAAAACCGGCATATACGGCATAGGGCTCACAGAGGGATAATGTATTGAAATGAAAGCGGGTGAGCATCAAGGTTAAAGTGATAAAAACAAACAATGGATTAAGGAGGCGAACATTTGGAGGTGTAACAGAAAAAAATAACAATGTATAGATTGTGTTTAACTTAATATAGAGCGAGGGCGGAAAGTAGGCCAGTTAGAAGTAATTCCATGGAGGCGTGGAGAAGTGTAGGGGGGGGCGAAGGAAGAAGAGGAGGAGGAGGGGAAGGAGGGGGGATGCTCTCTGGAGACCGTAAAGCTGGAAACCTATGATGCTCAGCTGGGGGTACAAGCAGGTGGGTGGGAATCTTAGTGAGGAGACAAAGTGTGGGTGGTTAAAGGGGGGGAGGGTGACGGTGTGTGACTGTGGATCGCAGAAACGCCGAGGGAGACGGTATAAAGCCATGACCTTTGGTATCAGGGTGTCATATTGGGGTCAGTGGAGCACTAGGGGAGTGGATTTGAGCTCAGCGCTCTCTAACCAGCGCTCCTTAGGCTGTGCTTTCTCTTTAATTCTCCTTCTCCGCAGAGGATACCAAGGCGCTCGCCTTCATCTCCTTAAATAATCTTTTACAATTTATTCCAAAGAGAGGTCATTGAAGCATCCAGTGCTTTTTTTTTCTTCAGACATGAGGATGTCTGACATTTCCTGATATAGAACAGGGTCTCCAACCAGCAGGCCACAGACCCTACGAGGCTGTGGATTATTCTGTACCAGGCTGAGGAGACACATGAGCAATTGTAGGTATAACATCAGCTGAGTTGCACCAGCTGTACACTGGATGTTTATTAATTTATTGCCACATTCAAAAGGGCATAAACTCAGTAAAGAGCAGTACTTAAACTAAACTTCTGCTGATGTACTGTTTCTTTAAATTTTACACTTCAAACAGATAAAATCAACGCGTTTTGACAGGTAAATACAAGCACATATTAAGGTGCATATGAACAAAAACAGGCCGATTAAAAACAACATCTTTAGGTCACACTTAAAAGTGCATTTAAAGTAACTTGCTAAATAGCAACCTTTCAGAACATGTTGCATTCAATGTCTGTAATAATATTAGATTTTATTTGTAAGACCTTGTCTGTGTTTGTAAAAGTATTTTCTGTTTTTCACCGGGCCTCAGTCCCAGTCACTTTGATTTCGGGCCACTCAAGGGTTTCTTTCGGGCCGCTAATTGAATAGGGCTGTCCCAGTAGGTTGAAAGTCTCACATAAAATAAGGCTGTCAAAATGTATTGATGTTAATGATGGAATAACTTGAAGGATAGGGAGGAGACGATGGTCTTAGAGGCTGTTCTGTGTCAGCAGTGAGTTCTCCATGGAAGATTAGATCCATCTGAAATATATGATGAACTTCTTCTTCGGTCAGTGAAAAAAAATGCAGTCATGACGTAACAGCACGGTTAAATGATCTTACAATTCAACAGCCCATTGCTACTGTTTTTACTCTGCCTGTGAGTTAAGGTTTTAAGTCTATGTGTGCTTAAGTGACAATATTTTCACATAATTCCCTCACATTTTGGATTTTTATTTTGTTTGTTTTATCAAATCAAATCAAATCAAATCAAACTTTATTTATAAGGCACTTTTCATACTTAAAAGCAACACAAAGTGCCTCACAGAGGCTAAAAACAACATAAAAACAGAAAACCCAGCTATCCCCCTCCCACAAATAAGGAGACATATCCAGACACACACTTGCGTACATCAACATACGCACTCACACTCGCCTGCACCCACACACACTTACCCACAACATTCATACGAGCTGTCATAAAAGAGAGAAAGAGAGACATGGCTGTGCACTGAGGACTGAGGTAAGGAAACAGCTACCTTTGGGGGCCATCAACACTGAAGAGGGCTCCTGGCCCACGAGGAGCGCAGCTGGAGACTTCCATTCTCCTGCACACACACGAGGCCCCACAACACAGTGCAGGGGCCTCCGGCCATGCAGGCGGAGCCGTCCCCCAGCAGCGGCCCCAGAAATGGACCAGGAGCTCCCAGTGTGAAGAGCCCCCATGAGGAAGAACTGGAGCTTAAAGCTATGGTCTACCATTTGGAAGCTTTGTACATCTTAATAACACCGTTTATAAGGCTGTTATGGTCCTATGGTCCTATCTACACAATATAAAGACCAAAAAGAACGAAAAAAATCCATTCAGTATATCCGCTGCAAAGCTGCATACTAGCTGACCAATCAAACCTAGAAGCCTGTAAGGTTCAATTGGTCTGTGAGTTGGTCCGTGAGTCCATCCAATCCCCTGTCTCCCTCACTACGCAGCGTCATGCCCATGGTCCTGCCTCCTCCCCTCTACCTCCGGTGAGCAGCTAGCAGCGTTAGCTACTGAACTAGCCGGAAAAGCCTAGCGCCGAAACTGGGAAGCTGCTTCCCTCTCCGCGGGGCCCAACGGAACTCTGCCCGCGGGTTGAAGCAGGCTAACGGCTAACGAATGGCCTCAGTCGGCCGTCAGACCTTCAGCATCGGCCGGTCCGCCCCTGGTTGATCAGGTAATAACTTTGTTTACTACAGTGCGAGATGTCTGCTGAATAACTCTGGTTAGTCTGTGCCTGTCCTGGCTAATGACTTGTAGCGGAGCGGGTTAGCCTGTTAGCCGCTAATCGTTAGCATTGTAAGCTGAGCTGGGAGGACAGGCCGAGAAAGATAAATCCTCCCCCACAATCGGCTCCGCTCTGGCGGTGCCAGACCCGCATTGCCGCCGGTCCAATTGAAATGGCTACTGCTGTGTGTTACAAGGGGGATGTCTGTCGTGTTTGATACTTTCAGTTGAGCTGAGCTGTTTTTGATTGAGTTTGCTGCTGATATATTGTGCTAGTCGCTCATAGCTCTGTCCGAGGGGGCTTGTTGGTATATGAGGCGACACGAGCTGGGGGCGGGATCTTGGAACATGGAGGGGAGAGGTGAGGGAAGGGGGCGCAGGCTGCGGTTTCAAATCGTAGACCACAGCTTTAAAACCATCATACTAAAACAAAAATAAAAATATAAGAAAGGAAGAGGGATAAAATAACATAAAATGGACACAAAATTAAGAATTAAATACGATAAGAAGTTTGACTAAAAGAATATGAATAACAAGACAGAAGTCAAAAGATATTGACAACGCAAGTAACAGACCACACTAGAGGTGGTACAAAAACAAACAACAAATAATAATAATAACAAAACAAAACACATACCCCCCCCCCCCAAAACAAAGAGGTAGCTCTTTGACACAAGTTACTATAACCCCTCTCCCTATTTCACTAAATAACTAAATCTGTATGCATATCTACATACATACCAATACATATCAATACATGCGTATACGGTATGTTGTCTTGCTTACTTGTATTCCATTTCAAATTAGACACATCTTCTCAATATTACTTTACTCTCCCTTCTTTAATCAAAGCATTTGTGCTTAATCTGACCATTTCCTGTACCCTCTCTCATGAGCTTAAAACCTTAATATAGGCCTGAAAACCTTTTCCATGTCTGTTGTTTTTGGGGGTATCATTTAATCTAGCAATCCTATTTTAAAAATCCACTGTTTTTGTCATGACTCTTAAGCGCTCTGTGACCTCTGGCTTTAGTGGATTCTTCCGGTTATTCTGTTATCCTAGAATTAACCATAAATCCTGTTTTTACAAGTGTTGACTTCCTTCCCCCACATTTGACATCAATTAACAACAGTTATCAAGCCATCAGCTTGCCTCAGAGATGCATTTAATTGGTCTTGGAATTCAGATGCAGCACTATATATAATCCACAAAGTGCCTCTTACTGACTGGACAAATAAAGTGAACACATCAAATCTGTGACAAAAGTTTGCTTAGTTTAAATGTTACTCACTATTGTCAAGATGATCCTCATGTCTTAGTGGTGCAACTGAACTAAGATACAACTTAAGAGCCTGGTGAGTGATTCTTAAAAATTAACTATTAAAGCTGACTGTTATTTACACTGAAGCCATACACCACCACTGCTCATGAGCGAAAGAGCCAATCAGCCAGTCACATGGCAGCAACTCAGTGGATTCAGGCATGTAGACATGGGGGGAGAAAAGATGATATAAGTGACTTTGAATGAATGATGGTTGTTGGGGGCATACAAGCTGGTAAAAGGGACTAACGTAATTATTTTGAGGCAATTTTTTATAATTTAAGTTTATGAATTTAATCATTTGAAGCACCATGTTTGTAAGAAAGAACTTTTTGGGGCTTTTTTTCCCTACGAATTGCCTAAGAAGGTAGCCTAAAATAAAGACATTGTGATTAGACTATGAGAAAAAAATGCATGAATAACATGTTGACCCAATAAAATAAGAGCAACACTAGTAATTAAAAAACAGTGTTTTTCAGGAAAGTAGCCCAAGTTATTAAAATACTTCCAAAGAAATATGCAACTACACAATATATGAAGATATTTACATTTTGTATCATTTATCTGAATTTAAAATTAAACAAACTTAAAAACTGTCACACAATATAGTTCAGCAAAGTCACGATCAGTGATTCGAATCTGTGCTTAAATATATTCACCATTCATTCACAAAGACATTTCAATGTGTTGCTATAAACGGTGCTGTGCTGTGTCACCTGCTGTTTGTTCTTTCTCCTGTAGCTGCAGGACACACCGCAATAGTTTCTCCTGCAGCACTTCACTGGTGTTACAGCAGATTATAGTTCTCTAGTATTCCACTCAATCATATGAATACAGCTGTACACATAAGCACATGAAGGACAAGTCCAGACATGACAAGTCAACATATATGTTCATGTTAGCTGTCTAAACAGTCTGTAACATACTGCTGCTGGCCTCCACCTTACCTTGTGTTAGGACTGGACAATTAATCGGATTTTGATCGTGGTTTCAATTTCAAAAAAACAATTAATATGCCACACAGTGTGGAGTGCCATGTATGCAAGTTCCTGTGCTTCATAGCCCTTCTGTGTTCCACCTGCAGCCACAGTGAGTGTGTGTGACTTATGTGGATCAGTAATACTGTATGTGCCACTCGCTGGTTCTTTAAAGTTGTGTTTAAATCAATACTGAAGTTTTTAAATAACTGAATAATTGTGTATATTAATTGTGATTTCAATATCACTTAAAATAATCAGGATTCTTATTTTTACCATAATCGTCCAGCCCTACCTTGTGTAGAGGCAAAATTAAATCTTTATTAAGCAGAGACAAAGGCATGTGATAAAAAGAGCATATAAAAAAATACATACCATACAATAATATATTTTTACTGCAGGATATGTCAAATACCTGGCCATAACTGATCAGCAATGTTAATTTCTTTTGCCACTTAAAGCTGTGGTCTACGATTTGAAACCGCAGCCTGCCCCCCCTTCCCTCACCTCTCCCCTCCGTGTTCCAAGATCCCGCCCCCAGCTTGTGGCGCCTCATATAAGCCCCCTCGGACTGAGCTACGAGCGACTAGCATAATATATCAGCAGCAAACTCAATCAAAAACAGCTCAGCTCAACTGAAAGTATCAAACACAACAGACATCCCCCTTGCAACACACAGCAGTAGCCATTTCAATTGGACCGGCGGCAATGCGGGTCTGGCGCTGCCAGAGCGGAGCCGAGTGTGGGGGAGGATTTATCTTTCTCGGCCTGTCCTCCACAGCTCAGCTTACAGTGCTAACGATTAGTGGCTAACAGGCTAACCCGCTCCGCTACATGTCATTAGCCAGGCCAGGCACAAACTAACCAGAGTTATTCAGCAGACATCTCCCACTGTAGTAAACAAAGCCATTACCTGATCAACCAGGGGCGAAACGGCCGATGCTGAAGGTCTGACGGCCGGCTGAGGCCATTCGTTAGCCGTTAGCCCGCTAACAGGCCTCGACCCACGGGCAGAGCTCCGTTGGGCCCAAGGAGAGGGAAGCGGCTTCCCGGTTTTGGCGCTAGGCTTTTCCGGCTCCATGATAGTTCAGTAGCTAATGCTGCCAGCTGCTCACCGGAGGTAGAGGGGAGGAGGCGGGACCATGACGCACTACGCATGACGCTGCGTAGTGAGGGAGACAGGGGATTGGATGGACTCACGGACCAACTCACGGACCAATTGAACCTTACAGGCTTCTAGGCTTGATTGGTCAGCTAGTATGCAGCTTTTCAGCGGATATACTGAATGGATTTTTTTCGTTCTTTTTGGTCTTTATACTGTGTAGATAGGACCATAGGACCATAACAGCCTTATAAACGGTGTTATTAAAATGTACAAAGCTTCCAAATCGTAGACCATAGCTTTAAGTTTAATAGTTACCAAAATATTTCACACATATAAAGACTGTAATCATCTGCTATCAATCAGAGAGACAAGAATTGAGTCCAGCTCCGGCTGTCACATGTTGATGAGTTCATGGTCAAGAGACCTGGCCTGAAGTTAAAAGAGAGTGAAACTGTTGGATGATAGTGATGAATAACAGAATAAAATTCCATTACTCAGATGGACATTCCAGCAAAGCTTGGTTCAAATCTCTCACACTCATGAGACATCACATTCACAAACAAAAGATAACAAAGATGTGACATGACCTTGACTAATAATGACCTTCAGTATAAATGTACATCATCCTTGACACAGAGTGAAAATCTATACAAAACGTCAAAGACTGCAATATATGCTGCTACATACAACAGACAATACAGTGTAAACAACATACAGTGCAGACAAAACACAACACCCACCCAAAAAACATAAAGACTTACAGGCATATGCACACCCCACACTGCCCATCCCTAGACATTACATGATTTCCATAATGGGAGCCCTCAAGTCCTCTGGCTGGTATGTCTGCGTCCCTCTAGTTGCTTGTTAATTAAGCTTATAGCATGTGGGATAAATGAGTTTTTGTAACGGTTTCATGACAGAAAGGGGTCCTATACCTCCTTCCTGAGTTTAGGAGCTCAAATTGGGAGTGCAGCACATGGGAAGGATCATCTATGATGCTGGTGGCCTGTCGAATAACAGACTGGTCATATATGTCCTGGGGGTCAGGGGGTGGGGGCTGCCCTATAACCTTCCCTGCTGCCTTAACCAAGTTGGATATTTGAGCCTTATGTTTAACAGCCAGATTCCCAAACCAGTTAGTTATCCCAAAGCCCAGGACCGACTCAATGGTCGCTCTGTAGAAGATCATCATAATGTTTCTGCTAACTCCAAATATTCTCAGACGCCGCAAGAAGTGAAGGCGTTGATGAATCCTCGAGCAGATGTTTGATACGTGTGTCTGCCAGTTAAGCATGTTATCAAGGTGAACCCCCAAGTATTTGTAAGAGGAGACCTGCTTGATGTTCTCACCATTTATGGAGATGGGGCTATGGTCTCCAATTTACATGTTTTACATGTTAAACATAGGGAAAAAATGGTCAAACATGCAAATTAGTCTAGAAAAATCAACGCAAAAAAGAACTGTGATAAAATCGTGATCATAATTTTATTTTGAAAAAATTGTGATATGATATTTTTGCCATATCTCCCACCCCTACTTGTACTCATGATCTTGTTCTTTCAGTCACTACCAACAGCCATAGGTGAGGGTAGGATTGAAGATTGAGCAATGAATGGCTTTGCCTTTTGGCCCAGCTCCCTCTTCAGCATGTGCATGGTCCGCACCACTCCGCCTGTCAATCTCATCCTTCCCTCACTCGTGAACAAGACCCCAAGGTACTTGAACTCTCTCACTTGGGGCAGGATCTCATCCCTGAGGGCAGTTCACTCTTTTACGGTTAAGGACCTTGGACAAGCTACGAACGAGCTACAAACCGATCCAGTGAGAGCTGCAGGTCACGGTCAGATGAAGCCAACAGGACCCCATCATCTGCAAAAAGCAGTGTCACAATTGTGAGATCCCCAAACCGGACCAGAGTCCAACCCCCACTTCATTGAAAATATTCTTGATATATTGTTCACAAGATCAAATCCATAAGCAAATGATAAACATGGTCTCTGTGACCTTGGCCTCTGACGTATAAGTTACAAAGTCTATTACATTTATCCTAAGGTTAAAGTTCCTGTCTCTGGAAAGTTAAATGAAAATCATTTCAATCTTTGTTTAGAAATTACAAAGACAGAACAACCACTAACCTAGACAGTCTTCACCTCTGACTTTCAAAACAAAATAAAATCCCTGAATCAAAGTGAAAATGTCAAAGCTTGCAGAAATTCCTTGAAAAGGCTTCTGTGATGTAGTGCTCACAGGAACTGACTTGTATAAACATGACGTATCTGAGCTGTTGCCCACACACAGGCCTGATAAAATACATTCAGAGCAAAACAAGCATGAAGAAAATAAAGCTGATCATCCATTAAAAACAAACGGCCTTAAGTGTCATCACCACCGAGATGAGACATACCGTCTAAATATGTTCTCTGCCTGCATGACTGCAATGACATCATGAGGGAAGAGATGACTCAGTTACAGTGAGAAACATGTTGTTTATCATGTGCAAACAATTATCAATTCATAAGCGTCAGAGGCATCCTGTGGCATTAGTCATCAGATATGATCCAACACCTAGTTATGATATGATGGAGCAAGACTAAATAGGCCAAATGTGTGTCATCATCGATGGGACGTGAGGGTAGTTAGGTGTCTCTGATGGATTCTCACTTCAGATGACTACTGTTGCTGTGGGGGGAATGGAAGAGCACGGAGGAGATGAACGAGAGAAAAGGAGCTTTGCAACAGGTCAAAGGTGTCACATTTTCTGTTGTTGATGACCATAGGGTCAATACACCTTTCTTTTCTCCCCTGGTTTTGGCTCCTTTCTGACTGTTTTTCTTTATATATGTCTGCATACCTATTTAGAGATGCAGCTGCTTCAATTTCCCCTCCCAGTCAAATGCCAGTCAAGTTCCAGCCAACTACCAGCCACCGGGAGTCATTATAGTGACAATTTCCATGCTAAGCAAAATGTTATTTTTATGTCCTATAAAATATGGGGGATAAGTTTATCACGTGATTGTGTGAGATCCAAGTACAACAATTAGGATGGGCAGGTCCAAGAACTCTCCTGTCATGAACAACTTACTAAGTACCTAAGTACCAAAATAACTTACTAACTAACTAACTAACTAACAATATTTGTATCTATTGATCTCTGTTTCTTCTATCTTAGTATGTATATCATTTAAAAAATATATATAAATACATAACATAATAGGAGCCAGCCATACTTTTATTTTCATATTTATTATAATGTTTAATTAATTTATTTTTTTTCCATTTGGATATTCCCAAATGGATAAATAAAGGTCTATCTAAACTAATCTAATCTAATGTATCTACACAATCAGCTAGAGCGTCATGACCATCAGCCACCCTTACTGGTCCAGGGCTTTGCAGCCCCACACACAACAAACGGTTCTGTGCATTCTGAAGCCTTACCCTCTTTAGCAATCTAAGCAACAGCAGCTCGTCTGTAAGTTTGGACCACACAGGACCACGTGAATCAGTGAGTCTTGGCTATCCACGACCCTGTCATCAGTTCACCCTTGGTTCCTTCATCAGACCATTTTTGACATTTACTAACCACTGCAGATCTGGAAAATCCACAAGAGCTGCAGTTTTGGAGATGCTCTGACCAAGTCATCACATTTTGGTCTTTGTCAAACTCATTGAAATCAGCCCTTGCCCAGGTTTTCCAGATTCTCATCAATTTTGAGGACAAAACTTCCACTTGCTTCCTGATATACTGTATCTCACCCACTAACCCCCAAATTCCACTGGACGCGAAAGTGCTGCGCCGCGCAGGGCAGCATCCTTGAAACGTACTGCAGAGCACTTCCCTTCCAATGTAGTCTATCGGGCAAATTCCACGGCGCGTGCCAGGGCGCAAGAGATACGCTTCAGGTCTAATTTCTGCGCAGCCGCCTCCAAACCTTGTAAATTCACTGCATCAGACAGGAAGTCATCATGTGGAGTAACCGGAAGTTTCAAAATAAAACACAATGCACGGACTCTTGCATGTAACTTTCCTCAATTATTTGTCATTACGTCAAAACCGGAGGACAAACATCAGGTCAGCAGTCGGTCAGAGGGTTCAAACACAGCACCATGGACGAAGAAAAGTGAATCGTAGAGGTACAGAAATATATAACATTGTATACATGACACCATAATCTTTTCCACACGGATATATGTGGTTAGAGGTTGAATAAATCATGAAGCTGTGTGGTTGGGACCAGCAAAGGGACCTTAGAGAAGCGAAGCAAGGTGTTGTTTTTTTTCTTTTCTCAGTCGATAACACGTTTTATGAGTGTGTGACATCGCTATTCTCATGAGAGCCTGTGGCACTCCGGGGATCAGCCCTCCCCCCGTGGGGTTGTACGCCGCGCTGCTTTTGGGTGCGCTGCTTTCAGTGGGGTTCTCCTGTCGGAGCAAGACCGCTCCGCTGTGCGGCGCTTTTACGTGCAGTGGAATTTTGGGGTAACAGCTGTCAAAACAAAAAAGATAATCAATTTCTTCAGCTGTCAGTGGTCATAATCATGTGCCTGATCTGTGTATATGATCATAAGTATGACCAATATATTGGCAGAAATCTTTACACCTGTCCACACCGATAGTTTACAATCTGAGATATTATCTACAGACAAAACCTGATAATAAAAAGTCTGCCTAATTAATGTATAATGCTGCAAAAATCCCTAAAAATAACTTGAGGTAATTTTGAGGCTGTATCCCCAAACATTATCGACAACCAAGGCACTGTTCCCAAAAGTTAAACTGTTTGTCAACAGAAGACTAGGAAGAAATATCAGTGAACAATTTTTTAAATTTTTCTACTCAGGACCCTTACCATCAAAATGCTGCATTATTTGTTAAAAAAAAAAAATAGTGCCAGCAGCAGGAACGTGGCACCTAGTGACACAGGCCTTAATTGGAATAAATAAAATAAAGTTGAGTTGAGGCAAGTAAAGCTTAAGCAGCATGGTAAAAATGCACAAAATAATTTATAAATGCAAAAAAAAGAGTAATTTTCGCCACTAAATAGTTGTCTTTCTGCAAGTTTCTTTACAAAATGGATTTTCTTTTTGTTTTCAAAGTTACATTGCAATAAATCAAGACAACATCTTAATGAATCAAAACCATTTTTTTTCTCAGCAGACACTGGACATAAAGTTTTGTGGCTGTATGCCAGCTCTTTGGGTTTGAATATTAATATTCATCCTACTGATTTGTAACTGAGGGATATGTGAAATGATGTCCCAACCTTAGACCATTATGAGCAGAAGTTTCCTCATCCCTGCATGATGACTTACAGGCACAAACACAGAGCCAACAAAGAGGGAAATGTAAGGCACGTGGGCTAGTTAACACACGGTCAAACGGTCAAGCCCGATCCTGGATTAGCTGCATCCTGACAATCCACCTCCTCATACAGTGAAGCTGTGGTGACACTGCTCATGTGTCACAACAAGGACAGAGAGTGAAGAATCCCCCCCACTCCTCCACCGCGGGGCACGACCTCTTTGACGACCTGCCTGTCAAAGCAGCAGCGGGGTGGATGCCCTGAATGATGGGTCAGTGAGTTGAGGAGCACTGACAGAGGTGAGCGTGTATATACAATCGTATTACAACCTATGTACAAACAAATAATCGAACCCTGTGACCTCTCTGCATGCAGGATTTAGCCCTGGTCTTGAATGCAAACACAGAAATCCTCACCAAGATAAGAAGGATCAGTGAAATGTATGTTTCACCTTAAAGGAAATTCATTTTTCAGCATTACTAAAGGTATTTCCTGAGATTATTCTTACAGATAATGTTTTTAAATTCAGGGTTAGTGATTTGGAGGGAAAAAATAAGATAATCTGGCAAAAACATACGGATGATTTGAAGAAAAGACACAAGTGTTGTTTCCACACACGCACTAAAGAAGAAATACCTGTTATATGTGATATAATAGTGATATTTATTGACTGTACTGTAATGTAAAAGGTAGCAAAATGTATGCAGCAATGTTACCATTCAGCCTCGGAATCAACCGATTGGTTTTACTCTTTTTCAGTGTTTATGAACATTCATTCAACAGTTCTCTGATTAAAAGGTTTAGGAGGCAGAGGCCTGGCTGTAGACACTGCTGTAAGTCTTTGCCTGGTGGGGAGTGAGCTCCTGGTATGAAAACTTTGTGAAGAGAGTCTCTTTTGACAGATAAGGTAGCATGAAGTCCTACCTATCTAAGACCCACTCAGCACAATCTAGCTTCTATGGTTTCATTTTTCACCACAGTATAGACTTAGATAGAACCTCTTCCAGGTAGATGTGGTTGAGGAATAAGAGGCGATAGAGTTGTCTGCCCCTTTGTGGCTTTTTGGCGATGAAGAGATGAATATTGTTCCAAAGATGGTGGCAAGCAGCAAAACAACTTGCTGTTTGAAGCAGAGGAAAGTTTGAGAAGTCACATGCCAACAGCAGGTATTTTATTTAAGAAATTCGGTGTCCAACAATCCAATTAGTGGTGACAGTCTGACCATCCATTGGTCAGCAGTTTCTCCACATGATATTTGGTCTTGGCTTAGCTAGCTTTAATTAAGGCTGAATGATTTTAGGACAATACCTGAATGTGATTTCTCTGGCAGATATTAGGCATTAGATTTCAATTGGAATCATGATTTCCTTTAGATCATAGTTCAATGCAATACTCACAAATTTTACAGTATAGACAACAGTAAGGAAATTAATGATCAAAAGCAAATACATTTTTCATCATTTCACATTGATGATAAACAATCTGTCTTCAACAAAACAGATGCTTTGTATTGTTGACCTGCTCACTAGCACTTTTGTAACTGCAAACTGCCTGCAAATTTGTTAAGTAGTATGTGTAAAATAGTTGACACAGCAGATCCTGGATCAGTCAGGAGTGCTGCATGATTGCTTTGTCTCAGACTGTCTCAAAAACGGTGCCAGGTATGAGGCCTGATCTATGATGGAAAACCAAAACAACTGAAAAAAGTTGAGCCAAGCTAGTATCATGTCTGCAACATCAATGCATGAGCAGCACGCTTTCATCTTAGGACATGAAACTGATACACTCTGGTCAGTATGTTAACAATAATGATAAACTCTGTGTTATGCATTGACCAGCTTAGTTTGATCACCAATACTCTAATAAAATGATTAAACTTACATTTTTCCATATTGTTGTATGTTGAAGACAGGGTTTTGAATTATTGTGGTGCAAATCTTCCACAATAAATGTGTTAAATCAAACATAGTATTGTTATTTTGCAAAAAAAATGCAGTGATTATCAAATCATATTAACCACAATATTGACACTTTGTTCTTTGAATTTGGTCAAATATGAAAACATACTCTGACAGAGTGCATTTCTAACACTGCACGGAGGTACTGATCATATTTAAAACTGTAAAATGTAAGAAAGAGTTGGATTATAACTCTAACAAGAGTCCATAAAAACACTTCATTAGTGTTAATGCAACAACTCATCAAAAGAGTAAAATCAACTCACTGTGGCATAGACCCAAATAGACACTTAAGAAGTGTCAATATTAACTGGCAGTGTTAATTTGACTGTGCAGATTTTGCTGTGTATAAAACAAACAGCACTGAGCACTCTGGGCCTGTTTGTCAAATATGTCAAACAAATGTAAGATATAACATAACATAACTTGTTCCTCTTATCTGTAAATATTTAAACTTTCTCAGGAGCAGATGACTACACGATCGAGCAGACGGGCGCTCCTGGAGGTTAACAATAATGATTAGGTCACATCCCACAGTCAAATATTTACAGTGGACTCTCGGGGTGTTTCTGGGTGTGGGCATCTGTGACCACTAATTGATATTTACAACGACACGGCTAAAGAGCTTTCTGGTTTCCATGGCCTTTCTACTTTGAGGATTTAGATGCAGCTTACAGTATTTTCAGCTGTCTAAGTGCAGAGTCATTCCTATTCCCGGTGATTTAGTGGAGTCATGCTGTGAAGTAAGTTATCATGACCTCACACTCCATATGGCTTCTGTGGACTGTGCCATTTAGTTCATTATGATTTATTAAAAATTCTGTTCAACCATAAATAAGGCCCAGGCAAGGCTGAAATAGCTCCTTATTTAGACTTTTAGCAGACATTCACAAGAAATCCCATCAATAAAAGATGGAAAATCCCAGAGCAGTGAAATTTCCAGAGAAAACTTACAGTCAAATGTTTTCTCTGGCACAGGCCCAATGTCCATAACTCTGATTTACGTCACTGCTGTGATCATTTAATCTGTTTTGGTATGAGAGTGCCTGTAAGAAAATCCTGTTTGGAAACTGAGGCAGCACTTTTTAAACATGGTTTTCCTTGACTTTCAAGGGAAATCTGAAAAGTAGAACAGAGATGCCCTTTACATGCACAGAATTTAAAAAAAAAACAAAAAAAAAAACAGATGGCTCTCTCCAAAACACAACATGTGACGATGAGTGAAGACCTGAGATTGCAGAGAGACAGAGAGTGACTTGATGTCCCTCTTTCTTTCTGTTTTGGCAAAGACAGTTTTTAATAAATAAACCATTCATAAATTTTACATGATAAAGGTAAAAGCTCCTATTAGGTTGACTTATTTCTTTGTACTGAAAGCTATTAACCCTTTGACTGGCACTGTAACCGTGTGGTTGACTTTTTGCTGCCTTGCTACAGTATTTACATTTTTGAAAGCCTATATTTGTCTGTTTTCCCTTATTTCCACTAATAGAATCTGTAACACCAATTTCAATCCAATGGGTGGCCCTTCTGTATATGAATATAATCGTTTGACAACTACAAAAATCTGAAGAAAACCATAGCCCCTCAGAAATACAATAAGCACATAAATTGGAGTAAGAAAAAATCTTTTTACTTATTTCCACATTCTCTAACAAGCATAATAAAGGTTGAAGGAAATACGTTGATGATAAAAAAAAATATATCAAAGATTCTTCGGCAACCAGGTCAACTGCTAAGTATCTACATTTAGCTTTTTGTGCTGTTCTCATTTGAAAAAAACAAAAATGAAAAGAATCTATTCATTCCCAGAAAAAACCTTAACAGGCAAGCCAACCAGTAGGTTGACCAACATATCTGCTTCCCATTAAATTAAACATTTCAGTGGAAACAATGAACAAGCAACCACTCTTACTGCAAGTTACAACGTTTAAAATCTCACAACATATTTCATATCATCACTCCTGTTACTTGATACTTTCTTTATGCCAGATTCTTGACAGTCTACATCCCTAAGCGTCAAATTTTTAATCAGTTTCCAGTTCTGAAAATTCCAAAATATTTGATCAAAAAGTCAGATTCTCATAATGCTGCCACAAATGCCCCGTCTCACACACTGAAAATCCCAAAATGGAAGGCTAAGCTACTTTGACCATAAACTGTGGGTGTATCATGGCCAAACTTTAAGACAAAGTTATAAAAAAGAGTGCCATATTTAATTAGTCTCAGCTGCAATGAATGAACACATCAGTAGAATGACTCAAAGAAGATAAACACAGTATTGATACATTTCCTGTTTGTGCATTTCAGAGTAAATGCCAAGTTTGCTTTGTTGTGAAGAATCTCTTCTTGTTTGTAAAGAATGCTGTGATTTATGGATGCACAACATTGGATTTTTGTTGATGTATGAAGGTACTTCTAATACTGCAGGTGCCAACGCTGATGCTAACATTTTTGGCTAGAATATGTCCGATACTAAAATTGTCCTGTTCCTCTCATTGTGACAGTGTTTCTGAGTTAAAACTGATTTGGGCCAATGAAAATATTTTATCTACTGAAAATCTATTGTTTTTAAATGTTAACATCCAGCAATTATGGGGCAAAGTAGGGCAAAAAGAGTTATCGTTTTCAGATCGACATCGCAATCTCAGACAACGCTATCATGTGATCACCCAGCTGCAACTTTTTGCAGCACTCCTGACTGACCCAGGGTCTGTTGTGTCAACTATTTTACACAAACTGTTTTTCAGATTTCCAGTTAGTTTGAAATTTAAGAATGACTTGCAAACAAATGGCTAAATCACAACTGTGAATCGGTTCTCATTGCTCACTCAGCTCAGTTCAAAAGAGCAGATTCGTTTGCTTACGTCACATCTCCACTGCAGAAATGCTCGTAAACAGGACAACAACACAATGCCTCTATTTAGGAGTAGAAGTTGGAGTATCCTTTTAAAAATAGTAATGGATTATTTATCACCAATATTAGATGGTGAATAATGTGTTATGTGCCTCTGATCATTGATCTCCTTACTAGGAGTGGGAGGAAAAAAATCGATAAGTATCAGGATTTTTTGTTTGCCGATTTTTAAATCGTTGTTTTTGTTCAAAAATTGTTTTTTTCCCTAATTTAATAAGCCACTTTTAAATGCAATCCAGGCTTTTGAAGAGAGAGTATAAACAGCTGGTTAAAATATATTGCTGAATAAATTCTAAAAACAGACTCACATGTGATGTGTATTTTTTCCTGATATAGTCTGTAGGCATCATTATTGTTCACCTTTTAGCTGGTGTTAAAAAAGCCAACTAAAGAATGCAAAAATCAGCAATTTGGCAATTTAAATCGAATCTGCAACTAAAAAATCAAATCGGGAGAAAAGCATATTGTCCCAGCCCTACTCCTTACTGTTGTCTATACTGTAAACAGAGTGAAAATTGCACTGAGGCTTGATTTGAAGAAAATCATGAATCACATTAAAGTGCAATATCTGCCAGAAAAATCACAATTAGATCTTAGAAGATAGAAGCTAAATTGTGTAGTTCCACAGGGATCAGTGTTAGGCCCTCTATTGTTTATTTTGTATATTAATAATATCTGTGAAGTCCCTTGCAATCTTCGGACAATCTTGTTTGCTGATGATACAACTTTACTATGCTGTGGGGACAATTTGGAAGAACTTCTTAACACAGTCCGAGGTGAAGTGGAAAAACTAAAGTGCTGGTTTGATTCAAATAAACTCACACTGAACCTCGGTAAAACTAAATATATAATATTTGGGAACCTACCAACTCAAACTAATGCTAAAGTTATGATAAATGATGTAGAAACTGAGCGAGTGTCAAAAATAACATTTCTTGGAGTGATGATTGATGAAAAACTAAATTGGAAATCTCATATTAATTATGTTAAGTCAAAAATATCAGTCTGTTGCAATTTTGTACAAAATGAAAGATCTCCTTAATCAGCCATCTCTGTTTACCTTTTCCTGTTCCTTTGTACTTCCATATATGAGTTACTGTGTAGAAGTGTGGGGAAACACATATAAGACAAATACTGAACCGATATTCATTCTTCAGAAAAGAGCAGTAAGAATCATCACTAAGTCAAGTTACAGAGAACCAACAAATCCACTCTTCATCAAACTAAAAGCCCGAAAATTTCAGGACCTGGGTGACTTTAAGACAATCCTAATCATGTACAAGGTTAAAAATAATCAGTTAACAAACAGTATTCAAAAGTTTTTCCATTTAAGAGAGAGTACACATAATCTCAGAGGTTTACACATGTTCAAAAAACAAGCAGTCTGCACTAATATGAGACGACAGTGCATGTCCACAAAAGGAGTTAATCTGTGGAACAATTGCAACAAAGAAATGAAAAGATGTACAACAATAGGAGGGCTAAAAAGTATATTACAAAATTCCAGACTAGGATGGTACGAAGAAAAAGAAAAAAGTGTGCCTTGAAATAGTTTATACATTAAATATATAATATTCTGTGGATTATGTTAAGATTCTGTTACAGTTTTTCAGTTAGCTGCATCAAGTTGTATTATCTGGTGTCTCTTTGAATGCCTGAGATTTAAAATGTTTTAATTGATTTTTGGAATAAGGCGTAGGACTACAGTAGAAAAGCTATTTGCTTCATCCTACACCCTTTTCAAATCCAAAAGAAGAGGAGGAGGACTCATGGAGAAAATTTTGTACTGATCTTGGTGCTACATTTTTCTGTTTTGTCCTCCAATGTATGTGTATGTGCATATGTATGTGTATATGTTTATGTATCTATCTATCTATCTATCTATCTATCTATCTATCTATCTATCTATCTATCTATCTATCTATCTATCTATCTATCTATCTATCTATCTAATAAGAAATGATATTGTGCTGATAATACAGTGCATTCCTTCTTCAGCTCTTAAAACACACAATACGCAGGATTTTTAGAAAATTGAAGAATGATTTTTAAAATAGCCACACAAAGGATGAACTCAACAAAATCCTTTTTCAGTTGAAAACTTACATTGTCTCAAATATTTTTGTAGTAGTACTGAACAGAGCCTGTCATGGAAACTCTGGTGACTAAAAACAGATTCATTGAGGGAGCTTCAGGTACTCAGTTAAGATTACCTGGTCTTTTGAAAAGAGGGTTCGTAACTGAAGGACATGTGATTTTATCTGATAAAGCACTTTAAAAAGTCAAAGAATTCCTCTTGCACATCAAAATGTCAGTGAAGAAACGGACCTGATGCAACTGAGTGGGTGTCCTGGAAACTTACAGATCACAAGGTCATGAATGCAAAGAATTTCAAGCCTTTGAGGATGAAGAGCTCTGCTTCACACAGCAAAGAAATATAAATCACCTCAGCGACTGAAATGACTTATTTTCATGCTGATAGGTGTGTCCCTTTGAAGCATGTTGAGGAAACAACATTTGCAGCTGCACCGAGAATCCAGCGGACTCCCTGCAACAGGTGTATCAGACACAACTGATCAAAAACATTATTAGTTTGGTTCACGCAAGTGCACAGGTGCTCTTTGATTTCAGCTCACTGATCATCGTATGACTGTGCTGTAAAATCAGTGTGCTGGTCAGACAATGAGGAGAGATGAAAGCGTTAGACTATTAACAGGAGTAACTTCATAGAGACTGCCTTTAACTTTCTCTTTATGAAACACTTAAGCAGCAGGTTTGGAGCTGTGGAGGAGCAGATGCTAAAGCACCTGGCTATAACACAGCAGGGTTCACAAATTTAGTAAGTTTGTCAGCAACAAAACTCATGCAAAAGGTCCTGAACCCAAACAAGATGCAAACAAAGAGCCTTCAGTTTTAGTGCTCTGTGACACTAACATGGCACATCAGGTAGACCCCTCTCACTGGTCCAGTCAAAGTGATTGGGAATGGGCAGAATTGTTCAAAAACATTCCCTTTGGAGATTGGATGATCCTTTCATAGATCATTTCCATTACAAAGAAATCAGAAACAGAGGAAAAATCAGTTTTGGTTAATCATTTCATAAAAAAATACTGTCAAGATCTGATACAGATGCAGCTGCTTCAATTCTTCCCTTCCAGCTGAATGCCTGCTGAGTTCCAGCACTGCCAGCCAACATTCAGATTCCACCACATGGTCCACCATAACCATGACTCAATTGATTATAGATAGATGGACAGATGGACGGATAGATAGATAGATAGATAGATAGATGGATAGATAGATAGATAGATAGATAGATAGATAGATAGATAGATAGATAGATAGATAGATAGATAGATAGATAGATAGATAGATAGATAGATAGATAGATAGATAGATAGATAGATAGATAGATAGATAGATAGATAGAGAGGCAGGCAGGCAGGCAGGCAGGCAGGCAGGCAGGCAGGCAGGCAGGCAGGCAGATAGATAGATAGATAGATAGATAGATAGATAGATAGATAGATAGATAGATAGATAGATAGATAGATAGATAGATAGACAGACAGACAGACAGACAGACAGACAGATAGATAGATAGATAGATACATAGATAGATAGATAGATAGATAGAGTTAGATAGAGAGGCAGGCAGGTAGATAGTCAGACAAATAAGAACGGAGAGCAGGGCAGGCAGATAGATAGAATCAGATAGATAGATAGATAGATAGATAGATAGATAGATAGATAGATAGATAGATAGATAGATAGATAGATAGATAGATAGATAGATAGATAGGGCTGGGATGATACACTTTTCTCCCGGTTTGATTTTTTACGGTTTTTTTTTTAATTTAAATTGCGTTTTTAAGATATGATTGATTTTCGTAATCTTTAGTTAGCTTTTTTAACAACAGCGAAAAAGACGAACAATGGTGATGCCAACAGACTACATCAGGAAAAACACACATCACATGTGAGTCTGTTTTTGGATTATTCAGCAATATATTTTAACCAGCTGTTTATACTCTCTCTTCAAAAGACTGGATTGCATTTAAAAGTGGCTTATTAACACAGACTGAAATGAAACATTTCAATTTGAAAAAATTGATTCTTGAACAAAATAAAGGATTTAAAAATCGTCAAATAAAAAAAAAATCCCAATACTTATGTGAATCGATTATTTCTCCTACCCTTAGTAGGTAAGTAGGCAGGTATAGGTGGTGGTCAGTATCTATGAAAAGTGGTTCAAAGAAGGAACAGTGGTGAACTGGTGACAGTGTCATGGATGGTAAAGGCTCAATCATTCAAGCGGGCCCCTGTGGTCCAATCCAGTGGACGAGCTACTGTTGCTTAAATTGCTGAGGAGGCTAATGCTGATTCTGAATGAAAGGTGTCAGAAAACAAAGTGCAACACATTTTGTTGTGCGGAGCCCCATACACAACAGACTGCAATGCACTTGCTTGACAAAAAGAAGAAGAAGAAAGGAAAGAAGAAACTGTTGTTCAACCTAAAAATGTTTTGTCCTGGTAATATTTTCCACACTGCTGTAGAATGACTGACAGCCCATTTCCTCTCTCTCAGCAGCTCTAGGGGATCTGGCTGATTTTTTTTTTCCATTTGAAACAGAAAAATCTAGAAGTAATACATGCTGATGACCAAAAATAACCCTGATTGGGATACAGTGGCATAGATAATGGATGCAGGTAACCTACTTTTCGCCTTCCATTTTCAGGGATATTTAATTCAATGGACATTATACACTTTGAAAACAGAATAGATGTATCCATTTGTAAAACCAGACTGGTGGATCAAACATATGCCTTTATTATATATGTGTCGGTAAGGATTTCTTTCGACACCTACCAGAAATAAAAGGTACAAAACTAATGAGTAGGATTGTAGTAATGATCATCTAAAGTTCACTCCTGGTCTCTTCACCCTAAAAACAACGTAAGCACTGATGTAACACTTTTGCAACATCCAGTTTCTTGCAACAGAGGAGTTTCAGTTCACTTTATCAGCAATCTCAGGAGGGTGGTGAGCATTTCCTGTACATATTACCATTGTGTGCTGTCATTTGATGTAATAACTGATCAGTATGAGTCATTTGGAGTTCAAACTTATATATTAAAGTTTTACTGTGCTGTTGGAATTAAAACAAAGATACAGATGTAAACAAATCTTCAGAAAAACAATTAATATTTGGAGGCTTCCTCTGTCACTTCAAATTTCTGTTTTAGAGCTGTTACGCCTGACATTTAAATTCATCATCAAGAGCATACCAAGCTATAATACATCCACCATTTAAAAGCCACATAATTGTTTATCTGCGTGGAAGCATCGGCTGGCCTTTTCAGATTTCAGTGGTACACTGCATTAGTGAAGCCCAAACTGGCAATTACTTGACGATGTCTTTTGGGCAACTTGCTTCCTTATTAAATGCCATGTCTCAACGCTGCACAGACACGCCGTCACTCAGAGGAAGGGACTATCAAAAAGCACCATGAACACACAAAATCAAGGCATCCTAAAGAGATTTGGTTTACCCTCAAATTTCTTCAAACATAAATGAAGGCTGACTGAGATCTTCAGAACCAGAAGTTATATATTTGTTCAAATGGAAATGTTCAATCAAATTTGCTGAAGCAATGAAGAGCTCTATGACTGCTGACGGAGTTTTTCTGGCAAAATTAACACAAAACAAGCACATCATTTGACACTGAAGTAGGGATGGGAATAGAAAACCAACCTCAGTTGAGAATCGTTAACAGCTCCATCCAAGAATTGATATCATGAGTCTCTCTGCCATTCAGTTCCCTTATCATTTCCTTCCACTGACAGGGTTCAGAAGCATCACAATTGTAGCTTAATTTTTTACAAAAGGCGCCTCGTGCACAATCTTATGTGAATGGAAACACCAGCAACTGCTGTGACGTGTGTTTGACATTGTTGTGAACTTTGTCAACTTTGCTCTGGAACAGAAACTCTCTCTCTCAAGGCCGTAAAGTCATCTTATCGGACAATAGAGACTTTGTGAGGTCTGAGCTAAGACAAGGTCACTGGTCTCCCTTCGAATCAACGCCCCTGCTGGCTGGATGGATCAGTCTGATTACAAACAATAAAACAGTCTGAGCCATCTGCACCACAAGCTGAAGTGGGGATTATTATGCCAAGTAACATTTCTTTGTGGAATCTTTTTTCAAAAATCAGCATTCACAGGTAATAGAGAATCTTATAATAGAGAATCTCTAATGTATGACCCTGGCCCATAGCGTATGACCTTGAGATTGTAGGACAGCATCCATAATTTATCCAGGACTTATTCTGGTCCAGAATCAGGAGGCGGGCAGGTAACATCTCTGCAGACCCCTCACATCCCGGACACAAACTGTTCAGACTCCTCCCTACAGAGCACTGTACGCTAAAACCACGAGGCACAAGAACAGTTTCTTTCCCCTGGCTGTTGTCATAATGAACTCCAAACTGCAAAAGTCTATCTACCATATATATGACTACTCATTGTATACATCATCTGCCCATGTATATGCACCTGTGCAGCTTTTTTTGTTTTTTTTTAACCTTGTAGATTGTACTTTTTGTATATACCCCATAGAACATTGTTCATATTCTATTTTTATACCATTCTTACCCTAACTTAATTTTTTTAAGCTTCACTGAAATTGTCAATTCCTGCCTCAGGATTTCTACTACTTGTCTTGTTTATAATATAGGGTATACACTAGGGCTGGGTATTTCCAGCAACCTCACGATACGATACGTATCCCGATACTAAGCCCATGATACGATACGTATCCCGATACACGTAAATTGTGAACATTGACTACGTTTTAAACAAAATTCTTGACAAGTTTAGTTTTTCTTATAAGATGAAAAAGAACAAGGATGAGTTTTAAGTGGTTCTCCAACTTGAGAGACATAAATTCAGATCCTCAAAGATGGTAGACCTAAGTTCAAATTTAGGACACATGCTTTATTATGTAGCTTGTCTTCTACCTTGAACTGTGCCACTGTTAACATTACCCAAAGTGTATTTACAACAACTCTCATAATATTTAGGCCGTATTGATTCTGTAGAATCTGTATCGATACACATATCCCTAAGGAGTGCGATACGATATTTTGCTGTATTGATATTTTGAGCACAGGCCTAATACACACTGTATGTGTATCTACTCTGTACTTGGAGAGAGAAGTGAACTGGCACCAAATTCCTTGTACATCTAACATACATGGCCAATAAAGCTGATTCTGAGAATTAAAAATTGACATTAGCCCTAAAATTGTTGCAGATCTTTTGGAGCATTCATAAAATATTTGATAAAGATACCCATTAGACTCCATGAACTTGATTCTTGTCCAATGACCTTTAAAATCTTCACTCTTAATTGTTGCATCCATAAAGATGTTTGAACAGTGTGATGACAATTTCTCACAACACTGTCATAGTGATCATTAGACAAAGCCCGTTGAACAGTTTATCATTCCATCATCACAATGGAAATGAGTGCATGCACGTTAGTTACATCACAAGATGTTTAAAGTGAGTCACTGGACTCAAAGGACATTGTGTTAACATCTGTGCGTCGTTTGATGAAACCAAAACCACAAACTTTCTCATTTCTTGACTCTCTCTGAAAGTTCAGCACCAGTGGGCTTATTCAGAGGCCACAGCGCAGCTTCATGTTTCATATATGTTAAATGTAGAGCCACAGACAACACTCAACACAGCTACAGTGGTTTTACAATTCAAAGAAAAACTGTGTTTAATGGAGACACTTACCAAGTTATTTCTGTCTAAAGCGTTATATTAATTATAGTTTTAGAAACTACTCAGTGTGTGTTGTTAGGGGACATCTCCACCAAGAGACATCTTATGTATTTAAAAACAGTAAAAACTGCAATAACTACGAGGCAGCACAACATGGTGAGCTATGAGAACTTTAGATGTGAGAGAGTAACTTTTAAGATCATACAAGGTTAAAAATGTAGAGAAAATAATGCAATAGCATAAATTTGCATTAAGCTTAACTCTCCCTCCTCTGTATTTGTTAAAAATCAAATATGAGTTGTTTTAGAAGAAACACATTTATCCTGAACGCATTTGTTAACAATCACAACATTTATCAGAGTAAGACAAAATATTGCAATAGCACTTTTTTTCATATATTGTTCAGCCCAACCCAAAGCATTCTCAGGATTTCTCTGTTTACAGGATAAGTGCACAAGCCAAGAATGATGATAATACTTCTGACCTGTTTGATTCTGACCAAGAGGCTCTGTGTCTATTACTTTCTTTAAATTTTCATGACATCAGCCCTTTGCCATGGTGGGAATTTGTTCAAAATTTGGAGAAAAATCCTCAAAGTAGGGCTTTACACAAAAATAAATTTACATTGCATATTTTCCCCATCACATCACATGATGCAGAAAAAACATAAAACACGATTTGCCTTGATTTTAACCCAAAAAAAGACAGAAAGAGAAAAATTTACCTCTTAAAATTGAAGCCCAGGTTGTAATTATGTTATAAAATGCTCCTTGCATTGGGAGGATGTAGTCAGATTTGTTAACATGACCACAGAAAGCTGCACTTTCATAACATACTAACAGGAAACCCTTTTTTCAGAATTTTACTGTGTTTCAAGAAAACATGTACAAGCCTAAAAATGTGTTAGACAAGAAGCAAAAAAGTGTCAATTCTCTGTTTTATATTATCAAACACTGGCAGCACAAGCAGGGCTAATGTAAATCAAACATCAATTTTTGAATCTTAAATCTCCTGACAGATATAATTTGAATTAATCTGATTAATCCTTATGTTCCCCAGCCCTGCTCTAAAGCATTCTTGCATATCATTTATCGTTATATCATAGCTCTTAATAAGAAATGGGCAAACATTAGGCTCTGTAGCCTGGACTTTTGACCTCTTAAATCTTGATATGATTATCATTGAGTCAGATTCACGATTTATAGCAAAGTTGGAGAGGGCAACTGGCAGCCCAGGGGTCACATGAGGTCGTCCTCCTCATTCAATACGGTCCATCAGTCAGTGTCAGATAAAATAAATTACAAATATAAAGATTAAAAAAATCTGCCAAAACATACTTCAGTCTGATTTCCACAACAATACTGCAGGCAAAAATTCAAGACAACATAGAGTGGTGAATATTTCTATTATAGTCTTTAGTAACTTTTTTTAAAAAATCTTATTTCTTTTACAACAAATTGGCAGATATGACATGCTATGATCATTTCTGTAAATATATTTATTGACGTGTTATTGATGCCTTTAGTAGAAACAGTCAAATCTACTAAAAACACATCAGTTACTACAATTTGATACCTCGGTTTAGTCAATTTTGTCAGAGAAATTTTTATTTTCAGTTGGCTTACTGGTTAAAAGAAATGTTAAAATTAATCTACAAATAAATAATAACAATTAATACATTTGTGCACGGGAGAGGTGCCTTAAATTGTCTTTTATTCTGTATTTTCCCCATTAACTTAGCTTTACTGTTTGGTCTTGAACTTAAAAATTTCATTGTTAATTATAAGAAGATAATAAATATTTAGCATAGAGGGGAAAAAAACATAGCAGATCACTGCAGTGGCATTTTTAAACTTTAGTGGTCTTCATGGACTGAATGAGTTCCTCTGTGCCACAGGTAACTTCCATCAAGAGTAAACAGAGGAGAAACAGCAGAAACAGATCATCAGCAGAGATCAGTGCTTAAAAAGTAGATGGGGCAGAGGAGTCAGGGAGCAGAACACTCTGGGCATTATGGGAGGAACCTGTAATTATTTTATAGCTCTTAAGATTCCTGAGCTCTTAGTCAGTGTTTACCGTGCAAGGGCACGGCAAGGCCACAAATTACAACTCGCTTTGGCACCAAACACTCGTCAGTCACGCACAGGCCGAGTTCACTCTCAACAAAGACGCCCAGCTGAGAATATGGAGACAAAGGAAGAAATAAATGAAGGTTGACTGTCAGAGGTTTGATTTGTGTTTCTTTATGTCATAAGATCATGAGAGCTGGTAACTCGGCTGTGTTTCAGACTGAATCATCCAGAAACAGGTGACTCTGCTGCAGGGACAACATCTCCTTCAAACTGATGTGTATTTGTGTGGTTAAAACCATAACCAGCAGGTCAAACCAGCAGAGGAAAAAGTCAGGCATAGTGGACTGTGAGGCTCCATGGAATTGAGGCATCATGACACAGCATGTGATCTGACACAGCAGTTTAACGGCCGGGGCGAAAAACAAACAAAACTCGTACAAGTGGAGGCTGTAGTGGTGACTGGAGAACTTACTTTTAAATACTTAAGTGTTCAGAGTGCTTTAGGAAATAAAGATAAGAATTGTGTTTTCACAATCAAGTGCAGAGACCAAAACAACCAAACAATCCATAAAATATTGAGTGAATAAACTCTGACAGAATAAAACAGCATCTGTGTCACGACAAGCTCAAACAACTTTGTGTAAGACTTTCATCTGCGTTAAAACCACAGACCTGCTGCCAGAGTAACATCAGTATGTATAAAATACTCTTAGTTTTGCACAGATGTGTTCGATTCTACTCAGGGTGCTTTCACACCTTACACGATCGGTTCTGACTGAACAAACTGTGGTTCGCTTTTTTGGAAAGTTTGGTTCATTTGGGCTGGTGTGAAGCTCGCAGGAACTCTGGTGCAGGCCAAAGATCCGAACTCTGGTGTCACTTCACTTCCAAGCAGCCAAAGGTTCAGTTTGTGGTGATAGCAACCCAAACTAAACGAGGATCACACAAGGCCAGCAAGCCAAACATGGGTAATCTGTGGCCTGGTTTCTGAATATCAGCAGATAAAACTAACGTTCACAGAAAATATAAATCAGAATGTGGCTAATGTTAGCACCACCAGCCTCTGCTCCCCTTACAAATCTGTGCAGAATATGCTTACTCATCTCAGTCAATATGCAAGAACCACCTGATACAGCCTTAATGGCTTTATCTTTATTTCATGGCACAGAATACTCCAGGTATGCTTCAAGCTAAACAAAGTTATTACTCGAACCAGCTGTGCCATTCCAGCTAATAATGCAATGCCAGCTGGATGGAAGGAGGAGAGACTGCAGCTACACCTCGACTAGTTGTGGAAAACTCATTTGAAAACTGCTTTAGGATATTTTTTTTGAGTGGGAGCAAATGAGCGAACATCTGAAAAAAAAGCAATGACTTTCATTAGTTTGAACATGAAATATCTTGTCTTTGTAGTGTATTCAATTTAATAAAGGTCAGAAAGTTTGAAAAAGTTTTACACAACTAAATCAGAATTCCTTTAAAGGGACTGTGAGGAGAATCTGTTTCCGGTGACATAAAGACTCTGCTACCCATGAGCACGCGCGGCGACTGTTGTAATGCTGCGTTCCAGTAACCTCAGAACTGGGAGTGACATCATCTCCGACTTATCAGCGTTCCAGTTGAAGTGGGAAAAAAACATGCCGATCTACCAGGCTATTGTTAGCTGTTGTTAGCACGCCCTGTGTTGTTGTATGAAGAATGTGATTATCACTATGGCAGCATTTTTGTAAATATAAGTCTAAAAATACTATGTATACAGCTGATCTAGAGCGACACACCCCAGTCAGAAGTGCAAATAAATTGATTATTACAGGAGCTAAATAACTGTTCACACTGGGGGCATCCATCTTCATTGTCATTCAGACTTCGGAGGGCATTCCAGTTGCAGTTTCCCACTCGGAACTCGGAAATTCCTACTTCTGACTACAAAAGGAACGCACCAAAAGACGTGTGCAATCCAAAACGTGTGTTTGTTGTGAAGCAGCTCGGATCTTCCTCAGAACTCTGCATTGCTTTACAACTTCTTTTTTCAACAACTTACAGGATGCAAAGCGACGAGGTAATGTATCTCTTTCTAGTTACGTAGCGGTAGTTTTTGATGCGTGACAAGCAATTTTTGGAAAACTTAGTATCGTAGTTTTGTAGCCGGCTATATGCCACTACTTACAGCCCGGTGCTCTAACACGTGACCGAATAATATAAATTTGCTCTCTGTTTAATTGTCTTGTTCCTGAAGTTGAGTATCCAGGCCAGTCCAGCCCTGTCCGACCTGACCGGAAAGCTAAGGAATAGCATTTGTAGATAACCTATTTTGATGCTATAAAACGCATCTTAAAGTGTGTATTTTGATCAGGCATATATCTAAAAGTGAGACTTTTTTATAATTACTTAGAAACTCCTCACAGTCCCTTTAAAGATCTGAAAATCCAGTTTTAAAATCCCACACACATTAAATTTTAAAGCATACTCTGTTGATTTTCCCTGACCCTCTCCTCTCTGTTTACTCTTGCCTATATCTCCATGTTCATTCAGGGATTAGGATTTGTTTGGCAAAGTAGTATCATCACCTGACCACTGTGAAGAAAAGTGAAACTTTACTACACTGAATAAGCTTATGATAACAGCCTTTAAACCTGCATGCACGAGAGTCATATGCTAACCTTTGATACCTTGTCTAAAACTTACCATACCTAACTGGCCTACCCAAAGACTACAGATGGAAACTAGCTGGTAGCTAAATCTGGTACGAAGCATGTCTTGTCTTTTAGATGCCAAGGTTATTTGTACATTTTCCCTGATTAAAAAGAAAAACATAATAATTGCAAACTAAATCTCATAAACAAGGCCAAGCTGCAGTATTCATATGCATATACACAAATATACATGCTGTTGTTTTCCAGGTCTGTGCAGAGCATTGTGAAAGTCTCCTCATGTGATGTTGAAGACTATCTTCAGCCACGACTTCTCCAAAAGCTCAACTGCCATTCAGAGGGCGACAAAATCTGGACACTAAACCGCAACAAAACCAACAAAGAGCTCACGAGTGGTTGAGAAAGGAGCGACCACTATGTGGCAACCGGAAAGGTAAGCTAACCGCAGCTGCTGCAAACTGAAGAGACTTTGGTTGATCTCACAGAGAGCTGAGGATTTTGCACTTTATTCATTGAAACTACGTACAATAAAAAATTAAAATAAATAAATCTGGTAGAAAAACAAACAGAGATGTCTGCCTTGTCAACAATCAGTTTCTGTTGTGTAGACCACCTTGCACATTTCCATGTCACTGGAGCTTTTTCAACTTAGCTTCAAAAGAGGAAATGTTGAAAGAAAGCACTTTTAGGAAAGTTATGTGTTCAGATTGATAAGAACTGTGATGTTTAAAAGAAAAGTGCTGAGACGGGTTAACAGGGTTTTTGTGCAATTGATTTAAACAGTACTGATTAAACTTCAGGTCAATGCTGATAAGAAGAATCTTTCTGCAGAATATTAACATTAAACAACTGACTGAAATTCACCTGCTGACTCTGTAACTAATTAAACCGCTACACCTTGGTCTGATGTTTCTATTGATTATTGATGCATAAATACTAGCTCTGATCTCTGAAATGAATCAGGAACTTGTGTGCTTCGACTGACCTCCAAATACACAAACCAGAGTCAAATGTGTATATATTACAATATAATATATGTAAAAGTACATTCAGAGCACAGGCGGACCAGTGCACGAGCACAAGGTTTAAGGGGTGTCCCAATACAAATCTTTCACTTCCGATATGATACCGATATTGCAGCATTGAGTACTGGCTGATATCGATATGATCCGATATGATATCAGCAGGAATCATACATACTTTTATTACTTTTTTTGTAGTATGGACTGTAAGAAAAGGCTTGATCAAGTGAGATTACTCAAACAGAGAACAGTAGTCAGCAATAGTAGGTATGAGAAAAACTGACCCATTTGTTATGAACAAATGGGTTCGATAAATGTAACCTTGAACATAAGGATAAAGTACCATTACATAAATTAAATGAAAAATAAATAAGAAGACCCTGAAAAGTAACCTCAAGAAATCCAGTAAGAACAAAAACATATATTTTTAAATTGCAAAACAACCACTGTGTTTAACTTAAACATAAGCATATTCTACAACTAAATTAAATTAGTTAAAAATCCATTAGAATGACCTACTTGTATTGGAGTGTATCTATGGGATATTTTAGACCCAGGCTAATATAATCTGATATTGGATTGTTGCTGATATCGGACTGATATCAGATATCAATAGTATATTGGGACACCCCTACATGGTTTAACGGCTAATTAATCTCTTAGTAATTAATCTAACTATTTTGTTTCTACAGCCAGGGGCCAAATGTTCTCAGGCTGGTTGTGGTCCATGTCCTGGTGATTGAGAACCTCAGTAAGATAAAACATGTGCGTTTGTTTGGATTTCTGACATGCTGGTATCTGGTCCACGACTAATGTCTTAAATAAAACTAAATCCATGGTACAGAAAAGGCTGGAAAGTGAAAGTATGTCATCCTGATGTATCTCATGGACACCAGGGTGTTTCTCCAATGGTCTTTGGCCCAAGGCAGTATGGCCCAATCAGCACCTACAGAGCAGGAAGGAGTGTGCGCTACGGGTAAGATGACAGCTGGAAGTGACTGCTTGTACAGGGATTAGCGTAGATGCTAACAGCTTCAGTCGCAGCTTAATTGACTCCGCCAAGGAGGTTATGTTTTCGGGACTCTGTCTGTCTGTCTGTCAGTGAACAAAATAACTCAAAAAGTTACGGATGGATTTTGATGAAATTTTCAGGAAATGTTCAGCATGGAAAAAGGAAGAAGTGATTCAATGTTGGTGTTGATCTGGATCAGCATCTGGCCGCCATGACGAAAAATGTGATTTGGGCGAATAACTACTGAACTAAAATAGATATCATTATGAATCCAATTGCTAATGGTATGTTTTCATGGTCAAGGAATCTAAATATTTTGTTGAAATAAAGGTAGAACTAATATTTATGGTGAAAATCACAATACGGGTGAGGACTGTGGCGCTGGCGGAGGTCTGTGCTCTCCGAGTGCTTTTCTAGTTAGACATGGATTACGTTTCATTAAATGAAAAACAATTAACAACACTAAAAGCACCTCTTGATAGAAAGATTAAATCAAAGTATTTTCACTACTTTGTTCTACTTAAGTTTGTACTTTACACCACAGCAGTATCACCTGTCTGAGATCTGGCTACATTCTCTGTTAAATGAAAAACAAAAATAAACACTACAAATGCCTCTATGGTAGAGATGTTCTTTCTCCACCTCTAACATGTGTTGATTAAATTGCTTTACCGTGTGGTTTATGTGCTGCAGTGCAGTTGAGCCTGACTGCTACATTATCTAACTGGCATATAGTTAATGTGATTGACAGCACAATCATCCAATCACCTGCTGGATATACTTTTGAAAGGTTCTGCCCATTTCCGAATTCTTTCTATGGGCTGATGCTCAGATGGACGAGTGAAATGTACTGAATGGTCAAACAAAACTAATATTTCTGTGTTTTTCAGTGCTGTTTTTGTATGCTCACACTTCCTGAAAGGTTCCTCTATGATCCAGTTTTCATATCACTTGCAACCATAACCACTTGCATCACTAAAAGATCTGATATTGTAGATAAAGATGACAACATTTCTGCATGTGCCATCATGTGCATACTTTCACAATATGCTGCAGGAATCATTTGAGTTCTTTCAAAGCATCACTCCACATGACTGAATGTGGTGTGCAGAGGAAAAAGCTGAAAGTAATTGATACAATAAATAAAGTGATTTTCCTGCACACAATCATCTATCTACCAGAAAGATTGCATTATTTTTCTACATCAGTTTAATGAAAAAATGAATCATTTGTCAGTTTTGCTGTTAGCTTAATTACAACTAAATGACAAGCATTCATCAACAGCATTGTTTAACTACCAACACTCTGCATCTCTCTGCTCAGATAACGTCTCCAACGCTCACAGTAAATGAGTTCATTACTTGGCCAAGGCTGACTGCTATTAACATTCTTGATCTATTTTAAAACCTCTCTTTGAGACACACAATATCAGCCAATAAAGACATACAGAGAGGTGATGAGTGGGATGGAAAATCAATTGATTTGAATAAACAACACCTACTTCATCAGCACCCTGAATTAATCAAAAGCTGACCTCATGCTTTCTGTGATGCTTCCGGTTTGATCCCAACATAACCCGTTTAACTGGAAAACATGGAGAACTCAGAACAGGCTATAGGTTATGGGGATGTTTTTCTATTTGCAGTTTGGTGTAAACACTAGAATTATGCAAAAGCAGAGTGTGTGTGTGAAAGAAGGAGGTAGCTTTGAAAAGAGGCTAATCATCTAAATGATATTTTAAACTCTGTTGCTGCATGTCCTGAAGCAGTAAATCCACACGGGTGCTTTTAGGGCTCCACAAATATTTGAGTCTGAATTTAATTTGCAGAAACAGTTGGAAATGCAAGGGGCTGCTTGGTGGTTTGGCAGTTTGTGCTGGTGCCTCATACCACAAAAATTGGTGGTTTGATTCCTTGGTTGGGTAGGACTTTTCTATGTGGAGTTTGCCTGTTCTTCCTGTGCATGTTTTTATTCTCTCATGGTTCTCCATTTCCCTCCCAGGGACCACTGCACCCCCCATGTTCTCCCAAAAATGTTGTTGGCCTCTACTGATGTCAGCTGTTGTGTAAGTCCTCCAGCCCAAATTCACAAGTCAGAGCGGACATTTGTGTAGAGCAGTGCTTTTAATATATAGTTGTAGTTATAATTTAGCCATCTAAATTAGTTTAATCTTAGTTTATGAAGTTTCCCACCATTTTAATTGACAAAATCTACTGTAAATTTAGTTGACTAAAATAAGAAGTGTACAGCGTAAGGCATTTCCTGTTTCCTTGAATTTCTAAAATCATGTTTTACACTTGCATAAAATGAAACATCTAATAACCTTTTATTGAATGCTTGTAAAGTTTGAATGTATAAATGAACAAACAAATGTTCCTTTTGTGTGAAATGCAGTCACCTTTATTTAGGCTACCTGTCAGAGCATCTCAGTTACAATACCAGAATTGACAACAAACAGTGAACCTGCTCTACATGAATATATCAATTCATAAAGAGAGCAGCTCTGATTGGATCGCTCCACAACTTATCCCACCACCACCAAGCTAAGGCAGCTGTGATTGGATGTCCCTCTGAACTCATCCAACCTTTCCACACAACCAAAGTAGCTGTGGTTGGATATATTCCTAACTTGTCCTACTGTCTACATGACCATATTTGGTCTGATTGGATTAAATCGATCAAACATTTTTGCCCAGTTTTATTTGTTGACAAAAATGTCTGTTAATTTAGTTTTAAGTTTGTCCATGTGCACTTGTTTTTTTTGTTGTAATCTAGTATTTGTAAGGGGAAAAGGTTGTTGATGAAAACTATGATGATAATTATTACTCAACAAAATTAACACTGGTGCAGAGTTTGACAGAAACCACTTGAAAAGCTCACAATTTGCCTTAACTAAGCTTCATATGTCATATATTTTTATTAGGGCTGTCACTTTAGTGCATTAATTAGATTTATTAATTACACTGCAAATTAATGTGTTATAAAAATTGATCGCAAGATTAATCATAGCACACAAACATTTTGATATTGTCCAGCTGGAGGACCCGTACATGGCAGTGGCACGTCACTTCACACATGCGTCTCTAGTCAAACCAAACAAAGCCCAGGTGACAACAGGAATGGCATATATAAGACTTAGTCTTATTTTGTTTTTGAATTTATTTATCTATATTTGTACTACATTCTTTAATAATGCATCAGGCCTAATTGGTTTGCTGGATGTCCTCGACCTTTTTCTTATTTTAAATTTTTTAATGAAACACACTTAAAGTGTAATTTGAGTTGCCTGATTGAGTTTAGAATTTTCTGGACAAGTTGCCCTGACTTTGGTTTTATTTAGTCACCAATAAAAATGTGGATTTACAAATCTTCACTTCTTAGTGTATTCATTTGATTAGTCATCCACTACAATTTTATAATATCCTAGAATTCAAATTCTTTATTTGGGTACTTTAAGCAGATATGAGATTAAAGTGTGATTAATTAGATTATATAATTATAAATCCAGTAATTAATTAGATTATTTTTTTAAATCGTCTGACAGCACTTATTTATATATATCTAAAAATACCAAAAACCTTTTAGTTTTTATACACTATGTAACCCTGATCCACATGTATTCTCATTCTGCCTATGACTCTGTTGGAGCTCATGCCTCTTTAAGGCCCCTTTCTCCATTTAGGGCACAGTTGAATGTTTAATTGGTCTAGTTTGTGGCAATCAGTCAACTCTGCACTCTTTTGCATGTTGTCAACAACTCAGCAACCATTCTACAGATCATGCTCCAAACTTGGCATGTTACCATGAGCCAGTGGGCTTAAACTGCTGATGAAACAGTGGTGGGACATCACACAGGGAGAGGTATCCCATTCACATGCAAAGGATGACTCTTAGCTCTGACATCCAAAATCTTATCAGTCTGTCCTTGAGTAGAAGTTTGTAACTAATAAGAAAAGCGCCCTATAAACTCGAGTCCATAACCCATTTCCTCATCATGTGTTTATGGTGCATTATAAAGGGTGGGCGGGGGGCTTCATAGAAAGTGTTGCTGGCTTACTGGCTTGTGTAAAACCTGAGAGGAGTTACAACCTAACAGAAGACAGCCATGTGTCACGCCAAGAGTCTTCTGAATATAAAGCGCGAATGTGATGTGCTTACTCTGTACTCTAATGCCAACCTTAGCTATACAATCTGCCCCCGACACATCCACGGATTCCCTGCAGGGGAACAACGCCACACTCTCACTCTCCTTCTACTGAGGTGGAAGATGTTGCCTTTGTTAGACGACCCCCTCCTGAGAAGCGTGGGTAGCATGCTTTAAGAGGATCATTAGGAGGAAATGTTCTTGTTTTGTCCCCTTCTGTGAAACATTTTCTAAAGCCTATTTCAACATATTTGCATACTCAGAGCTGAAAATAGTGTTTAAGATGAGAAAATGGGGCTTTTATTTTAGTAATTTTAGTTTTGATGGGTTTATGTTGTGTTTTCTGATTTAAGTGTGATGTGTTGTGAGTGTGTGTCTTAAAATTCCAATTTATCAAACATACTTTAGGATTGAAATATTGGCTCATTGGCGATTCATTTTTTGATATTTGGACGAAACAAATTAAAATAAGACAGCAAACAAAAAGGAAGTAAGGAAATTATCGAGTCAGTGATGCTCACACAACAAATGAAAAGACAGAACGAGGGCCCGGGGCTGTGCTTCACCCTGACCCTCCGCTGTCAGTTACTGCCTGTAGAGCTCTGAAGGTTAAAGTGTGTGTGCCGCGTGTGTGTGTGTGTGTCTGTGTGTGTAGAGGAGGGGGATGGATGTGGGACCAAAAATAATTAGAGTAAAACTAATTAGATGTAAGTGCTGTTGTTGAAGCATGCACAGTTTGTACAGACCAAACGAGGATAGAGGAACACTGCAGGCCCAAAGTAACCCGCCCCCAGGTCGCTCTGAAGGGAACAGGACTGACCTGAGGGAGGTGGGATGCAGGTTTCTGGGCATTTCTGAGGCTTGAGCTAAAAATGGTCCAAACATGTTGAAAAACAGTCTGGAATTTGAGTAATGCTTTTGGAATTTCTGAAGTAAAGCTGAATGCTTTGCATGGTTGACTGTTGTCTGGGGGTGTAATGGTGCATGTATTCTTATCGAACCATGTCAGCACGGGCCGTTTGGTTTGGTATGACATGCATGCACGTCGAACTATTGGCCCTTTTTCATTAGCCCTACTCTACTCTACTCGACTCTACCCGGCTCTACTCTACTCGCCTTGTGCTGCTTTTCCATTAGCCCAAGTCGCCTGCCCAACAGGGTGCAGTGCTGCTTTAAACAGCTGAGCGGCACTGCGGTGATTTGAGCGCGACACAACAATCTGTGGCTTTTTGTCACAAACTGAGTAAAAGGAAAAGCAGAAGGCTGCAGGTGGTGAGAAGAAATACCCCTTGAGAAGCACAGGAGAATTTTGGAAGCTCTACAACAGAATGAAGCCGAGGACGAGAGCAATCGAGCTGCAAAGGAAAGACGTATGAGGGTAAGCTAATGGTAGCTACCGCTATCACGCTAGGTCGTCGCGCTCATGACTCATCGATGACCACATTGTCTGACCAATCAGTAGCCGGCGGTGACGTCATCTTTTAGTATCGACTCAGCTCGCTTGGAACCAGAGCAGAGTAGGTACTAAAACTAGCTTGTTTTAGGAGGTACCAGGCTAGTGGAAACACGCTGCAAATCGAGTAGGGCCGAGTAGAGTAGGGCCAAGACATGCTAGTGGAAAAGGGCCATATGCTTCAACTCTGTTCTACATAGACCCATAAACTGGAGTGCACCCCACAAACTCACGGTGCATTTGATTTCAACACTCGGACTGTCTGAGTTGCAGGTTAGTACAACCCCTATGGTCGGATATTTCTACCTCAAAGTTGGACTCTATAAACTCTTGATAGGAACACGTTTAACCAGGATGTCACACAATTCCCACTTCCTCTGTCCGAGTGTTGAGGTCGTTCGCTCCATCAGATCAGCAGAAACAAACTTTTATTTCTGAATCAGCGTGATTTATTTTCTTTACAGCCTTGAGAACTGAACTCGTCTGAGCTTTATAGAGAACTTTATACATTTTAACCCTTTAAGGCCCAAGACCATAGATTATAGCCAGAAAATTCTAATTTTTTGAAGCTGAAATGTTTGTTTCACTTGTTGCAAAAATCCATAAAAATCACAATGTCCACAAAATTCAACATATAGATTTTTCGTATCTCATTTAATACATTAGGTGTTTTTGGCAACTGATAATCCATTCGAGGACATTTTTATCATTTATCTGTTTGTATTCAGATGTTTATTTTGTAATTTGTTGATCATATTGAGTCGATAGAGGTATTATGAAAGTATTTATCAAATATGATACAATTGGCTTTATAGGGTTACATTTGTTTGATGTTGAAGGTGTCACATGGACTTGCTCCGCCTCCCATGTCTGACTTTCTTAAAAAGGGGCTCACAGTGGCCTTAAGATCAGGGCCTTTTCTAGAGGGGACTGTGAGGTGCCACACAGAAAACAAGCTTTTGGACAAAATGCTCTTTCTGTAAAGGCCAGTAAGATCTGGAACAGTCTCCATCTCTACATAAGAGAAAGTCTCAAATTTCAAACTTTCCAAACACACATCAAGCAATGACCGAAAGAGAACCAGTCCTGTAATCCAGCCCACTGACTCTTGAGGTTACAGAAATGTCGTGTTTTGTGTGTGCACTAGTTGATGACATTTTTCGGGAATTCCCGTGGGTCACGTGATTCCTGCGGGAATCCCACAGGATGGGAGTCATTTTTTAATTCATCCTGTGATCAAGGCAGGACGGGAAAAAAAAGCAACGGGATGAACAACCAGATGAACAGATGCGTCCATTTTTGCAGTCATCTCTCAGTGAGAGCCAACACTCTTGACTGTGCTTAGAAACACAAAAGAACTACAAAAGTGGTTTGACTTCCTGTCACCACCGGAAGTGAAAAGCGACTCAGAGCGGCTGCCGGGGACACACATACAAAACAAAATAACACGGAGAGAGAAGACGACACGTCAAAAAGAGAGCTGTTTACACCGACTGAATGTCAGGCATGTGAAACTTAAAGGATATGCACTGCACTTTTACCTAAAATAAAAAATGTAACATTTTTTCAACATGTTTGGTTTTATTCAAACAGGAACGGGACAGGAGTGGGAGTAATTTTGTGTGGGAGCGGGAGTCATTCTACGGGAGTGGGACAGGATTTAATTTTTTTTACTCCGGCCTAGGATTAGGACGGGACGGGATTTTTTCTCTGGGAGTGAGACGGGACAGGAGTGAAAATCCGCTCCTGTGTCACGCTCTAGTGTGCACTGTGCAGTGTCCATGGTATCATGTTTTTGTGATACCTGTTTATGGACTGCGGATGTAATTTAGCATTGTTGCTATGATCCAGCATATCTAAGTCTATTGCTTTTTGAGTTGATGTTCATTAATGTGCGCTGTCCCTATTATATAAATCAATTCATAAAACCCAAAAATTAAGCCAAAAACTTCTTTCTGAAATAACATTTTTCTTTCAACAACTGATCAGATCAGTTAATCATACGAGGAAAAAGAAAGCATATGCAGAAAACCTGTCAAAAGTTTGATTTACATGGTCTGAAACATGTCTTTAATAAAAACTCTTTTCGTGATCTGACCAGTTCCAGGGCTAAAACAGTCACCTGAATTATCCTTTCCTATCGATGACGGTTGCTTGAGACGGGTCCTCTCTCTAAACACACATAAACACACTTAAACAGACACACACACACTCACAGCGGCAGTGAGGCTGGTGACATGGGTCAGTGCTTGTGGGGGAAACAAAGCTCAAGTGAAGCGAGAGCAGAGGGCTCAGTCACGAATGTGGCATGGCTCCATGCAGATCAGTGAGGACGTTTATGGAGACGACGATGCTGCACAAGATTGGGCGAGGGAGGACGGACGCACAGACGGTCAGACAGACTGCAAAGTGAGATGCATAAGGGGACAGATGGAATGCATAAAAAAGATCTATTGTTTAGGAAAATCAACAAAACACAAGATGAGAAATGTTTAAAATAATTAGCCTTCATATAAAAGAGGCTGTTATCTGCAGAACGTTATCTTCATCCATCCATTGATCCATTCATCCATCCATCATCTATACAACTTATCCCCTTCCCCACTGCAGGGGGCTGAAGCCTGTACCAGCTGAATCACTGAGGGTTGGTACATCCTGAACTGATTAATGCAGGGCCACAGAGAGAACTTCATCTTCCTGTTTGTCAGAATTCAGACTGAAAATGTGATCCACAGGCAGCTTATCGTGGACAGCTGTCATTTTTTTTTAAAGTTACTGTCAAGTAAGACATCTTTTCTATGAGTACATGATGTTATTCTTTATGTTGCCTTCTCGGGGCAGACTGCTCTTTTACAACGGTTTGCATGCTTTGCAGCTTTTGTTTTCATTTTAGCAAATTTGAACATTAAAGGGTGTTGTTTCAGCTTGAAGATGCTTTGGCTCTTTACTTTCTGCTCTGTGACTCTAAGAAGCTCATGTGTATTTACCTGCTATAATTTTATGAATATAACGGACTTCTTTATAACACAGAATCCCTTTTTTCATGTTTTTTTTTTTTCCAGGAAAAATGCTGCATTCAAATATAACACGCACCCACATTTTGCCCAAACATCACTCTCGTGGGCAACTCAAAACTTTTGGTCAAAGTTCTAGTCAATGAAATTTCAGTATTTTCACATCAAAACCTGAACACACTTTTCTCGATAATTCAACATACTGTCAACATAAAAGGCATACTTATTAAGAGTAGTAATCAATATCAGCAAAACTGAAAACACCAGTGATATGCATCCTTACATAAACTTCACTGAACATTGAAAAAAACAAGATAAGATGAGCCTACAAAAAGTTCTGATGCAAAGATCTTTTAAGAACATTTACTGGATTGTTATTATTGTTGTAGCTAACATATACAAATCATTTTTTGACAACCTCAAAGCAGCCAGAACCTCACGCCTCCCCTGAGAGTGACTAGACCCCAGGTTGGGAATCAAGTCTGTAAGACAAAGTACAGACAAAGTTGATGTTGAAGAAACACACAAGTTTATTTGCAAGCTGTTAAAAGCTGAGCAATTAATTGAGCTTTCATTTTAATAAATATTCACCAAATTAATGAAAACAAAAAAAAACAAGGCTACAGGATCACAGTTCCATTTGACGACATACTGCACATGCTTTACCTTTTTCACATGCATAGTTAGAAATGTATTGTTTACTATTTTTGCTTGTTTTTAATATTAAGCAGGATAGTTTTAAGAATGTATACTTGTTTACTGTGATTGTAATATATATCAGAATGATTACAGTTATAAGTTTGCCATAATTGAACAGCCCTAAACAAAGCACATTACTCCCTTAGATTAGAATTAGGCAAAGTCATGTGACACAGTAATTTGGGTATTAAGTTTCTGCAGGTAGCCTCAAGTGGACACTCAGGGTACTACAGGTTTTGGCCTTTTTCACATGGGTCTACATTTCCAGCCCCAGATGCTGGTACCTGGTGTAAGGAAAATCTAGGGATTTGCAATAAAACAGAAACAAATGAATTTTAGTGAGAGTGCCAACAACAGGACAATTCTGTACTTGTCTTATTGAAAATCTAATGGACGCAGGAAAATTAGAAACTGCATGTACATGGTGTAGTTTCCATTTGTTTTGTTTTCTTACAAAAAATTAAAAGGTTTAAATTATTGCAATGTAAATTTATTTTAATTTTATTCACCTATTCTAGTTCCCTAAAAAACAAAGTTATTAATGCTTGATTATGGAAATAAATCATTTTAACAGTTAAAATCTGTCAAATAATTGTTGGTAATGTATCATTTTTACAGACTCTTGTGAAAAAAACAAGTTTTGGTATGAAATATTTTCATCTGCATCTCTTGAGAAACCTTCAGGAGTTAAAGTGCAGAGTAAAACTAAAAATAAAGCACTGTACTGCAACTATAACTGTATCCAATATGGCGCATATGCTGAGCACTGTTGGGTCAAAGGGTAGTGTTGAATGTGATGCTATGAGTAAAGGCAACATCAGATGGGTGATAGGTCAGAGGACCAAACGCCCTTTAGAGGGGAAGAAATCTGCCAACATCCATCTGTGTACATTTCATGATCCTTCCCTTCACCTCTTCCCTCCAATGTCCTTCCCTCTCTTTCATTTCGTCAGAGCTGCCCCCTTTAAAACAAGGAATTAAATAAATAAGCCTTTCATTCCTCCCCCCTCCCTGAGGCTGGGCAGTCCATGCAGGAAGGTAAACATGTCCACTGTGGTGAGCTCAGACCACGCGGATGCCTCGCTCCAGGTAACAGTCGTCCTCCACAGCTCTGCGCCCACCAGCAACATCTCGGCATTCACGAGCGGCGCAGAGTAGCCGATGTCTGAACAAATTTCCGCTTCAGTGCCAAACCCTCCCTTCCTCAAGCAAGGACATGCATGGATTTGATGAGGAGGTTGATTCAAATCAGGGTCAACAATGTGCCCTCTACCTCTGCAGTACCTGGCTGATGGCTTTTATTCTGTCTGAACAGCATCACCTTTTTGATTTTTCAAGTGTTGACTTTTTCATAAAAGACCAGCTATTGAAGGCTCAGTGGGCGTTTAGAAGGTAAACAGCCCTGTTGTTTGGCTTTAGGTACCTGTGAGATGATGAAAATGATTGAGGAAGTAAGGGTTAAGTAATGTATTCACAGCTCTGATTAGCATCAGGAACAAAAACAGTACAAAGTGCTTTATAGAAATAGAGGTCTCATGAAAAGGGACACTGGCCAAGATCCATTTGAATCACACAGGGCTTTTCCACTAGGACTAAAATTCACTCGGTTGTGTTGGTTTCCATTCAGGATCACACCAAGCACCTTTTTCTATCACCTCTGGTTGTGTTTCAAGCAAGCTGAGCTGAGACTCAACGTGGCATGGAGACACTGCTGACATCTGAATAGTCAGGGTAACACCACAAGTTGGGGGTATTCATGGGGATGCTGTATGACTTCCCAAACTCTCCACTGACGGAATGACATGTTATTCACTTTGTTTACAAATGGATTCATTTCAAGTCATGGTCCAAATGGGTTTTTTTATGTTGGGAAATCAAAGCCAAATTCAGAGTAATTCAACATATTTGTGCATGTACAGCACAAATGTATACGTGAATGTAAATGTATATTTATGTGTATATATATGTGCAGATATATGGGCATATAAATGCCTATAAGATTGCAAGTGCTAGAAACTTCTGAGGATCTAGGCCTTGTATATTGTTGTTGTTTGGCTGACCCATTAATTTTGCCTATCTGTGTGTTTGGTGTAGTCAATGTCAATGTCAATGTCAGCTTTATTTATATAGCACATTTAAACAGTCAGCGGCCTACCAAAGTGCTTTACAGTAGAAAAGGCAGACATGATAAAAACAATAAAAAACAATAAAAACAAATAAAAGTAATAAGAACAGGGACAGTACAGTATAAATATGCATACTGCCCAGTAAAACCAATAAAAGTCCCAAATAAAAGTGGCTATACTCCACCAAAGGCCAAGGTGAACGAGTACGTCTTTAGCTGTGTTTTAAAGGTAGAGAAGCTATTCACAGTCCGCACATATCTACCCACAGTTTGGGTGCCTCAACAGAGAAGGCTCGATCTCCTTTAGTTTTTAGGGAGGATCGATGAACTTCTAGGACCATCTGGCTTCCTCAGCGAAGCGCTCTGCAGGGCTGATGAACCCTAATAAGTTCAGACAGGTAATCTGGGACTAGCCCATTCAGAGACTTAAAAACAAATAAAAGAATCTTAAAATCAATCCTGAATCTCGCTGGAAGCCAGTGAAGGGAGGAGAGCACTGGAGTAATGTGCTCCCGTTTCTTTGTCCAAGTCAGGAGACGAGCAGCCGCATTTTGAACAATCTGCAGGCGTCCAAGCGAGATGAGATAAAAGCATGAATGACTTTCTCAAGGTCTTTCTGGTCCAGACAGGGTTTAACCTTGGCTAGAACCCTCAACTGATAAAAACTGGACTCGACAATAGCACTGATCTGCTTGTCCAGTTTGAACGTGCCGTCAATGATTATCCCAAGATTCCTGGCTTGGGACCCAATATAAGGCACTAGTGGGCCAAGGGAGCTAGCAAGGAGTTGGACCAGATCAGGGCGACCAAACAGGACAACTTCAGTTTTGCTTTCATTTAATTTCAAGAAGTTCAGTTCCATCCACTGCTTAATATCAACCATGCAGTTGTGCAAGCACTGAAGAGCATCAGTGGCTGGGACCTTCAACGGCAAATAGACTTGCACATCATCTGCAAAACAATGAAAGAGGTCCCATATTTCCTAAAAATCGACCCCAAAGGTTGCAGGTATAAAGAGAAGAGTAACAGGCCGAGAACAGATCCCTGAAGGACCCCGCATGTCAGAGGAGCCACAGAGGAGGAAAACTGGCCCATGTGCACTGAGAAAGACCTATCAGACAGGTACGATCTAAACCAGTTTAAGGCAGTGCCCTTAATGCCTGTACAGTGCTCAGACAGTTACCAGAGATGAGACTTAACAACAGGTCATTAAAAACTTCTAAAAGAGCAGTTTCAGTGCTGCGGAGAGGCTTAAAACCAGACTGAAACACTTCACAAACATTGGCCCTTTGAAAGTAAGAGTTTGGAGATCGGCCTAAAATTAGATAAAACCAAGGGGTCCAAGTTTTTCTTTTTTAAAAGAGGCTGTTTAAAAGTAGCTAAAGTAGTTTTTCTAAAGTGTAAATGGTCACTACTAAATATGTTGGATGTATCATGCATAGATATAAATATATGTGTATAAAAAAATGATCATGAGGAGAAAATTGCTGTAAAAGTTGCAAAGTTGGAATGCCTTTTTGAAATCAAAACCTTGTCTTTCTGTAAAAGGCCTTTTCTGATTATCCTCTAATAAAGAATGGAAAAAAAGACAAAGCATGTTGTTTTGCTTCTTGCAAAATTCTTTGGAATAAATTCATCTACTTACTGCTACAACAGACACGATGGGGATGGCAGCTCTATCGTCTCTGATGCTTGATGAGTGTTACACAGCAAAGTTTTGACGGCCCTGCCTACCTTAAAGAAGTACGGACACAGTCTATACTGTAAAGGGAAATGAGCAGGTAGTATCCAGCTGAGTCCAGCAGCTACCACAAATGGAATAACACCAAGATTCATATTTATCAGTATGCCATGGCACACAAAGGAAATGTTTGCCTTGCTTGAGATTGGGGCTCTTTAAACAATGGAGCAGCAAAGGCAACTCTAATTGTCTCCAGACCAGGAGTCACCAATCTTTTTGAGTCTGAGAGCTACCCAAAATTGCATAGGACTACTTTCATGTTTATTTTTTACTTTTACTGATTCAGCACAATAATCATTACCAATGATTGATAAGTGACTAATAAACAGAATGGGGTTTTTATACTTGAGTGCATCAAATTTGTCAGTTTTTTTGGTTCTGCATTGGCAACAATGCTTATAAAGTCCATTTTGGGCACATAAGTCTCCATGAGGGCTACCAAGTGCTCGAGGGCACTGTGATGGCTACCTCTGCTCCAGACCCTTTAAATACTTTTATATACATGCAGCACAGTACGGTTCTAAAGTAGGAGTGCAATAGAGAGCCGTGTTATGCTTTTTCAAGTTTTATAAGGCTTTTAAATTGTATTACATGTCACAGTGGCATCAGAGCTCCTCTTTCTCCCCCTCTTTATAGCCCAGTGGCTGATCTCCATTCCAAGTGGCACTGCATTAAACCCATATCGTTCTGTAAAGGATATCACCACGTGGGCTCAGGAACACTTGAGAAAACCATTGTCAGGTAACCCATTTCATTTCTACATCTATAAATGTAAGTTCAAACTCTGCCATACAAAGCAAAAACCATACATCAACAAAACCCATACATGTCACCGGCCTCTCTTCAACTTTAACTTTTTGAAATTTGTTTTACAGCAGGCATCAGCACACCAGTACATGACAAACATGAAATATATAGGCAGTAGGAGAATCAGGAAAAATCCCGAGCACAAGTAAGGCAGTTAAACCACAAAATGCCAAAAGCTACAGAATCAGACAAGACTCCAGAAAGTGAATTCAGTCAGCAAAGAGCTATGCAGTTGATAAATAGATGAACAGCCCAAGCTCGTCCGAGGTGGACAGACTCAAAGTAGAAAAGTGTTCTGTGGTCGGAGAAGTCTGCATGTCAAATTGTTTTATAAAATAATGGCCTGTGTTTCCTCCAGGTTAAAGAGAAAATTGACCATCAAGTTTTTTCCAACACTGCAAATGTTCAAAAGCCAGAATCTGTGATGGTATGAAGGTGTGTTAGTGCCCATGGCATGGGCAACTTACACATCTGTGAAGGCACCATTAATGCTAAAATGTGGACACAGGTTTTGGAGTAACATACGCTGCCATCCAAGCTTTTCTTCTTGCTTATTTTAGCAAGACAATGTCAAGACGCATTCTGTTCATCTTACAACAGTGTGGCTTCATAGTAAAGACTGTAGGTACTAGACTGACCCTCCTGCTGTCCAGACCAGTCTCCCATGGAAAATGTGTGGCACATTATGAAGCCCAAAATACTACAATGGAGACCCCGGACTGTTCAGCAACTTAAGTTGTACATCAAGCAATAATGGGAAAGAATTTCACCCACAAAGCTTCAACAATTAGTGTCCTCAGTTTCCAAATGCTTATTGAGTGTTGTTAAAAAGGAAAGGTGATGTAACACAATGATAAATATGGCCCTGTCCCTTTTTTGGAATGTGTTGCATGCATCAAACAGAACATAAGTGAATATTTGCAACAACAACAAAAAAGTTAATCAGTTTGAATATTTTGTATTTGTAGTGTATCCAATCAAATATAGGTAAAAAAAAATTGGAAATCATTGTGCTCTGCTTTAATTTGCATTTTTACACAATATCCCAACTTCATTGGAATTGAAGGTTGTATAAAGGACGGCAGACAGCATTAAACTGACAGAACTAATTGTGTGATGACTGTCAAAGCAAAGATTCAGGTCATCCATTTGGCGTACAGTATATTTGTGTTCTTAGAGTCCAGCATATATGCCTTATAATCCGGTTCCTCTGTAAAGCGTAGGTGGACAAGGTGTGGGCTGATGTTCATTACTTTTCTCTCTGCCAGTCGATACTCTTCCTTCGTCTTCAAGTGCTCCTGTGGAGATACTATGTATACCCTATCTGCCAAATATGGCTCAACTCTGCGTGTGTGTTTATGTGTGTGTATATATGTGTGTGCAGAGGAAGCAGAGAACATGATATGATTAAGGTGACGGGAACATACATCCATATCCAAGATTTCGTCTCTAATAAAATCACTAAATAGTACAGAGAGTTCTTCTTTGACGACACTGTGTCAGTGGCTACACTGCTACCACCACCCACTGGTTAACCGTGTCACTGTGTCTGCCTCCTTTTTGAAAGCTTTTGCACTGAAACCTCAGGAAAGTGACAGCACAGTCGTTTGAAAAAGAGTCACAGCACAGCACCCCACAGGGCTGAAGGATGTAGAAACTTTTCAGCCTTCAAACATCCAGGAAGTGGTAGGAAAATAGAGAAAACTGTATCATAACCAGTGATGCAGTTATAGTGGAGGGATGCACAATAGAGTTTATACACTCAGAGTAAAGAGTACACTGTTTATACAGTACACTTTACACAGATTATAACCTGGCATTTCAGCTGGATCCACCTGGTTACATGATTGCAATCAGGTAGATCTATTCTGCAGTACATCAAGATAGCACAATTTAGCTGAGTCTGCATTAACACTGACCAATGAGGACAAAAAGCCAGGAGTTATGAGCATCATGGCAGTGAGAGGCTACTGAGGTCTGTAATGATGGCCATCTAACCCTGTATCTGCACACAGTCCAACTGCAAAGCATCCGGTCCACACTCCGACCAACAGCAAGTATCCTCGCACACAGGAGCTTATTAAAAGCGTGCTTTGGAGGATCAAAACACGAAAGCATAAAGATCTTGAGAGAACCACAGCATCACATGGTAATTGTGAGTTAACGAGATAGCAGGAAGAACAAAATGCAAACAACAGGTTATACTTCCGTTCTGATGTATTTGCTGTCAGCATTGATGTTATTTAACTATTTCCACTGTTTTTTGAAATTACCCAGAAACTCTGAGCGCTTCTTTTCCTGTGTTGGGTCGACTTGCTGCTGGCATGTGCCACAGGTGGATAAAGGTGCAGGCTGTTTAAACCAAATTAATATAGAGACTGAGGGGTGACTGGCTGTGGAATCTGGAATTTGTATGGAATGTTTCTCAGCTGAACAATGTGGAAAAGGGGAGATAGGAGACCTGCATGAATGCTGCCTGGTTTAGTATCAGTTTAGTGGATACATCAGAATTAGACTACATTTCTTCAATGCATAAAGAACTACGCTACGGAAGTGACTGGCATTGTGAGCTTGAAATTGGCAGCAGCATCATCTGATTGGCTTACACTGACTATGACTGACAGAAAGATCATCCAATCACTTCTGTACCATGTATTTAAAAAGTTCTGCCCTCCTCAAACACTTAGAGCTATGGTCTACCATTTGGAAGTCTGGTACATCTTAATAACACCGTTTATAAGGCCATTATGGTCCTATGGTCCGATCTACGCAATAATAACACCAAAAAGAATAAAAAAAATCCATTCAGTATATCCGCTGCAAAGCAGCATAATAGTTGACCAATCCGAACCGCCTCCAATCCCCTGTCTCCCCTGCTACGCACCGTCTCGCCCATGGTCCTGCCTCCTCCCCACTCCCCACTCTCTCGTACCGGTGAGCAGCTAGCATCATAGCTACTGAAGCATCATGGAGCCGGGAGGCTGCTTCTGTTACCCTCCACATCGAAGAGAAGGAAACGTAAAAGTTTTGAGGAAAAGGCTGAAGTAAGAAGGAAATATGAGGAATACAGGTCCCAACGGAGACTCAACATTGGATAATCGTACGGTGGAAAAAGCTGCAGAATGATTTGGGATTGTTGAACACTGCGCTGGCCACCGGCTGGCGAACCGCCGCAGCACGGGCCACCGGCTGGCGAACGACCGCAGCACTGGGCGCCGGCTGGTGAATGGCCGTAGCACCGGCCGCCGTCCGACCTTCAGCACCGCCGTTCCGCCCCTGGTCGAACAGGTAATAACTTTGTTTACGACAGTGGGAGATGTCTGCTGAATAACTCTGGTTAGTCTGTGCCTATACTGGCTAATCACTGAACGTTGTTGGTTGGAGCGGGTAGGCTCTGTCAATAGATTTTAGCATAAGTTAGCCACTCATCGTTAGCATTGTAAACTGAGCTGGTGAAGACACGCCGAGAAAGATAAATCCTCACCCACAATCGACTCTGCTCTGGTGACGCCAGACCCGCTTCATTCAAGCCTTCATTCTGGTACAAACAGGAATTAGACGTATCAGAGTTTATTTTATTCAGTCTGACAGTCAAATGGTAGGCATTTGGTTTATTTGATTTGATTCTTGAAGCTTAATGATTATTCAAGATCAGTTAGTTTGTGAACATAATAACAGTTTTTAAAAAAGCCAAACAGGGTCTATTTCTGTTTCAGTTCTCAACTGTTTATTCTGCTAACTGCAAAACTCTTTATGTTTTTTGGGCTTATTTTGAAATTGTTGCATCAGAATGTTTTTAAAAGAGAAATTAAAGATAATTAAGGTAATTATAGATTGGATTCTGCACAGCACATACTGTATAAAGCATGAGCCAGAGGTGTAAAATGATATTACTGAGCGTTAGTCTAATACCTTAAGTCTGAGTCGAGTCTGAAGTAACCTCTGTGCCTGACTGAGTTTAACTCCTCACACTTGAATCCCCTCCCCCCTGTGGACCATCTATCCCATATTGCACCATACTGCAGGGCTGTCACCTACTCACCATTCAAACAAAAAATCCACACAAATGTAATTATACATTGAAGAAATACAGAGATTCAGCAGCACATTAGTGCACCTGGAGCATCGAACCGCTGGATCAACAGAGGGCACCCCAAATGCAACCTGACCATGCATTGCACTCTTAACCTCACCATGGAAAGTATACCTCGAGAAAATGTAGGACAGGCAAAGACATGTTGTGGAAGCACTTTGGGCTTTATGCTGCTGAGGGCAAATAAAAAAAAAAAAAAAAAAACTGGTCTGTGTGTTGATAAGGGCTGGGTATTTCCAGCAACTTCATGTTGTGATTCGTATCCTGTTACTGATGCCACAATACATGATGTATCCTGATACACAAAAATTATGAACATATACTACGCTATTAACAGAATATCCTAAAATTTTGTTTTTAATTACAAGAAAAAGAACAAGGATGAGTTTCAAATGAATCTACAACTTAACAAAATTGCATTCAGGTCCTTAAAGATGGTAGACCATTTGAACACGTGCTTCATCATGGCCTCTACTTTAAACTGTGCCATTGATAAAATTACCCTAAAGTTCATTGACAACAACTGTCAAAACATTTTTGGCTTATCAATTCTGCAGAGTCCATATTGATACATGTATCCCCAAGAAGTGTGTGACGATGTTTTGCCATATCGATAATTTGAGCACAGGCCTAGTGTTGATTACGCGCAAAGCAGCTGGCTCACTCCTCATCCATGAAAAATCTGTGGGCCCATCTGTCAGCTTTCCACCCAACCCGTGCGACTAAGGCCCCATCCACATAAAGACAAACCGAGGTCTAAACGCATACGTTTTTTGCCGAATCTGCGTATCATCCATACGAAGATGGCATTTTGGGGGTCTGTAAATGATCACTTTTGAAACCAGGTTCCAGAGTGGAAAGATTTTGAAATGCCATATACGCAGCCCCATTATTACTGGCTCTCTGCAACTTTTCAGATACGCCTTTGTCATAGTTTCATATCTTCATTGACACGCATTGACAGTGCGCATGCCCACTGTTTTTTCGTCTGTTTCTGCTTGTTTCTGTCATATCATCACAGCGCCCCTAGAGGTCTGGCATGTGTTTTACAGTGTTTATATGCGTATTGAGTGTATTCATGTAGACGCACACATCTTCTGAGACACCTTCATAGGCCTAAACCCTCCAAGGCCCTCCTAGCCTTGCAGAGCAGACAGACCTGCCTGATTCTGAAATCCTGCAGCTCTGTCTTGCCAGCCTCCGTTGTCCAATTAATTCACTCGGCTGAATTCTTAACAGCCCAATCAGGGAAGAGAGGTGGGAGCTGTAGAATGTGGATGTGACGACAACCGGAAGTTGAAAACCGGAAGTTGAGAACGGACATGCCCTCCTCAGAAGTTTACTCGTGGGGATTGTCTTTGACAAGGTTCATGTCACATATAAGTGTTAAATGAATCATCTGTGTGCTACAATTTAGTGTAAGATGATAGTATATGACCGTTAGCTGTTAGCAGCTAAGTTAGCGGCTAACAGTCATTAACTGTTGTTAGCTGTTAGCGGCTAAGTTAGCGGCTAACAGCTAACAGTCATTAACTGTTATTAGCTGTTAACGGCTAAGTTAGCCGCTGTGTATGCTAAATTTTTTTTTCCAATTCTTTATTCAGCCATTTCAAGTAACAGACAGGCACATTTTGCATCATACAGTCTTCCAAAATCACTGAGCAGCATCAGCAACCAATATAAACAAAATAATAAAATAAAATGTATATATAAAAGAAAAAAAAAAGACAAATTCAATGAAAACATTGCTACATTATAGGAGGCAACCCTGCTCGATGTGGATTGGTCTGTGATGAATTTGACGAGCAAAACGATTGTCCAATCACAAGCTTGTGTTTTTTTAAACGTTCTGCCCCTGAAAACAAATTTAAAGGGCTCATACCCAGATGGACTAGTGAAATATTTCTGTGGCAGATATATGGAGCTGTCCATCTGGCTTGTCAGGTTAAGGCCCTCCTGAAACATATCATATGCAAGGACATGCAGCCCCCAGGTGTGTCTTCAGGAAAGGTAAACCGCAAAAGGATGTAATGGAAATTATTTTTTCCTTGTTGCTATGGGGGCATTTGAATACCTCCAGTTATTAGAGTGTATGCTCGAAATAAATACTTAAATTTGACTTTTGGGAAAAGTGCCAGCCCTATTGTTTTGTGAGCTACCTTGTAACATCCAGCCCGAGTACAGAGTTAGTTTTGTAGTAACAATTTTTGTTTAACTAGACTGTGGTTGAAATTGCACATAGCTACAGTAAATGAGGCCTGTCTGCTGTCTCTGATTAAAGCTTGAAGAATGTAATTATTCTGCACTCCAACATTCTACTTATGTGTGTGGCTAATCGACTGGAAAAAATGCAAACACAATACTGAACTTTTTCTGGCTACATCAGCTGACACCAACATCATGAGTATCAAATCTGACTTTGGTTAAGCCAGAGAAGTCTCAGTGCTCCAGGTCTGAGGGACATGGGGACAAAGGCTGTGTGATGTGAGGCTGATGATGGCTGCTGTTTCCCTTATGTTTACCATCATTTCCTTTCACAAACAAGAGGCCAGGGCTGGAAAAGGCCAGAGAGCCAGGGCCTCCAGCGTGCCGGCACAGCAAGATGGGGGGAGAGAGACAGAGGGTGAAGAGAACTAGGGACAAGGGACAGAGAGAGGAGAGAGAGAGAGAGGGGGAGAGAGAGAGAGAGAGAAGGAGTCCGGGCTAAGCTGCCTCCAGACACCACGCGGCTCAGAGCAGATCGAGAGTGACGGCTTGCTGATTAGTCAACTCACAGCCCCCAAGACTGAAGTCTGCACACACACACACACACACACATTAACAAACACACACTGAAAGCACACACACATTCACATTGTACTTAATTTAAATAAACCTCAATAACCACAGCCACTCATATTGAACACAAGGGAAAACAGACATATAAAGAAATGAACATTCATTTGTACATTCCTACTGTACCCGATATCAAAACAAAATCAATTTTGAGGCTTTACAGTTCTCATCACCATCTACAGAGCCAAAGCATGTGACGTGTTTATATACTGTAGATAAGAAAGTGTGAGAGTCGATGTTTCCATTTTTTTACCTTGAGGAGATAGACTGGGATGTTGCTGAAGTCCACGGGAAGCTTGAGAAGGAATCGTGCAGAAAACTCTCCTGTCTGAAGTACAAAAACAGAGGAGGAAGTTTACAAAGTGGGCAACAAGTCATAAAGCAGTGGTCCCAGAACTTACTTGGACCACAGCCCAATTTGATGTACTACATTGTCACAGAGGGGGAGCCAGGGGCATTTGTTAGTTTGCTGGGAAACAGGATAACTAAAATGATTAAGAATGGAATATGATGACATTTCAAGATAGATAAGAAATGGGCCAAGACCAATTGATTAGATCGAGGGGGTGATCCAAATCTGGATGCACATCGAGGACATTCTTTTAAGGATTAGCAAAAGCAACACAGGGCAGTTTCCACATTGTTGCTCCGAGGAATTTCGGGACATATTTAGGGGATGTTGGTCAAGGTTCAAGGATAGTGATCAGAATTTGGTGGCGTTTCAGATATGAATGTGGATCTAAGAATATTTGAATCATTTGTTAACATCGTGGGGCGGGACAGCTTCCTACATTTGTCTGATTTCAGAAAAGTATCCAGTGGAATCATTTTGCATATGTTGCTGACAATGGAGCGCCAGGCCAACAGTGGCATATATTGAAAATATAAAGACAAAACTCAAAGTTTTAATGTTTGTTCTTTTTTTTAAATGTACTTTTTGTGCATTTTGTGCCTTTATTGATAAGAGAGAGACAGTGGATAGGTTTGTGAAAGGGGGCGAGAGAGTAGGAAGAGACATTCTGCAAACCGGTCACAGGTGGGATTCGAACCTGGACCGGCAGAAACAAGTACATGGGGTGCCTGGTTGCTAACCACTCTGCCAAACCAGCACCCCTTAATGTTTGTTCTTAAACTAAAACATAATAAAAAATAAACTAATTAAATTAAGTGTAAATGAGTTTTTTATACTTTTAAATACACTTTTAATTCAGCTCTGCAGTTGTTTTAACAATTTTTTATTTTCATTTTTACTCTGAAATATATTTTAAAATGTGCTGTGTCATTCTTGGCAGTTGTAGGATTAATATTTTCAAATTAAAATCGTATCATTTTGACTATAGATTTCTTTTTGTTGCCTTCAGTTCTCATGTTTTTAGTTTCAAACTTTTGGCTGTTTTATAGCTTCATACTGACAGTGTGTTATATCCATTGATCAGTCTGAGAGATCTGTTGTTTCTATGGATTATTGATGGGTATTGTATTAGTCCTTAACTCAGACTTGAATGATATAACATCATAAAATTGAGTTCTCTGGCTTGTCTTTAGTGTCTGCCTGTTACACATAGTGTCAAAAAGATCTAGAGTGAGGTCCAGAGCACAGGTGGAAGAGTGCATACACTCAGAGTTTAACAGTGAGTTTATCTCACCTTGTACTTTTTTGTTAATAACAGCACAGTTAGACAGAGACACAGAGCTCTTTAAGTCTATTCTGTCGAGGTACACACACAGATCAGCAAGGATCTTGCATTCCTTTTGAAATACAACATCCTCTTCTCTTGGTTTTTAAAAATGGGCTAATGTAATAAACATTTATTCCCTACAGCCCTGGTCCAAATGATATATAGCTTGCTGCTGATCCGAGGCTGATGGTTGGGCACCTCTCATGGAAACTATTTTATTACCTTTGTTGGTCAAGATATTGTCTGAACTTAAAACAACACAAAGCTGGAGGCAGACATGAATCATCACCACAGGCTAGCAGCACAGGAGTGTATGACGTGTTCTTGTTGGATTGTTGAGTGTCAAGATACGTGTACTGGTAATGGCTAAAAATTGTCTTATAACTGCTTATTGTTTTTGTTGTACCCATATTATCAATTATCTTCATCTTCAGACAAAAACAAACCAAAAACAAATTGCCAATAAGCACTGGCTGATGCATCTGTGGGGTCATTTGCCACCAGCAAAGCCCCGCCCACTAAAAGATGTCACCTGGTTAATAAACACAGAAGAACTTTTATTAGCAATTTAAGCTAATAAAGGTTCTATAACAATAATAATAAAACAACAATAATACATGAGACTCAAGGTCACCCTACAAAAGTACAAATAAAAAAGTACATTAAAACAGTCATTAAAACAGTCATAAAAACAGGCATAAAAAGAAGCAATATAATACAACAGACAGTGCAAGTGATCAGAGGAAGAAGGAGAGCTTGAACAGGTGGGTTTTGAGTCTGGTTTTAAAGAGGGGTTAGGACTCAGTGTTGCAGAGGTCAGGGGGGAGTGAGTTCCATAACCGGGGACCTGAGCGGCTGAATGCTCGACCCCCCCATGGTGACAAGACGAGCAGAGAGGACAGAGAGTAGAACAGAGGAAGAGGATTGTAGGGTGCAGGCAGGTACAGAAATGTTAATGAGGCCAGAAAGGTTGTGGATGACTTTGTGATTGTGGAGCAGGAACCAGTGGAGCTGCTGATAATGTGTTAAACTCACGTTGATATAGGCTGAAATAATCAATTACACAAACACAATAGCAAAGACATTTTGGTCTTGGAAATTTGGCGTGGAGATGAAGATCAGTGTTAATTCTGGCAACTATTTTAAAAATAGTTCATACAAAAACGCTCATTACTGTAAGCTGCGTTTCTCCTGGGTTTATAATTTTGTTCCACGCCAACCAGAACTCAGGGCCTGAGACACCTCAACCCAAAAGCCTGATTCATTCCTAAATCAATCAAGACATAATGTAATGTGATTTTTGCCTACCCAGCTGTTCTTGCGCCCTGCATAGATCTCCATGTTGCGTCCATAGTTGGGATCCTCCAGTAGACTGTCGTACTCGAACAGCAGCCTGGAGCTCTCCCGCAGGCGCTGGCACTGGTAGTTGTGATACTGCTGGATGAGCTCCTTCACCAGCTGGAGTAAACACTCAGGATTCCCTGCATCCCACTGGACCAGGTGCTGAGGTACACAAAAATCAAGAGTCAGGTCTGATGCAAAGGGAGACATTTTTTTAAAATATTTTAACAAATCAGTAAGAGTCATACTCCAAATTAAAATAACAAAATGGACCACTTTGATGCATCAGTTACTTTTTTTTGACCTGTTGTCGCTTAAAATCCTGTGGATGGTTTCAGCTACATCGAGACATCTTAAATGTCTTCATTGCAAACAAGCAAAAGGATGCAACATGACAGAGAGAGTTATAAATGTAAGTGCCAATACCAAGCCCAGATACTCGGCCCTGTCTTTAGATTTGCAGCCTGTGAAAGTTCTGGCTAGATGACACTCTCGCTATAATTACAGCTGACACACACCACAGCCTTCATGCATCCAAAAGACTTCAGTGAGAAACAGCTGTTAGGATAGAAATTGCAAATCATTTTTGCAAATTAAAGGAAAGCACCACTAAGTCAATAATAATAATTTGACTAGACAAATAACATTCTTTCAAAAACAATTTATGGGAATATGTGAGGGTGATGACTACAGAAGGAGGAATTATATGATGTGATGATTGATCGTGGCTTTAAAAAGTCAGACTTAATAAACCCTGAAGGATCTGCATCACAAAGCTTCTCCCACTTAAACAAATAAAAAACTTGTTTCTGGCAATTACAACTTTCATAGCCCATAGGAAAGACACAAACAGCCCTGACAACTAGCACTTTGGCTGAGTATTTTCAAGTGTGACATGGTCAAACCAGTACATGACACGCTCACAACGCCACGCCGTTAAGCGTAGATTTGGTGCATGAATCAGGTTTAAGCCACAGATACTTGCCAGAGTTGTTTACAGTTATTTCTCGTGAAAAAAGGGGTGAGCAAATTTACTCAAATGACATTTCCTGACACATTTATTGACCAAAAACCAGGCAGGTGTTTGTGATTGTTGTATTTAAAGGGTTTAATGATTTTAGTGTGTGTTGAAGTCCTTCATGAAGATTTTGAGCACACTGCAACAACACTGCAATAAGAAGGAAAGCCCTGATAATTTTGGTCACAATAACCACAATAAACTGTCCCCCTCACTGTGCCTGCTAGGGGATTTATCATCATTCAACCATAATATGAAAATTAATAAACCACTTCTCATAGCCCTAACCATCGCTAAGAAAACTATCCTCATGAACTGGAAATCAAAACAAGCGATAAACATTACACACTGGAAAAACCTCCTGGCCGACTACATATCATTGGAAAATCTAACTGAATCAAACATGCAAAGGACAGAAGACCAGGACTCAATTTGGCAACCCTTTCTAGCATACCTATGCTCATAACCAAATATTCCTCTCATGTAAGCTAGTACTGCCCCCTCTTGCTCTGTTCTCTTTGTTTGTTTGTTTGTTTTTTTTTTCTCTCTCTTTTCTCTACCAGTTTAAAAAGTACAGTTTCGGGGAACCAAGGAAGGTAAATATACTCTGGTGATGGTGGTCGGAGACATCTTTCCACCTAGGTACCCAGGTTGACCCACTGCCTTGTGGGGCTCGCTGGCCTGGCGGCCTCCTCTGGGGTACTGGGGTGCTCTGTGCCTTCCCTCCTGTTCCTGTGACTGCTGGGTCCGTGTTCGGTCAGCGGGCCTGGGGATGGCGCCGTCCTCCTCCCACGCTGGTACCTTGGCTGGCCTTGGGGCTTGGGTGCGGTGGGCTCCTCTGTGCTGCGCCGGTGCCTTCCCCTTCCTGCTGTCCACCCTGCGGCCCTTCCCCTCCTCCTTCCCCTCGCCTGCTCTCCCCCTCCCCTTGCGGGGTTGGGGGCCCTCGGCCGCCTGGGGGTTGGCCGCTGGGGCCTGGCCTGCCTCCGGGGGGGGGACTGCAGCATCTTGGATGGATCACTGGGTCTGGGTGGGCGGCCTTTCAGATCCTGCCTGGGGCAGGAGATAGTGGCGGTGGGTGTCCTCTGTTGTGGTCCTGCCTCCCGGTGGCTCGGGCGGGGTGGACGCCGGGACTTGCTGTCTCGGTGCCCTGGGGGGCCCTGGGGCCCTCCACTGGGGTCGGCGCCTGGGGGTGGCCCGCCGGGGTGGGGTCCTTGGTGGGTGCTGGGTCGGTGGTGCTGGTGCTGCAGTCCGCTGGGGGTGGGTGTTCCTGCTGGGCGCCTTCTCACTGGAGCTCGCCTGGGTTGTCACCTGTGGATCCCGGGCCTGCTGTTCAGGAGCCGCTTGGTGCTGCTTCTGCGCCCCGCTCTGTTGTGGGTGGTTGGGCCCGGCCCTCACTAGCCCTACCTCTTAATTGCACTTCACCACTCACACATTGCACTTTTGTATATATTTTCACTGTTGGGCACATTCATAACACTTAGGGTTCTGGGGGTCGGGGATGATAGGGGGAGCGACCAGCTCGACCCTCTGTCTCTTCCGGCCCTCCTGTTTTAACTGCACTACATACACTAACTTGGGGGTGGGGGTGGGGGGGGGGGGCTGGAGGGTGGGCGCAATCTGGTTTGGGCTGTGGCCGCTCTCTGTTCCCCTCTTGCCTGCCCCACCTATCCTTTGTTTTTTTAATGCAACACAACATCCACTTTTCTGGGCCAGGCAGGGAGAGGAGGGGTTGGTGGACCCCCACTCGACCTGTTTGTCACCAGTTTTAATGCAGCACATCACACTTAGCTGCACTTAATCACGGTGTAGGGATCATGTATCTTGTCTGGGAGCAAATTGCAGAATAACGAGGGGGGGGGTTGGTGATATAGGGTTTGTCACTAGCATAGGCTTGGTGCGGCTGTGGGGGTCGGGCTTCGCTGGCTATGACTTTGCGGGGAGATGGGTGGTGCCGGTGGCTTTCGAGGTGCGGCTGGGCTCCGGTGGCTGCAGGTGGGGGCCTGGCGGGGGCCCTGGGGGGCGGGTGGGCCTCGCTGGGGCATGTGTCCCTTGGTGGGCTGTGGTGCCCACCAAGGGACACATGTGGTTGCTGTCCTGTGCGGGTGGCTTTGGGGCCTCTTACCGGCGCTCGGGCAGCGGTCTCCGGCGCTTCTCATGGCCTTGGCTTGTCTGGGGGGCGGGCGGCGACTTCAACCCCACCGCCACACACCCACATCTCGCCCCACCTGCCCCTGCGGTGGTTTGTGCCCCCCCCTCTGGGGTGGGGTCTGGCCCCGGGGGTCTGGCTCCTGGGTGGCTTGGGGCCCCCGGCCTGCCGCGGGGGGGTGGGGGTGGCTGGGTGCTGGGGGCGGGGGGCCTGGGGCCGGGTGGGCGGGTGGTCGGGGGCGGGTGCTGTCTGCAGGGGCTGCCGCCTGGGCCCTGGGTGCTGTCTTTGGTGCCGGCGGGGGGGGCGGGTCTGTGCCCCCTTGGGTCCTGGGGCTGTCCCTGGGCCTGGTAGTTTGGGGACTGTGTGGGGGTCTCGGTTGCCCTGGTGGCCCGGGGGGCGCCCATGGCCGTGTTTTCCCTGGGTTTGGGCAACTACTCGGGTATTCGGTGACCACCTCACATGCATGCATATACAGATACTCAAGCTCCTGTCGAGACTAACTAAGAGACATGATAGATCCCGTCAGAATATGCTGAGTCGGGTACTTCTCACATCCTGGGATACATGCCACTCCATCTCTTATTCATGTAGGCTCACACCACCCCTGCTATCAAGACCCCACATTTCTGGTGTCCCTGGCTCCCTTCCCTCATCCACTACCCCCACCAGGGTCTTCATCCCTTTCCTTCCCTCCCTCCCAAACCCACTACCCGAACCAGGGTCTTCATCCCCTTCCCACTCCCACCCCCTCCCCACACCCACTACCCAACCAGGGTCTTCATCCTGCTCCAACCCTCCCTGTCCTAACCCACTACCCGAACCAGGGTCTTTATCCCTTCCCTACCCCCTCCCACACCCACTACCCGAACCAGGGTCTTCATCCCTCCTAACCTCCCTCCACCTCCACTACCCGAACCAGGGTCTTCATCCCACCTACTCTACACATGAGCCACCCTCTTCATACACAACACATACTTCCAGTATGGACTTACATCAGCACAGCACTTGAACTACTATCCTAAACTAGCCACAATACCTGTTTGTTCCTCTCCCAGTTGTCTTGTCTTGTCTTGCCTTGTCTTGTCTTGTCCTGTCTTGTCTGTCACTATTTCCTTCTTTCACACTGTGGTGTGACGCCCCTCCCCTCAGCTCCCATCAGGGGTTAAATAAAGTTATATATGATGGAGGAGCCTACAGGGAGGGCTGGTGATGGTCACTATAGCAGTGAATCATATTCACGTATCTCTCACGGCTAGAAAAAAATTGCATTAGTCTTTCCAACGCTGCCACCAGACACAGTGCTCAGCTGTAAAGATAATGCAGACAAGGGGAAAAAAAAAAAAAAAAAAACCACAATAAACTGTTATTTTCCTTTATCATGCAGAGGAAATATATCACTAAAGGACAAAAAATACAAAAAGCAAGATATGGACCCTTACACTCACTACCCATTTTGGTGTAATTAATTGAGTTACTAATAACAGCAGATGAAAGACTTCTATTTTACCATTTCTGATAAAACATCAACCTAAAATTGTTGGCGAACAGGACTTTCTCATGTGAAATTTAAGACTATTTATGACTTTAAGTGGCAACAGAAGTTATGTTTATAACCCTAAGAAAAAAAGCCTTGGAGGTCGACATCCTGTTGATAAAGATAGTTTCCAAATAATCACTAAAAAAAAGACAAATAATTAAAAGTGCTATGAGGAGAATCTATTACCGGCGAAATAAAGACTTTGCTACCCATGAACACGCACGGCGTTCCAGTAACCTCGGAAATGGTAGTGACATCATCTCTGACTTATCGGCATTCCAGTTGAAGTCGGAAAAAAACATGCCGATCTACCAGGCTATTGTTATCTGCTGTTAGCACGCACTGCGTTGTTGTTCACAAATATCACATGAAGAATGTGCTTATCTCTATGGCAGCATTTTTATAAATATAAGTCTAACAATACTATGTATACAGCTGATCTAGAGCGACACACCCCAGTCAGAAGTGTCAGTCAAAATTATTACAGGAGCTAAATAACTGTTCACACTGGGGGCATCCATCCTCGATTGTCAACTCGGGGTGGCAAGGTTTCACTGAGTTCCCAGTAGGAAATTTAGACTTAGGGAATGTTCCAGTTGCAGTTTCCTACTCGGAACTTGGAAATTCCTACTTCTGACTACAACTGGAATGCACCAAAAGACGTGTACAATCCAAAGCGTGTGTTTGTTGTGATGCTAATGAATGCAGCTCAGACCTTCCTCAGAACTCTGCATTGCTTTACAACTTCTTTTTCAACAACTTACAGGATGCAAAGTGACGAGGTAATGTATCTCTTTCTAGTTACGTAGCGGTAGTTTTTGATGTGTGACAACAAGCAATTTTTGGAAAACTTAGTATCGTAGTTTTGTAGCCGGCTATAAATGGCTACTTACAGCCCGGTGCTCTAAGACGTGTAATATAAATAATGAAATAATATAAATTTGCTCTAGTTTTAATTTTCTTGTTCCGGAAGTTGAGTATCCAGGCCAGTCCAGCCCTGTCCGACCTGTCTGGAAGGCTAAGGAATAGCATTTATAGATAACCTATTTTGATGCTATAAAACTCATCTTACAGTGTGTATTTTGATCAGGCATATATCTAAAAGTGAGACTTTTTTGTAATTTTGTAAACTCATCACAGTCTCTTTAAATTACTGAAATGAATGTTAATTTTAAGTATCTTGCACCGTCCTATTTGATCCCTGTTATTTTTGTAACTAAAGGCTCTCATTACATTTCTAAAGGGCACTGGGGTTTCAAAAACATCATGTCATAATGAACAAATCATTAAAAATAAAGAGTGTATAACTCTATATCAAATTAAAGACAATATTTTTTTTTACAGAATGATTTCAAGGCAAAGGCAAGCAACTCAATAACACACCTGACCACAGATTAACTCTTAGTATGAAAATGTGACACAATATTAAAAACATAAAAAACTATAACTGTCCCACCCCTTCCAGGACCCTTGACAAATGACCTGTTAAGTTGACTTGATCAATGCCTGATATTATGAACTCTTTTTTTCCCCTGTAATATTACATATTCATATTTTAATAAAGTATTTAATGTAAAACATTTTGTTACTGTTATTTCTCCACCTAAATTCTATTCAATGAGATAAGCATGGTTTAAAGAGGCTGATGATGCTCTTTAAGCACATCTTCAATCCAAAGATTTTCAGATCTAGTAAACAAAAATAAAGTCCATGCATCATTCAGGATTTGAATCAGTCATGTCCCGTTAGCTTTATATGTAAAATAAAAACCTCTAGAGTATGATCAATCACTGTGAGACACTGAGAATCACTCCAGAGAGCTTCAGTCAAAATCTAAGTATGGCAGAATCAATGAGTAGGAAACAGGCTAATGCTGCAGTATTTGTAAGGAAGGACATGGAGGAGGGAAAAGGTTTGACTTGAATGAATAAAAAAGACTGTCGGAGTCTGATCGTGCTTTCCTTTACCAGATCAAAAGGAAAAGGGCTGTGCTGGAGGATTTCCTGTGACCACACAAAGGTTAGCTGGTAGATTATGTGGAAAAGTACGGGGGTATGAGCTCCTCCTGTCTCTGCAGCTTTCCTGGCCCCTTTAAGTTTGATCAGTCAGGTTCATTTACTCTGCTTATTTAAACAATAAAGGTGGACCAAAGTTTTGAAAAAGGTTCCATGTCCTGCTGTGTTTGACATTTCAACATACAGTATGTTTGGTGTCTATTAAAGGGACTCTGAGGAGAATCTGTTTCTGGCAACATTAAGACTCTACTACCCATGAGCATGCGCAGTGACTGTCGTAATGCTGCGTTCCAGTAACCTCGGAACTGGGAGTGACATCATCTCTGAATTATCGGCGTTCGAGTTGAAGTCGGAAAAAAACATGCCGATCTACCAGGCTATTGTTAGCTGCTGTTAGCACGCCCTGTGTTGTTGTATGAAGAATGTGATTATCACTATGGCAGCATTTTTGTAAATATAAGTCTAACAATACTATGTATACAGCTGATCTAGAGCGACACACCCCAGTCAGAAGTGCAAATAAATGGATTATTACAGGACTTTGGGGGACGTTCCAGTTGCAGTTTCCTACTCTGAACTCTGAAATTCCTACTTCTGACTACGACTGGAACGCACCAAAAGACGTGAGTGTGTTTGTTGTGATGCTAATAAAAATGCAGCTCAGACCTTCCTCAGAACTCTGCATTGCTTTACAACTTCTTTTTTCAACAACTTACAGGATGCAAAGCGACGAGGTAATGTATCTCTTTCTAGTTACGTAGCGGTAGTTTTTGATGTGTGTCAACAAGCAATTTTTGGAAAACTTAGTATCGTAGTTTTATAGCCGGCTATATATCGCTACTTACAGCCTGGTGCTCTAAGGCGTTTCTGAATTATATAAATTTGCTCTAGTTTTAATTGTCTTGTTCCTGAAGTTGAGTATCCAGGCCAGTCCAGCCCTGTCCGACCCGACCGCGAAGCTAAGGAAAAGCATTTATAGATAACCTATTTTTATGCTATAAAACTCATCTTAAAGTGAGTATTTCAATCATGTATCTAAAAGGGAGACTTTTTTGTAATTATGTAGAAACTCCTCACAGTCTCTTTAAGCAAGCACAGTTTTAAGCTGAATTAACAAAATGAACATTTTTGTCTCTGTTGAGGATCAGATGCAGCTCCTTTTCCCTCCCCTTTGGAAACCCTCTTACCTGTTTAAGTGGCGGGGAGGCTAATGGAGGCTACAATAATGATCTCTGCCCTGATTGGCTGCACACACAATTACTGATTGGAGGGGGAATGAAAGGATACTTTCAAAACAGTCATGGCATCTTCCTGTTATAAGCAAAAAAAAAAAAAAACACACATAGGTGCAGGAGGTATAGTGATTACATCTTAATTCCAGGAAGTAAAAAAAAAAAGAGTGTTTAAGGGGGCATGTTGAGGTGCACTTTTCTGAGAGTTTAGTAAAAGGTGTCACATTATTCTGCTCCTCAAGCCTCTTCTAATAATATTAAAAGCAAAGAAGACTGATTTCTGCCAGAGGTGGGACCTTTAAGACTGAAAAAGGTAAACCAAAAGGAGGACATTGTGTTGCATTTAATGAAAATATATCCTGGAATATCTAGAGTAGAGCTATCTAGTAAATAATTTCTGTATCCCAATAACTTGCTTAAATCTTAGCATTAATGGTATATTTTTTGCATATTTGTATATTCAAATTTGGTAAGCATGTGTATCATGCCAGGGCCTATAAAAAAGTTTGCTTGACCCACACTCTAAAATTAACAGGAAGTACACCATTTTGAATCTTTGGGGTTTTTAGATGGCATTAATGAATTGCTCAAAATGTTTATGTTATTTTAGAAATTCAAGAAAAGATTGTAAAATCAAGAAACATTCCCAGAGGGCCAAGGAAAAGATTGATATTATATTTGTTGATTGGTGTGGCTTAATAGCTCAGTGGCATCCCCTACATGCTTTAATGTGTCAGTCATAGGGAAAAAAAAATACAAAAGATACAAAAAAATTGTTCACTAGAACCTTATTGTAAAATTGACAGTAGGGAAGCTCTGTTATTAATACACAGCTTATTATGTACACGAAAAAGTTCTTTATAAGCTCTAATCTACTAAGCTTTTCAGGTGAAAGACTTCAAATCAAAAGGCTCATTGTCTGAAGTGTATATTTCCTTTGGTTAAGGAAAACATGAGTGGAAGGCAGATTTTTGATTCCACCTGCCACAATAACAGGTAGCAGAGAGAGCGTGATTTTTCAACACTACCACTCGATGGGGTTTGTGGTGCACCCTCTTCATCCAAACAACCAAAAACATTTTCGCATTACATTTTTCTTTCAGTCTTTGAAGTGCATGATCCATGATGCACGGACTCTCCCCTCGGCCAACAGACTGACTCCAGGTACTCGTATGCAAATCACCCTCACAGCTCCACATTCAAATGCCTCCACCTGTCACGTTCGAGTAAACAGAGTCGACCGTACGTGACCCACAGTCGGGCTCTTTCTACCAAACAGAAGTTTTCCCTCTAATAAGTGCAACCTGTCCATTGATGCGCGAGGAATAAAATGCTTATAATTAATGCGCACGACACTGCAAAAATAAATAGCAGGAAACATGTCAGGACTAATCAAGACGAATGGATGGCTGAGCACTTCAGAATGAAGAGCTTTTTAATAGAGAAGTACTGCACGCAAGGCACAAACAAAAAGCCCATAACCGGTTTAATGAGGACTTTGAAATAAATGTGCTCATTAATTTAAAAAAGATTTATGCTGCAGAGGCAAACGACGGCTTGTAAATCCAGATTCGCACATAATCACTACATCTTCAGACGATGTTGTTTTTGATAAAAGGCTAAATTGAAAGAGCGGATGGGGAAACATTATTACTCCCCTTTAAATCCAGAGTGAAGTAAATTGAATATGATGATGATGTCTAAGAGAAAAAAAGGTAGCGAGAGCGTTGCAGGAGTTTGACTTGAGTCTTTCTACAGCTTTAAGATGAGAGAAAGTGAAAGTGATTCCTCTCCCAGCTCATTCTGAAAGTAAGACTGCTGGCAGAATATGACTAGACAAAAACACAAACTGATGACATAACTGCAATACCAAAGTAAGTGTGCAGCTGGAGTTCATCGTTGTTTTCTCTGCCTTTCCTGAAACACTCAGGCCAGTTGAACAACACAATACGTCCTATTTGTTTGACCCTGAAATGTGTAGAGGATGTAAACATCTTTTTTTCTGTTCTCAATGTATGTAGGTAAGAATAATAAAACTTTACCTTTTTATAATTCAGTGATAAAGACTCAAGAGCCCTATATTGACGATGTGAAGCCTGTTTGTCTTAACATCTTTTATATCCTCATTCTTTTTATTTCTTCTTTTATTGTATTTTATCGCTGCTGTAAATTTGAAATTCCCCCCAGTGGGACTAATAAAGGAATACTTTATCTTATCCAGTTGGTGCAGTGATTTAGGGCATCTGTCCATGTTTTGCTATCTGGATGGTACAATACCCCAACGACAACCCAGTGGCACAGTTCAAAGAAGACAGATTGTATGCCTTAAGGGTGTGCTTTGAGCACTGAAATCAATCTGAAACCCTATTCACACGTACAAGAAAACAAACAAAAACAAAAAAAAGAATTATGCTGTATTTGTAAACCTAAACAGCCAAGTTTTTCACCTGGACTTTACCTGGATTATTACCGTACCTTGTGTCAATAAAGTCTGGGTGAGCTGAAGCATAAATGAAGCAGTTAATATTCTGTGTAACTAAGCTCAACTGGCACAAAAACGGAAAAGGAAGACTTAACAGGATGGATGAAAACAATTGTTGCTGCAGCAGAGGTTTACTTGGTCACAAAAAGACTAACACACACTTAAATGTGCATCTGGACATTTGGAAGTGTTATTTCTACTGCAACTCATTCAAGTTCTGTAGAACATCTGCTCAAAACAATCCCCACCAAGTTTCTAATTGCACCCAAAGAGCTGCATCATGCTGCAGCTGGATATGGAGCTAAAACACTGCAGCTTTCTATCTCTGGTCTAATCATATTGCACGTTGTGAGGCCGTTTAATATTCACTTCTGAGTGCTACAATGCATCGCTCAACTCTTTTGTTGCTGCTGCTGATACACTTTTTAACATGTATCGGTAAGCTAGGACATAAGCTGTGATGATAGCATTAAGCACTGCAGCTTCGTCTGCCATTTTATTATGAACGCTGACCTCCACCGTGTATTTATGACGTTGTGTCTTCCTGACTGGCAACTTTCCTGCCCCACTCCACCACTTCTCCTCCGTCCAGCAGGCTATACTCCCTGCTGAGAGGAACAAGTGTAAACAACCATGACAGGGAATTATCCTGGCAGACTACCAGGACATTATCCTGATAATATCAGGGTTGTGTTAAAAAGGGCCACAGTGTCAGCCCTCTTCCTGTCAAACAGCAGTGCATAGCAGCCGACCAGCATTTGACAATAGATTTGTCAAATGTCAACTTCACTAAGAACAGCCATTCAACTGCTCACAGATGCAAATAAAATGCTTTCAGATAAACAGAAACTGAAGTCCACACTAATAATCAGAATGGAGAAGAGAGGTCATTTAAGCCAGCGGCTCTAAACCTTTTTTAGATCTTGCATATTTTTGATCTACCCTGGCGTTTCATGATTTCTTTTAAGTCTTCTTCTAATTCGTCTCCTGCTTCTTCTTTATGCAACTGTGCTTAACATCTTCTTCTTTGTTTGTTTGTAGCACTGTCTTAATTTAAAGTGTAACCTGAACCTTAGTCGGTGAGTTTTCCTCCTGGAAATAAATCACAATAACCTCATTCTTAAGAAATGAATGGCGTACAGTAGGGGGCTCATAATTTGAAAAGTTAAATAAATAAATGACACCTGTGAAACAGATGATACCCTCTGTACTTTAAGTAGATAAAGGTCTCAGCCACACACCATGGGCCACTAGGGGTCCATGAACTCCTGATTGAGAAAGACTGATTGAAGCAACTTTTAAAAGTGTCTGTTTGTTGGTGCCGGTCAAGCTAACCTGAGTATTTCAGACACTGCTGATAGACTTGGACTTTCATGGATTTTCACAACTCATGTTTACAGAAAATGGTCTGAAAGACAAAACATACACAAGGTGGCTGTTCCCCAAACAAAAATGCCTTGCTCATGCCAGAGATCAGAAAAGAACTACAAGAGCTGTGTGATGATAGAGAGGCAAAAATTACTGAAATAACCACTTCAACAGCCACAGCTTGCAAAGACCATTTCTGAGTCATGACAGCATGGATCCATGCTTCAACAGTCGAGGCTGCTGGGGGGAGGCGTGATGCTACAGGGGGAATTTTCTCAGCTGATTTTGGGCCTTTAAGTTCCAACTAAGCATCTGTTGGACTCATCGTCTGATGGCTACTTTAAGCAGGAAATCACGCCATGTGACAGAGCTCAACTCATGAAAAACTGGTTTCTTTGTTCTCCAGTGACCTCAACAGTCAATATCCTGAAGCAACATAAGCCCTGTTTCCACCAGAGGGTTCAGTTCGGTTCGTCTCGGTACGGCTCGCTTTTTATGGCGTTTCCATAGCCTAAAGCCAGGACAGGACCCATTACAAGTGAACCATACCGTCCCCAACCCTTCTGTTAGGGTGCCAATCATACCGATCTGACCCAAGAAGGTGGAGCTAGAAACACTGCAGTCCGTTGATTGTTTGAAGGAGACGTCACTTTCCGTGCAACAGCGGAACAACACATAACCCCGCCATGTTTAAATCTCCACTTGTCTTCGTGAAAATAACTCTTGCGGCACACAGCCTCCTCTGAAACAAAGCTTGGTTGCGCTTCGTAGCAAAAAGCCACATGCTGATCACAAAAAAGAAGAATTGCTGGATGTCTTCCATCGTTGCTCTTTGTTTACTGTGTCGTGTTTCTTCTTTGTTGTATTTAATAGCCGGATACACTGCAACGGGCTGCCATGATGTCATGCAATCAGCATCCGGCTTAGACGCCGCCTATCAAGTCGGGTTCGGTTGGTTGTGGAAACGCAAACAGGATCAGGCTTTACCAATCCGGCCTGAGCCAAACCATGCCGATCCATACAGGACCACTTAGTGGAAACGTGCCTTCAGGTGCAAATGTGAAGCAATCATGTTGATACTGACCAAATTCCAGCACCTTGATAAGTCTATTCCATGAAGAATTAAGGAAGTTATGACGGCAAAAGGGGGTAAAACTGTGCACTATGACAGAGCACCTGGTAAAGTGGCTGCTGAGTGTATGTAGCAAAAGTAGTGATGGCAGTCATGATGAGGCATGAGGCATGTGGCATGTATGTTCCTGGGTGCACAAGAGGGCACAAGGAGGACTTATGAAGACAGAAGGACCTCACTTCTCTGCTTTCTGCTTCACTTAAAATGAAAAAATCTGAATTTATCAACATATGCAGTAAGAAAAAGTTAAAGAAATTAACAAATAGTTGTGTTTATATAAAACCACCGTACTGCACTCCACACTTTAGTATAAACTATCACTGTGCAGCATTTCAATTAGTGACTATCCAAAGCCTCACTTTACAATTCAGATGAATGATCTGTCCATCAATTATAAGTCCACTGGTAGTTATGTAATAAAGTATTAAGGAGTTAAATAGAGACTGATTCATATTTCATACTTTCACTACTACAGGCAGTTAAGTGAGGCCATAAAACAAAATTTCCTGAGTGACTAACACTAGAGTTGGGTGTTTTGATGTGAACTGAATTACAGAGAGGATTATTATGAGACATAAATGATGTATTTATCAAGTCTTAATATTTTATGGCGACATAAGCAGGACGTTTCACATTAACTTGTCTGCCTGCCTGAGTGGCAGCTCATATCAGCCCAATAATGAAAGCTTTCATTGTTTTATAAAGGATGAGGGTGGGGGGATGCAAGGCCTGGCTAAACTGAGACAGTGACCTCATCGTCCTGATCCCCCAGTGGTTACCAGCAATGCCGGGATTCCCGAAATGAGGGGGCGACGCAAACAAGGATGGGCATTGTCCAACAGAGGAATGCAGTCAGCGCTCCGGGGCAGGAGCGAGCTGAAACTGAGGAGAGACGGAGGAAGTGCTGTGTCAGGAGTGTGACACTGAATATCAGTGAAACTCTGCTGAGGAGGAGGAGGAGAAGGAGAGGCGGAGGGTGGTGAGAGCAGGGAGAGGTTGGAGAGCTCAGCCAAGTGGCTGACCTGAACTGGCTTTGGATTCAGTTTTGGTTTCAGTGTTTGTCATTACAATGCAAAAAGAGAACTGATGTCAAATATTTAATGATTTAAATGAGATTTTTAATTTCTTTCTTTTTTTTTCTTTTTTTTAAATGTATTTTTTGGGCATTTTGTGCCTTTATTGATAGGAGAGAGACAGTGGAGAGAGCAGGGAGAGACACTCTGCAAACTGGCCACAGGCGGGACCCGAACCCGGACCGGCAGATGCAAGTACATGGGGTGCTAACCACTCCGCCAAACCAGCACCCCGAGATTTTTAATTTCTAAATAACTCTGCCAAAAAGGCTAAGTTTTTGCCGGCATATATTTTTGAATGGTTTGTCTGTATGTTTGTTTAGCACGTAAAGGCAAAAACAACTGGATAGATTTTTCTGGAGATGTTGGTGATTGCCCAATTTAGAAATGATTACATTTGGTGGTGATCCAGCTAACTACCATTAGTGAATGATCTAGATGTTATTTGAACTTTCAAGTGTGTTTTAAAGATCGTTAACAACTAGAAAGCTCTTATGGTGTGGCCACACCGGACGCAAATTCGCAAAGACGAGCATCTAGATTTCATACAAAGTCAATGCAAAGAGGCATTTGGACGCAGATTTGCCCCGGGAGGCAAATTGAACTCCTGAAGCTGTGGTCTTCATGCAAGCCATGTGTTCTTAGCTTAGCCAAATCACACTTGACAATGCCTGACCTTAAAACCATTGGTTATATTTTGCCAAGTTGAGTTTTATACCACGGCAATAAGCATTCTATTTTGTGACAAGTGTATTTAATTCCAGTAATTTTAAGTTTTAGTATTTAAGCGTGCAATTTCCTGCACCCCTAGTGCTCCAGGTGCGGGTGGCTGAGTCTGGTAGTCTACAATCAACTACAACTTTGAGAGTTTGAGTCTGGCTCTGACTGTCACATGTTGATGTGTCCTTGGGCAAGACACTTAACTCCAAGTTGCTCCTACTGCTTTGTGTGGTGTAAATCCGTAAGAAACACCATGAATTTGTTGGTAAACAATGATGGCTATAGAAACTTAGAATCACCAGTGAATGAATGGGTTTTAATAGATGTGAATGGGTGTAAATGGGCAGATGTGACCAGCGGTGTCAAAACACTGTGAGTAGACAGAGGTAAAACTCAGCAGCAGGTAAGCAGGACACAGAGATATAAGTGTGACTACAGCAAGAACCTGCCAAACAAAGGCTAGTATAGATGCTGCTAGCTTCAGGAGCATTTTAATCAAACCTAGGCAGCATTTCTTCATTAAATGAAAAGCAATTAACACCAAAAGCTTTCCTCAATAGAAAACATTTTCTTATTTTCCTGACAGGCTTGGCAAGAGTTTGATTCACAAACTGGTTCACACTGTGTATCTACTTTAATCCCTGGCAGTAGCGCTTGCCTACTTCCTAATCTAATTGACCTGAAATGAATGGTATTGAGAGAAAAATCTACTAATCACCTTCTGGATATTTTTTGAAAAGTTCTGCCTTACTTGGACACTTTATAGGCTGTTGCCCAGATGAACTAGTGAAATACATCCTGAAATATATCCTGTATAGTAAATATTGAACTGTCTATCTGGCGTTTCATATTAAAACCTTCAAAACCCACTTTTTGTTTTGCAGCTTTTTTATAAGCAGTGTGCAACCTTCTGTAATGAAAAGCTTGATTTATTTTGTTGTCAGCAGCCAAGAAAGATCATAAATTGCTGAATGTCCTTCATTGATGCTTTTTGTTTACCTTATTGGGTCCTGCTTTACAATTCTTTCAATGCTGCACTGCTGTGATGCAAAGGAATTACCTCACTAATGAGACTATTATCTTCCAGCTTTCATCTCTGCACTCAATTAAGGGTACAGCCGCTTACAGAAACACAAGTGACTAAACCAAACCATACAGTACTTAGTGGAAATGCATCTTTAGTGAATGGTACAAAACTAAGTAAAGAAATCTATGCTGTGATTCAATCTTGTAGGCAGTTGATGTGTAAGTCTCAGGCTAACAACATGAAGTCCTAGTTTGGAAATCATGTTATTCTCATGGACCAAAATCAGGATTTGATGCTCAAATCACCAAGACTTCTGTATTTTCCAGAGTAAAACTGAAACTGAAGCAATCCAGACACAACACAGACTTACTCGTACACACCCTTTTCTTTCACTTTGACCACTGTAACCACATCTTCACTGGTATCACACAGTTCTCTTAAAGTTTGTGACTGCTATGTCAAACTGCAGAAGCTCTGTTGTTAACAAAGCTCAGTCTTTATAAGCATCAGCCCAGTCCATGCTGCATTCCTGTAAACAAGAGACTCTCTGAAAAGTGTTTATCACTTATGCAGTCCTGCAAGGCACCCTCATATATCAGCTATTACAAGAAGTATTATCAGGAGAATCCCTTAAGCTCAAAACACGACATTGACTAAGAAAACAACAGTAAAAAAATTCAAAAATAAAAAATACAACAAAAAATTCAAAACATAACAAATAAAAGTAACACAAGAACAAATTGTTTGTGCTGTGTTTTCTTAGCTATTATTGTTTGGAAATTATTATATCATGCCATGTGTTATTGTGTTTTCTTTTTAGTCATTTTTTCCTTCCATAATTGCTGTTTTTTTTTAACTTCTTTGCTGTTGTTTTGTTTCATCTTCCTTTCTGTTGTTGTGATTGTTTGTCGTTTTAATTGTGTTTACGTCAGGGATTTGTTCATCTTTTTGCTTTTTTGCTTTTTCATTGTTGTGTTTTTGGTACGTTGTTGCGCCTTCTTATTTGCTTCGGCACTTCCGTCACTGTGTTTTGTGATTTACAGTGGTGTTTTTTAACTTGGTGTTTTATGATTTGTTGTTGTGCATTGCAGAGGTGTGGACCTGAGTCTCTTACTTCAACCCAAGCCACAATGAAGCCACAATTTTGGGAACTTTTGACTTAGCCTGAAAACATATTAAACTGGACTCGACTTGACTAAAAGTGCTTACACACCGCATGCTACTTGTACTACCTCAGCGATCACTCTCTCTATGCAAAGTCAATGTACAGCTGCGATGGGGCAGGGCTTACCCTCAAGCGATGCGACAGCGGCTTTACACACTACCACATAGCTTGTCGTGCGATGTCAAAATAAAAAAAAAAGGTGATCTTTTCAGACGACGTCGTGTGTGGCTTTGCGGCAACAGCCAATCAGCTGTGTGTGCATGCGTTATGGTGCCTGTACCCGTACGGACTACAGAGGAACAATTTATGTCCGTGTGGGAAACATTAGTCAGTGAGGACATTAGTTCCGCCTAGACGGACTGCAGAGAACTCACAATAATGCTGCTGCAGGGCATCAGCTGCAGTGTTTTGTGTTTGATAAGTGAATGAAAAGGATACAGCTGGAATAATGTCCGCTTATACATCCTATTATATGATATATGATATGATTGCGGTGAAACTCGAGTGGACGTGACGTCACCGAGTGACAGCCAATGGCCACGGTGACTAAAATGAGGTATTTATGGACATGCGATGATATATCAGTGGGCGACGCGATTTTGGTAGCTGGGCTGCTTGCGGTGTGGACGCAGCATTAGACTTGAATGCCAGTGACATGTGACTTCACTTGGACTTTTGCCTGATGACTCAAAAATCTAGATATTGAAATGCGTGAGAATGTTTTTAAAGGTTGATTAAAAAAAAAACAATGTAAAAGTAACACAGTTACAAAATGGCACATCAGTCGACCAACAGTGCAACAACTTTATCTGCCTGAAAGCTGAAAACTTTGGACTTCGCGCAATAAAACAAATTATTATCTATCACTAAAAAAATAATTTTAAATTAAAAGAAGTTACCGATTCTTTCTATCGTGCTATAGTTATGTCACTTGCCGTTGTGCAGAGCCTCTTTTGTCAATCATGGACTGTAGAGCGGAGTGTAGAGCAGCTGTCAGTCACCTAAAGTTTTTTGGTCTACATAACTTTATCTTTCACAAGATGGAGCAGTGGATCTAATCAATATGACAAGATCCAAAACACACAGAGACCAGTAGCCATTTTACCATGGGGGAAACAAGACATCTGTGAACTAAAAATAGATCTTTGAAAATGAAAACACCAACGGAACCAAAGCTCTGTTTTCTTTTCCTAGACATGACAAGATTAAAACATTAGCAGTGGGCTTGTAGATGTAAAAATGACCTCCACTATAAGTCTTGAATGTTCTCTAAAACTTAATTAGAATATACTAAAGATGAGAAAGTGATCTGTGAAAACAAGTATGTTTGTGTTTACGTGTATGCATGTTGAAGTCGTTGGTAATTAAATGCCACAGCTGACGAGTCATCACCACAAGAATAACAAACACAGACTGATGAGAGGCTGAAATATTTATATTGATATATTAATAACATTTGAAGACTGAGACTTCACCATATTAGGTGGTAAAATCCACTAAATTTGTGTAAATGTACTTAAGCTCCAACAGAAACAAAGTTTTGTTTTCATGTTTCTGATATAATGTCATTACAACTGTAGCAGTGCACTTTATTTCACTCACTTTGTGCCATTAAATTATAAACTTAATTTCATTTAATGTTAGGACATTGGGGTCCTGTTGGGTCTGTATTTAATTGAATGCAATAAAAAGACAAGTTGACCATATATTCTTTTCAAACATTCACTCTTTTTTCATTTGATGCAGCAACACATTCTTAGAAAAATGGAACAGAGGCGGCAATAGACCGGGACAGTTGAGGAATGCTCAAAAACACCTGTTCGGAAAATTCCACAGGTTAACTCGAGAGAGGTGAGTGCCATGAGTGGGTATGAAAGGGACATCCCCGTAAGGCTCAGTCGTTCACAAGCAAGGATGGGGCAAGCCTCACCACCTTGTACAAGTGATACATGTATTGTCCCGGTCTGGCATTTGTTGTATTGAACAGCTTTAAGCAAATTCCAAGGATCTGGGGCACTGGTAGATTAGTGGTTACGTCTGCAGGTCACACATCAGAGCTGCTAAATCAGGGAGCCCAGACGAAGTAAGTGGCCACTTTCCCATTTATCATTTTCAACCCTTTCTCCACAGTTTCTGACCCGACCCAAAAACAAAGGCAAAAAAGAACATAAAGTAGTCCCTTATGTAAGGACTAGTTTGCAGTGGAAACACTCCCTGTATTCTAACAGTTAAGGTTTCTGCTTGCTCATTGTTTGAACGAAGGTGCTCCCATGGAGCTATTTAATAGATGAGCTGAGGTTGTCCTGGGTGGCTCCAGGTGAAGCAGGGTGGTGCTGGAACGGGCTGACTTCTCCATGTCAAACAAAGACTATTATACACTAGATGAACACTGTGTCAGAAAGTGCAAAAGAAAAAAAAAGCTTAAATTGACAACTGAACTCTCTTGTACAAAAACAACATAGCCAGCTCAGGGTCTGACTGGCAGCCTTTCTTTTTCTTGAAGCTCTCCCCAGCATGTAAAAGCCTGCCCATTGTTTACTCTACACTCTCTGCTTACTCTCTCTTTTCCTCTCCTACCTCATACATCACTGCCCTCTTTTCTCTTATTTTCCATCTCTTACACCTTAGAAACACAGAGTCAGCTGGGGACTTTCGACTGCATGCCTAAATGTCGTTATTAATACAGATAATGGACAAAAAACTTTTGTGCAGCATCTTGCAGGATGACCCCTGCTTTTTGCCAAACTTTTAAAGTACTATATTCAGGGAATCTGGGCAGTCTGACGGAGTGGGAGAGATGATTCTGTGGAGGGTGACTTAAAAAACTATTTCATGGTGTAAAAGCATCATGTGCCACTTGTTCATTGAAGCAAACAGGCTTCAGCAGCGAAAGACCACTGAGTACCACTACTCTAAGCTAAGCTAAGCTAAGCTGTAAAAGAAAAGATTGAGGCTACAATCACATAGACTCACAAAAATTAGACAATAAAGACTGTAAAGATGTTGCCTGATCTGATGAGTCAAATTTCTGCTGCAACATTCAGATGGTAGGGTCTGCAGCTTTCACGTTGTTTATAGAATGAAGTAGAACAATATACTCACCCAGAAGGCTTTCCTGATCCAAACAGTGCTTCAGGAGATATTTAGATCCAAAATCGGCGGCAGACATCCATAATGGTAGGGGCATGTATAGCACCGCTCCTAAAACTGCATTAATCGTCCAAAAACTCATTAGTTTCACCAATATTTCATCATGGTCCGCTCGGGCTACTCCTTCACGACAGTCCGGTGTCGTTACACCCATGTTTTCGTGACTGTGTTGACCTCTGAACTGAAAACTTTCTTTACAGCTGCCATGCATGCGCAGTACAGCTCATTGTTTCAGGGGCGACCACCGGCTACTCGACAACTTTCTTCTTACAGTTTTGTGCAAAATGGACGAAGATCTATCGGATGAAGATGTTGTGGAGGAGAACTTTGAATATGATGGGTGTCCTTACAGTTTCGAGCCAGAGTTTACAGATGAGGAGCTCATCGAAAGGAGGACGCAGAGGCAAAGAGAAGAACAGCTGGACAGAGCAGTCTTTAGTTCAGAGGTCAGAACAGTCAAAAAAACATGTCTGGAGCAACACCAGACTGTCTTGGAGGAGTAGCCTGAGCGGACCATGATGAAATATTGGTGAAACTAATGAGTTTTTGGACGATTAATGCAGTTTTAGGAGCGGCGCTATACATGCCCCATGTGCTACCATTATACGGATGTCCACTGCCCCATTTTGGATCTAAATATCTCCCGAAGCACTGTTTGGATCAGGAAAGCCTTCTGGGTGAGTACATTGTTCTACTTCATTCTATAAACAATGTGAAAGCTGTAGAAACCGAACTTATCCTTTAACCACCATTTCATCGCTACATGCTGCTTGAGTACTGTTTAGGGACGGGAATTGAAAACCGATTCCTGTTGAAAATCCTTAACAGCTCCATCAAAGAATCAATATCATGAGTCTTCTTGCTAATCAATTCCCTTATTTCCTTCCACTGACAGGGTTCAGAAGCATCAGAATTGTGGCTTAATTTTATACAAAAGGTGTCTACTGCCCAACCTTAAGTGAGTGGAAACACCAGCAACTTGCAGAAGCAGTCATCTTTGCTGTGACATGTGTTTGACATTGTTGCCACAGAAAATCTACAGGCCAACATTTGCCCACATGGAAAATCTGCAGGAATCAATAAGGGAATCGCTAAAGAATTGGATCGATAGGCAGGACTGTTAATAGCACTGGTATCGATAAAATCCTAACAATTCCCATCCCTAGCACTGTTGTTGAGCATTTCCATGTCTTTATGACAATAGAGCGCCTGTCCTCTGATGGCTACTTCAGGAACACCACAGAGCTCACGCTACCAAAATGGCCTCCATAGTCACCAAATCCTGATCCAGTCCAAACAGGGGTCCAAATCAGCAGATTACAGACTGGTACCAGGTCACTGAGAAACTAAAGTGATTTATTTGATTACCAATTTTTCAATAACTGGGACAAAGGAGTGTTTTATTTTGAAAGGATGACTGGATCCTAAAGCATCCATCTGTGTAGCTTGACCTGCAGACATAACACACAGGCTCTCTGTCACTGTCACCACTGTAGTGAATGAAAAAGTAACACCAGATAAACTCACTGTTAAACCTTATGCTCGTGTTCTCTTTCACCTGTGCTCAGGATGTAGTTGTAAATATATTTGACTCTGCAGGATGTGTGTAATTGGATGACAGCTGAGGCACACAAGAGTGCTCAACTTCCTCAGGAGTTGGCACTAATAAAATACCCATCAGTAAAAATTACAGATATCCAATTAGCTCAGACTGATGCCTGCTGGACACAACACATGCCTTTGCCATCATATCAACACTGTTTTTACTGCATGTTCCTCTGGGCTCAGAAGGTGTAGTGGTTAAATTAGTGACTGTGTCAACAGGTGACTTTCAGCAAATTTAATTCCTCAATGTCTTTGTTAAGCAGCTTAAGAAAACAGTGCGAGTCTTCATGACTATCCTGCATCAACCATCAACACAAATGACACCATTTAACATATTCCTACCTTTAAACCAGTTAAATCTATTTCATAGAAGTTCAGCTACTACATTAATCATCATCATCATCGCTCTCCAGATTTTATTCATTATAGGTGTTAATTTTAATACTAGATTGGTCTCTTTATCCATGGTTGTACTGGTTATTCATCCATAGCAACTACATTGACAACCGTATAGACATGAGGACCCTTTTGAAATGAGATGCCACATCTCAAGAGGCTTACCTTTAATATAATCTTCAACAAATATGGTGCTATATATATAAAGATTGATTGAGTCTATATTCAGCAGTGACGAATGTGAATATAGTCCCTTTGTTTCTGCCTGGATAGATCCATCTCTGTATGTATGTGTATATACAAATATGTATATCATTATATGTATTTGCATATGTGTGTATCCATAAAATGAAGAGTTTCACATCAGCCTGCTTTGTTGTAAAGTGCTTTGAAATAACACTTGTAATGAACTGATGCTATACAAACAAAGATTAATTGATTGTGTCTTTATCAGGTTAAAGGAACAAGCCCCTCTGATCCTGTGTCATGTCCCCCCTTGGCCCCTGTCAAGGCTGGACCAAGACAACATACAAACAGGCTGTGGTAAAATAAGGTCGAGTAGGGTGGAGTGAGAAGTGGATGTGCAGCAGACAGCTCTGCAGCAACAGTGCGACACTCTCATGCTATGTCAGCATTGGCCAAAATATCTAAAGCACTGTTAAAGAATGAGAATCAACATTTTTATTATCACTCATCAAAATCCTACATTCCCTGAACATTCATCCATGTTCTGAATTAATCCAGACTCTTTCTATGTGCTCACTGCAAAAGCTCATATTGCAAAAGTGAAAAACTGGTTTATATTTCAGCCCTTATTTGGACCAAAGCATTGAGCAGTGGACTGACCTGCTGACATGCAGAGCCTAAAATCAGTGCCATCCCTCCAGCTATGCTGCTCTTGTGGCTAAAAACACTGCTGTGGTCAATAACAGGAAGCCGCTCTGGTACATCTTGTATTGTACTGCATGTTCTGACTTTGAGTTAACAAGGTAGAGCTTGAAAGCTGCAGCACACAATGGTCGAGCATGGAGGGAGAGATAGTAAAAAATGTCCATGTGTTACGATGTTTATGTGTTTGTGTGTAGACATGCGAGTCTGTACAGACTTCTCGCTGAATTGATTTTATCCGCTCTGCTGAAGGCGCTGTGTGCCAAAACAAATCTATGTGTTTTTTTCATGAATAGGATAAGCCCTGCAGAAAATGTACAGATTTGATTTATGAAAAACAAAAGATGCAAATGGCACAATCCAGGCTATTTGAGAGCAGAGATTGAACTCTTGATGAAAAGCACTGAAAAACAGAATGACATGCCCTCCAGCTCATTCTGTGTGAAACAAACAGCCTCCTTAGGGTTTTATCCACAGGGGGTAGATCCCACAGCTCCTGACAAAACTACCTGGTCCAATTCAGACCCTGTAATCTAATTATTTGTCATAACAAACTGGCTAAACCTGTGTGAAATGCTAAAACTTGGCTTATGATAAAACATGTCACCTCTAATAATTAAACCATGCACGGCTTCCTTTCTAGAAAAGGGCACAAAGCCATTAATAATCGTATTAACTTAAAGTATAAGGGTTTGATTTTATTCGACAATAATATTAAAATCTGCAAATTAAAAATAAATCAGATTACTGTGAGAATTTAGTATTCCCCTTATCACCATGTCCTAGCTGATGTTTACGAGACACAAAGCAGGAGTTTGCAGACATTTACATTTAAATCCTAAATAAAAGAAGAGTCCTGTCTCTTTATTAGTCCATCCAAAAATATGCTGTTAAATTAGGCAGCCTGGCTGTTTGTGGTTGTGAAGTTTAAAAAAAAAATAGGTGTTTTTTTAGGGGAAATATCATTTAATCAATCTTGAATTAAGTAGTTTGCTCAGGGCACGCAGATTTTAACATTGCAGAAGCAGTAATCTCAAGGGGGGAGGGTGTGCTTCATTTACCACACATACAGAATGGGTGCAACACGCCATATGGTACTATATCAGCAACAATAAGCTAATAATGTGAAGTTGATTTTCAGGTTGGAGAAGCATACAGCCTTTGCTCTTTATTTCCTGGTGAATGTCTGCATGCCTGTGCTGAATGTAGTTAAGCATTGTGTTGTTGGGGTGGTCATGCTAAAATATAACCTGAAATAGACAGTATTCAACATAATCTCCAATTTCTAGATACTATACTGCTAACCATGCTAACTTTACAAGATGCTGTTGCTGTATTTCTTTTGTTTGATAACACATTTTCAATGTCCTTGTTTACATCTAAGTTGAAGGGCATTTCAGCAGCGAGGAAGCGGCCATTAAGCAGAGCTAGAAACTAATCGTGATGCACATCATCATTGAGGATTCTATATTAAAGAGTTTTACATGCTGATTAATTTTAGGCAGGATTGTAATCAATGAGGTGGATTAAAGTGCACATCTTCTCATCAAAGATAGCCTCAGCTTATTGGAAATACAGTTGTTTTCTATTTGATATATCTGAATGTTATAAAAAAACCACTCATTAAAACCATGAAGAGCATTTCTGAAAGCAAAAGAAGACCACACCATGTGACACTCCTGTTAGCTAAGAACAGGAAACTGAGGCTACAATTCCAAAAGAAGATAAAATTTTGCCTGATATGAGAAGTCTCAGTTTCTGCTGCAACATGTTGACAGTGGGGTCAGAATTTGGTGTAAACACCATGACGGCACAGACCCTTGCTTAAACAGTTCAGGCTGGTGGTGTCATGGTGTGCGGGATATTTTCCTTTCCTTTCCTTTTATCATCTATTTTACACAAACTATTTTACAAAATTGCTGGCAATTTGCATTTTAAGACTGGCTCAGTTCAAAAGAGCTGACTCATTCGATAACGCCACATCTCCACTGGGGAAGGTCAACAACACAAGGCCTCTGTTTAGGGTAGAAGCTGGAGTATCCTTTAAATAATGAAAAAAGCCTATCATCAATATTCAATGATAAGTAATGTTCTATGAGATTTTGATAACTGATTTCCTTACTGCTGTCTATATTGTAAACATATTGCACTGAAGCTTGATTGAAGAAAATCTTGAATCAGGACAAATAGCAATATTTGCCAGAAAAATCAGAATAAGATCTTTCATTAAATAGTTCAGCCCTAGCACAGACTGACAATAGTAATCAGTGCAACCGAACAAAACAATTGTATTACAGGAGACATATCATGCTGATGCATGATTTAATACTTACATATAATATAATAAATTTGAAAACAAGACCTTAAACCCCCTTAATTTTCAAAAAATGAGATATTGTATTTTTTCTGATATCCTAGAACGAGATTTGATGCCTCTGAAAATAGGTCATTGCGAGATGACCGCGAGATTTAAATCGTCATGACGACACGAGATACATTTCTTTTTATTGGAGTAATCTGATAAAACACTTCCTCCTCTGGGACGTCCGTTAGCCACAAAACCATCACCAAGGAACACATCCACCAGCAGGGGTATATAGATCCCTAGCTCACACTCACTCATTACCAGCTCTGGCCTGTAGGGGGACTCAATACGCGGTCGCTGCTTTGAGCCTGCCGGAAAATACAGTAGAAGAAGAAGGACAGGCTGGCTCTATCCTCTCGACAGCTCTGACAGAACTGACCAATCAGAGCACAAAGGGCTGTGACATTGCGAGGTAACTGGAGGTCAGCCTGGAAACCGAGCGTTTCAACGAGAGCTTCATAATGGCCTAAAAAGAGGATTTTGAGAACGCTATTGTGGGGCAATGAAGGAACTAAATGACTTGTACTGAGGGCAGAAATGCTTTACAGGCATCCTAGTCTGGCATAGTGAAAAGGAGAAACAAGCATGACATGTCCTCTTTGAAATAAAAAGTTTAAGGTATTTGTTATCAGTTCAATTTAATAATAGGGATGTTACCTATAAAATGATAAAGCGTGGTAAGAGTATTACCGTTTCCTGATTTAATTGCGATAAACTGAGGATAATTACCACACTGTGTCAATAACTCACAGTGATGTTGCTCACTGTGGAGAAGCCAAAACTACAAGTCTGCTACTTGGAAGAGCAGCCGCGGTCCCTCACAGATAGAGTTGGCATGCGCAGTTTGCAATGTTTGGCCTCTGAGAGTGAAGTATTGCCGTTGGTACCTGCACAGACACTGAACCGGAAAAAAATTTCCCCTAGAAACGGAAAAAAGTCTGAAGTCTGGTTGAATTTTATATTTTGCAATCTTTCTAACAAACAATCAAAGAGACAAACAAATAGACTCGGGGAAAACATAACCTCCCTAGTGGAGTTAGTAAATCAAGACATCAAATTTCAGAAACCATATATCTTAAATAACAAGGTACTGAGAACATTACATTAAGTTTTCATGCTTGTAGCAAACATAAGATTTAACAGTGAATAGTTTAAAAAAGAGTGAAATCCATAGATCTAGCACAAACTGAGAAAATAATTCAATATGACCTGATTTGGCTAGTGAGTTGAAAGTATCTGACTAGTTTGGGTATCACATTAAAATTAAAGAGAAGGAAACAACAGTTTAACTGATGTTAAGAGAAGAGCTTGGGTGCATCAATTTCATTTTGAATTTACAAAAAAAAAATCACACAGATGCAGAGTTACAGTCACTTTAGGGCTTCTATAGCTCAGGTTGACAAAAACTGCATCGCGAACATAACTTTATGGCTCCAAAAGTTTTGCTTTAGTTTTTTTTTTAAAGAAATATCATCTTAAACTCTACATTTCCCCTGATGAACATCATTAAATATGATAAGGCCTATTGAAATTAACTACAAATAAGTCATTTAATGATGAATTAAAGCATTTTCCTGTTTCTTACCGTCAATGAGCAGATGTTGTTCTCTACCACTCACACTTGAACAAATGAAACCCTCCTTACATTCTGACCATGTCCATCCCTTTATGACAGCAGTGTACAACCCGCAGGATAAAGTGCCATATCATCAAACTCAAATCATGTCAAACTCTACTCCAGTGGCCTCCAATGTCACCAGATCTCAATACAATAGAGCAACTTGGAGTGTAATATGATAACAGTTCAGTATCATGGATGTGCAGTTGACAAATCTGCAGCTACTGTGATTCTATCATATCACTTTGGTCCAAAATCTCAGAGGAATGTTTCCAGGATCTTATTGAATCAATGCCAAGAAGAATTGAGACAGTTCTGGAGACAAAAGGGGATCCAACTAAACAGATATGCCTAATAAAGTGGTCTGTGAGTGTATGTGCTATATTTTATGGCAATTCCTCAAAAAGGAGTAAATTCAAGTTCTAATGTTTCCCTTGCCATACAAGCAACAAATGTAATTATATCTATAAAAAGCACTGAAACATTAGCAGCTTTGTTTGTTTTGAAACAAAATAAGACTTAAACTGTGACATTTGTGATGTTAAATTAAGAGACAAATCCATATTAATCAGGAGGCAGCTCCACTCTGAATTAGTAAAACACACAGTGAATGTCTGATGAGAAACAGGTAAAAAAAAAATATAAATATAAAGCATCAGGGATGGTGTTTTTCTTTAAGGACAAAATGTACACCTAAATTGGGCACTTCACATTAAATAGACCCAAGTTGACAGAATTATGTCTTCCTGTGCCATCCGTCTGTACCATCTTCAATTCCAATATTTATCTAAGGCCAATGAGAGAGGGTCTGGCATCTGAAAATGCAAGATAATTATATAGGCCAAGAGAAGATATTTGTTTTTACGTCTTAAATGTGATTTTTATAGATGCTGGCAACCTGATCCAATAAATCGCTGTAGACTTGAAAGTGTGAGGCATTAAAAAAACTCCTAAGTATTAAATTAATCTCTGTTAGTCTCTAATTCAAGTGTGGGCTCACACCCTGTTTCGCCCCCGGAGAGTGCCAAGTCTAAGATCATGCTAAATTGCTCTTGTCATGTGTTTAAGACACTTGGCATTCTCAGCCCAGTCTGTTTTCTCACTCTGATCTGTGCTGTTTGTGTCCAACGCTACAACTTGTTGACATAAATAGCACTTTTCTGACTACTTTTTATGTGATTCAGTGAATGATGCAGCTCAGCACCAGCATTAATTCTGATGTCCAGTCTTTGTTCTGTCACTGAGGCCTTTTGTTTCTCCCATCCATCAGCTGGTGTTGCAGAATTAAGCCTCTTTCTATCAGGCATCTCAGGGCACAAACAACAGCGCACCTACTAAAAGCATTCCCAGACCTGCCAATAATAACATCTAATAAAGGCTGGAATGCATTATTCCCCAAAGCGGGAAGGAAGCTGGAGAAACACTGGGTACACGATGCCCAGGTTGACATAATCTTTGCTTTATGGGCCATCTGAGCTCCATTGTTAGAGCAGTAACAGGGGACGAGCTGGGCCAGCAGATAGGAAGTGCTCACCAGTGCGTGGCATTCAGGATTACCAGGGGGTCCAGTGAAGTTGGGAAGGTTTCCCGTTCCTTCGCAGGAGAGTGCTTGGATTGGCTTTAAAACTTGATTTTTGTTGTGGGAGCTTTCCTGATTTCTAAATTTTGAACAATGTCTCATTGTTAGGGGCCATACCTTCTCTGACAAGTCTTGTTTTTTTTAGACAAAGTAGGAGAATAGATGGCTCTGTGTCCAATATTTGCTTGTATTTCGTCTCGGACCAATTATACTGTCTATAAATTATTTGGACAAGGCACTGCATGTTTTGTCATGCTCTGCACAGACTAACAGTTTTTTTTTCTGAAGCTATCACTTTACAAACACAGACAATGAAACCGCACATTGGTTACTTAGTAACCCGCACCAGAGGTTATGTTTATATGCTAGTCTGAGAACAGGACAACTCAATGACTAATGAAGGGATTTTCAAGGAATGTCAGTCATGGCATAAAAGGCAACTGATTGGGTTCTGGTGGTGATCCAAATCGGATGCTGATCCAGGAATTTTTTGAGGATTTTTTTTTTTTTTTAAGGGGACATATTATGCAAAAAAACCACTTTTTTAAGGCTTCTGAACACATAGTATTTGGTCTTCCTCCCAGCCCAAAATATGTGATAGTAAACAATAAAACCTGTATTTAGCAGGCTGTGTGAATGTAAACTTACGGTATCTGGCGAGCTGCAAAGTGCAGCCGTTTTGCTTACATTCTTAGCGAGAGATCCATTTAAACCATTTAATCTAAGCTCAGAAGCTATCACTGCTCGTCGCCAAACCTGATGATAGAAATGGAGATTTGTAGATTGTAGATTTGCTTATTTTCAAAAGAAGGAATGGGACAGTACATGTTAATGAACATAAAAACATAAACATGTGAGATTATAGCCGTGTGGCTAATTTCCCTCTCTAGTCCCATTGGCAGGTTGGTGTTATACAAAACATTTACACACAATCAAAACAAAACAAAGACAGAGCAAAACAAACAATACGAAACAAAGCAAACATAGTTTATGTGAGTATTTTAATGCTATGTAGTATTTATTTTGCTCATTGCTGCGAGCTAACGCTAACAGCTGGGTCAACTGAACTAGAACAGCACAACATGTTCAACATGTACTTGTTGAAAGTCTGAAGGATGATCTTCAATCTATGAGCGTTCTTACATTAGTCAAGAGGAATTTGACAGTTGGCTTAAAGGTGTAGTCAGCGATGTGGGAGAAAACGAGTGGAGAGGTTGTTCATAAACGAATTTAGACCCGCCCCCCGAAAGCTGATGGACGTGCATCGTCATGGAAACGACCATAGAAACTGCGTAGCTGACCAACGTAGCTAAGGTAACCCCGACTCATCAGACAACTCAACTGCAATTATTGATAACATCACAACAACAGTACATTCTGGCAGATTAGACAATAAGATGAATGCCTGACGGCTGTTACTGTTATGTGAAGCACCACAAAGCTAATGTTGCTTACCTATCCAGCAGAAGGACAACGACATCCGTGTCTGTTTTCAGGTCTTTCAGTTCGCGGAGTTCCCTCCACCGTCGGAAAGCAACACCAATATTGACCCGGGTCTTCACTCTTTCATGGTCATAGCCCTTCTTTTTCACTTCTCACTCCTCTGACCTTTTTCTTTTGGGCTGTTTTCAGTCATTGCTACTGCACCTATTGTATCTCTCTCTTAACTGCATGTTAAGCGACCTCGACTCCTCCCCCTCTGTGTGATCTGCGCATGAGTATGATCGCCCCCTGGATGTGGGGGGGGGGGGGGGGTGTACTCTGTTTTGGTAACTCGGCCCGAGCCACATTATTTACCTGCTGAAATTCAGAGTCAAGGCTGTGTATTGAAACCAGACTTTTTTTTCCAACATGCTGTCAGTGGTGACATCTTGTGGATGGAGAGGAGAAAAACTGTGATTTTGACAAATCATGCATTAGATTAGAAGATTAGAAGACCACTGACTACACCTTTAACATAATTAGTCCCACTGCGGTGACTCGACTGAGGTTAGCATGCTGTGCATTAGCCTGTTATGTTTGGGGGAAAAGAGCTCACTGTAGAAACCGTGTGTGTGGTAACTGGCTTGAATTAAGGGTTTGTATGTGTTCAGGACTGTAAACGGCGCGTGGTTAGGGTGTTCGCTTCGCTCCAGTTACGCTGAAGGACTATCTTGAATTTACGCATGTACGCTGGTCTGGCTCATTAGCATAACAGATATATGAGTGCAGAGAGAATGCAGCTGTGCTTTATTTGGCTTTTGGGACTAAAGCGCGTTTCTAACATGTCATGAAGACATCAAGCTTCCAATTTTCCAAGGTTCGAATCTGAATGCAAATCCAGGAATTTTGTTAAATGTTTTTTTCAAACTGTGAGTTAGGACAGTTTTCCTTATTTTCTTTAATAATGCATTGGGATGGATTTTGATGACATTTACAGGAAATGCTGTAGAAAAGGATGAAGTGACTACATTTGGAATTGTTTTTGTTTTTTTCTTCACTTTTTTTGGGGGGGGGAAAAAACAGCCAATAGTGATTGGTGCCAAAACAGTCAAGGCACCTTTACTAATTTGTGTACACAAGAAAAGCATTTAAGTCAAATGAATCCAGGCAAGAAGACTGTAGTTATTTTCTTTAAAGCTACAAAAAGTGACTGATTAGTTACTACTGAAACTTTAAAGTGGTCAAAGATGAGATAAAGCAGGCATATTTAGAACAGCAAAAGAGGCAGTAATTAGTTTTGTAATGGAAAATCATTTATTTTCTCCTCTGAAATCTGAGCTTATGAAGCAGAGCATTTATCTGCATCAGTTCTGCTTTTTAATGATTGACTAAAAAAAAGAAACAGTTGACAAACATTAAAACGATTTAGTAACAGCAATCCTGGAATTTCCACTCCGACTGTTTGTAGCACACAGCGTAATTCAGGTAAGAGATGAGCGAAAACATGTTGTGATTGTATCTCAACAGCCTATAGGAGGAACAGATAAAAACAGGTTTGGGGACAGAGGTGCTCAAAACACAAAAATGCCAAACACTGGGGGAACTCCCAGAATGCTTAGTGGCTTCATGCTTCGCTGGACAAGTCTAGACCAGACAAATCTCACATGAAGCACAAAGAAAAGGACAGAAGGGCAGACAAATAGGAGAATTAGAGTACAGACAGAAGTGTAATTAAAGTTAACAGTGAAATAGGTATCTATCTAACAATAGCAGATTATGAGTGTGTCATCCTTTTAAAAATGTGCTGACTACATGTCAGTTGGGACGCACAATAATATGGGTATGAAACAATATACAATATACATATTTTAGCAAGTTTTGTCAAACTTTGCATCCTTGTCCTCTTCATTGTCTGGTGAAATTTGAAGGCTTTTCTGCATATTTTGAACTAACACCAACTCTGAGTAAGAAATAAATTGTAAGCTTTTGGAGGGACAAAGCCAAATGTCCTGGAGCATTTTATCTCCTGCTTGTTAATTTAATACCTCAAGAATTCTTTCAAGGATTCCAGTCAGACGTCACTTAAATGTTCCCTCTCAGTTGATGATCTGATTAGATTTGGAGGTATGAAGTTAAGCTTCAGTTTCATACGGTTTGAAGACCTTGTGAGAGAAACTACTGACATTATTGTGAAACCTTGTCCGTTAATGTCTGCTATATAAGGTATTACTTGTTCTCTTGTATTTCAAGGTGCTATGAGGAGAATCTATTCCCGGCGACATTAAGACTCTGCTACCCTTAAAGCTGCGTTCCAGTAACCTCAGAACTGGGAGTGACATAATCTCCAACTTTTCGGCTCTCCAGTTGAAGTTGGAAAAAAACATGCCGATCTACCAGGCTATTGTTAGCTGTTGTTAGCATGCCCTGCGTTGTTGTTCACAAATATCGCATGAAGAATGTGATTATCACTATGGCAGCATTTTTGTAAATATAAGTCTAACAATACTATGTAAACAGCTGATCTAGAGCGACACACCCCAGTCAGAAGTGCAAATAAATTGATTATTACAGGAGCTAAATAACTGTTCACACTGGGGGCATCCATCTCCGATTGTCAACTCGGGGGTGGTGAGGTTTCACCGAGTTCCCAGTAGGAAATTCTGACTTAGGGGGCCTTCCAGTTGCAGTTTCCTACTCGGAACTCGGAAATTCCTACTTCCGGGTACAACTGGAACGCACCACAAGCCAAAGTGTGTGTTTGTTGTGATGCTAATAAAAATGCAGCTCGGACCTTCCTCAGAACTCTGCATTGCTTTACAACTTATTTTTTCAACAACTTACAGGATACAAAGCGACGAGGTAATGAATCTCTCTCTAGTTACGTAGTGGTAGTTTTTGATGTGTGACAACAAGCAATTTTTGCTTCACTGTTTGTTGTCAATTCTGATATTGTAACTGAGATGCTCTGGCAGGCAGCCTAAAGAAAAGTAACTTCACACAAAAGTTAAATTTGTTCCCGTTCATTTATACGTTCAAACTTTACAAGCATTCAGTAAAGAGTTATAACATGTTTCACTTTATCTGAGTGTAAAACATGACATCTGAAATTCAATAAAAAATGCCTTGCACTTTAAACTCCATATATTAGTCGACTAAATTCACAGTCGATTTTGTTGACTAAATGTTGTGAAATTTCACTAATAAATACTACACTAAAAGTTAAACAATTTAGATGACTAAATTATGACTAAAAGTAATAGATATTTGATGAAAAAAGACACTAAAATGAAAGTAAAGAGTGTTAAAGTTAACACTAGCAGGGTCGTAGAAAGACATGGCTCATCACTGACTCTGGAAAGTGCTGAAACTCACAGAGAGCCTAACAAACCATGATTTCTAATAACATCTTCCTCTGGGCTTATGAGCTTTGCACACGTGGTTCATACAAGTATCTCTTCTGCACCCACAGACACCCACAGTTTCTGATAACTGTACAAAAGGTCTAAAACAAATCAGCGAAAACGCTGTCAGCTTCAGCATGAACACATCAACAGATGCTACTAGCTTATGCTGCTCACTCACCTGGACACCTGTTTATTCTCTGGTTGTTCAAATCACACCAGAACTTTATTCCTTCTCTTTTGTTGTGACTTCTCTTGATCTTGACCGTACTAAAACTCTGTTACAACTGTATAAATAAAAATTCTTTCCCTTTATCAACTAAACTATACGATCGTTGTCTAGGGATGAGGTATTTTTCCAAGCCAACACAGAAGTTACCATCCCTCTGGTTCACGAGGCCAGAGTCTATGGGATTTTTTACTATGGCTCTGGTCTGTAACAAACAAAAAATTGTGAAACCCAAGTGTAAATTCATTTTTGATAATTATGGCATAATAATCTAACTTGCTTGATTTTTTTAGCTTGCAATTAGAGATTAAAGAATCATCATATAGCTACTATTGAACTACAACATGTTGGTTTGACTTTGAAGCAGTTACAATATTTCCAACGGATAACATCACATTGTAACTTCTTGTTGTGAGGTTTCATCACAGTCAAGGTATCTGCTTAAGTCGGTCCTCATGGTAGAGGTAATGGGTGAATTATTGGTTATTACAAAGTGAACAGAGTGCTTGGGCATTTTTGTACTGCTTAGCAGCTCATTAGCAACAGGCCATTTCAATGCACAACAATGCTTTAAAATGTATATCCTGGCAATGAAAATGCACCTTTTATTTTAGATTATACATTAATTTTGGCCTTAGGAACCAGGAAGTGTTAAAAGCTGACTCACTCCGTGTTATGTTGTGGCCACACGACGCGAATTCGCAAAGACACGCGTCGAGATTACATACAAAGTCAATGCAAAGACGCGTTTGGATGCAGATTTGCGCGTCTGGAGCGTACAGCGCGTTTGGGGCGTCAAACGCCTCTATGCTCGAGATGAAAATATTGAACTTCTGATAAAAATTCGCGTGACGCTATGCCGCGGCAGCCAATTAGCGATGACATTCCCCTCCCGACGTCATTGATTTGATGACGTGTGATGCTCCGGCCACCGGCTCCTGCTCCAACCCCTCTGAAAGATGGAGAAGAGGTTTATCTGCGCTGTCTGCTATCATCCGGAGCTATACGATTCGACGTGTGTACTCTACAGAGACCGGAACAAAAAGGAGCAGGTTTGGGTGAAAGTCTCTGAGGAGACAGGTTTTGAAGGTAAGTTCTGTAAATATTTGTTTCCAGCTGGATTTGCCTGCAAGGGTCATCACCGAGTCTGACAAGCTCCGGCTCTTTACTGCGCCTGTGCATTGACGCGCGTCGCCCCTCAGCTAGTCGAAATGGTCCAGCCTCCAGCCTCGGGCGTTATGCGCGTCGTGTCACAGGCATTAGGCGCGTTTAAATTCGCCAATTCGCCAATTCGCGTCCGGTGTGGCTGCGGCATTATAAATGTAAATTTAGGCAAACTCAGCGATGCTACCGTCCTTTCCATTGCAGCAAGGTGACGTTTTTTTATTGAGTAAGTAGATCAAACATACAGTGATGCTAGTTTGGAGCAAAGTAAGCAGCCACACACGTTCCATGTTCGTATGCTTTGGCTGGCCTGGGTTCAAGTCCCACCTGAGACCCATATGCAGAGTGTCCTATCTGCACTCTCTTACCCACTTTCACAAGCTTTTTAGCGAGCTCTCTCTCTAGCAGCAATTAAAAAGGTGATCAAAAATGCTAAGAAAAATACTACAAAAAATAGTCAAACATACAAAAATGACTCCAGGGTCCACCCCACAAACATATGGTTCCTTAGTAATTTTTTATTACATATTATTTTATGGTCTCAAACCTGCAATTTGCTTTTTTAAATCAAAAAGGACAGCTGAACACTGGAGAGGAATATATCTTTAATGTTAAATGGTTACTCAGTTCTTGTAATAGACTTCCTGTTGTTGACATAAAAAGTCTAATGATGTTCTCTCAAATTGAAGTCAGTTATCAAAGATACACTTTTATTCGTCTAAAACACACAAATTCCTCTGTACAAGTCTTTCAAGGTCCCTCATATGGTTCATCTTACACAACAGTGAAAACTGTCACTGCCTAATTGAGATGGGTGTGCACCATAAACGTCTGAAAACAAATCACAGAGGGGAGTGGACAGCAGATCATTTATGATTACAGAACTGAACCTCATAATCACAAAATTACAATTCTAACTAAGGCATCTAGCAGAATACCAAATCATAACCAGATGTGCTGCTTGAATGTGTGCTGGGTTGAGATTACGTTACATCAGACACTAAGTGTTCTTAAAAATGTGTTTGTGTGAAACATTTCATCATTAGTAACCAATTTAGGGAAGAATAAAAGAACAGCATTAAGCAATGGCACATCTTTTACGTCAAGAGTAAATTCTGTAGTATTTCTCCCCACACCCCCACACCCCTTCTTTCCTGCCTCTTTTTGGTAACTTCTTCCTCTTTGCTCATTTTTCCAAGCAAATCATGAGTAGGTTAAAGCTGCAGTTTTCCTGTCACTGAGATTGCAAAGTCTTTCAAATGTATATTCTCCACTGAGCTGATGCACCCCTCCCACCTTTTCCTGGTAGTAAAGTCAAACTTCTGTTTTCCTGCTCATTTGTACTTTTCTCTCTGTTAAACTCCTATCAATCCTGCTTTGACTGGCCTAAATATTATACCAACTTTCCCTGTCTGCAACTCTCGTATTGTACATACATCTAAAAACCACATGGTATGAAGTTAAAATATCAATTTATCCAACTTTGCTCACAATTTCACATTGGGCCGGGTGCTTTTTGTCTCTGTCTGAGATGATGTGTCAGAGCTCCTGTCTATTTAAGGCTCCCTGCCCTATGTGGGCCAGTCTGCTCTGATTTGTTGGGAGTTAAAATCTGTGATAACTGTTCAGTTCAGCTCTGCATTGTGCCATGTTGTCAACAACTCTGCATCCATTTTTGCCATACTGGTAGGATGTCACAGTGAAACGTTCTCACACTGGTAAGAAGTCACCATGGTAGGATGTCACACTATTAGTATGTCACACTGGTAGGATGTCACAGTGGTGGGATTTCACACTGGTAGGATATCACACTGGTTGGATGTCACACTGGTGGGATGTCAGAATCGTGGTATGTCATATTGAGGGATGTCATATTGGTAGGATGTCACACTGGTAGGATGTCACACCGGTGGGAAGTCACACTGGTAGGATGTCACACTGGTGGCATGTCCCACTGGTAGGATATCACACTGGTAGGATGTCACACTGGTAGGATGTCACACTTGTAGGATGTCACACTATTAGGATGTCACACTGGTAGGATGTCACACTGGTAGGATGTCACAGTGGTGGGATGTCACACTGGTTGGATGTCACAATGGTGGGATGTCATGCTGATAGGACGTAATGCTGGTGGGATGTCACACCAGTAGGATGTCACACTGGTGGGATGTCATATTGGTGGGATGTCATATTGGTAGGATGTCACATTGGTAGGATGTCACACTGGTGGGACGTCATACTGGTATGGTGTCATACTGGTGGGACGTCACACCGGTAGGATGCCATTCTAGTGGTGAGTCATACTTGTGGGATGTCACACAGGTGGTATGTCATACTGGTAGGATGCCACGCTGGTGAGATTTCATAGTGGTGGGATTTCATAGTGGTGGGATGTCAAACTGGTGAGATGTCACACTGGTAGGATGTCACACTGGTGGCAGATCACTCAGGTTGGAATAAATGAAATAAAAGGGATGAATGACTGGATAAAATATGAGGCTTTAGATGGAAAAAAGACAGAGAGTGACCCAGAGAGGTTGAACTAGAACAATCCAGGAGATTTGAGGAACAAAAAACTGTAAGCCAGACTTGGAACTGGATATTTTGTTTTGGTCAATTTGAGCTTTTTGTCCTGGTTACTGGATTTGTTCTTGTGTTTTCAAGTCCTCATACGTTTTTTTAATTGTTATCCCATTACACCTATCCCAAGTAATAAGTAATAAATCAGCTTCTCCAACGTGGCCACATACTATAAACATCATCGTAACAGTGGAAAACACACACAAAAAAAATAATAATGGCCATGGCTTCAGTGTTAATAAGCTCTTTTTTTTAAAACAAAGCAGTAAAGGGCACACGACTGTCTGGGTGTTCAGTAGTCAGCTTCAAGTGGAATTTTAGGGTATTACAGGTTTTGGCACTTCCCCCATTTTTAGCCCCCTGGAGAATGTGGCCTGCTATAAACACAACTGAATCAAAGGGTGGCAGCATGGTGGCCACTTTCATACAGTTTATTGCACTGACATTTAAGCCTTTCCAGTCACCCACACCTTTATTTGTGTATACACTAATTCAGTTCCCATGGTAAAATCACCATTTCATGTCCTATACTATTTAAAACTTTAACTGCAGTCTCTTCATGTTTCCCACAATTATGTAAAAACCACAGTTTAACTACCGACTGGAGCTAATTAGGCCTGAGGGTTAGACAGCTGAATGTGTCAGAGTGGTCAAAAAATTATTAGCAGTATGAAGCCACCATCCTTCACTTTCAGATTATTTCCATACTAAAAGGAAAATGTCTCCCTCATACAAAAAACACCTATTAGACTGACTGATGAATTTCCACAGTCATAACCAAATTACATGCATGAAGCCAGCACATGACTCGAGTGACCAATCACAGTAAGACCTACTGTGTGTGCATTAAGCACCCCAAGACGGGGAGCAGCCGTGGTGGCCAATTAACCCACAGTCTGGATGTCATTTATCCTTCAATGACCTCAACGATGAACTGCTGTAAGCAAAAACTACAATGAAACAGTGAATCTGGATAAATGTAAGGCAGCCTTTGCTCATACTGTATTTCAGGGTTCACGGAACAGTTTTGTAGTAAAATACTTATTTGTGGTGTGTGTGGTCTCTCATCAGGCAGCAGAAGCATTAAAGTCTCTTTTATACTTTGAGTGTTGTGGCTTTCAATGCTTTAAGGATCTTTCCTAATAGTCACTTATGTTCCATGATGTCTTCATTATGGTGGTTGTATGTAAGAGTGCCAACACACCACCGGGGCTCATTAAGGCCGACTTTATTAGACTTGTTGGTGTTTGTTACATGCCTTTGTGGTGGTTACCATGTTTTCATTGTGTATTCCTGACTAAGATCTTCAAAAGCAGCCTCATTGACTCTATTCTATTAAAATAAATCAGTTACACTCATGGGCCAATTTAGTAGTTACACCTTGCTAGTACCAAGTTGGACCCCTTTTGTCTTCAGATCTGCCTTAATTCTTAGTGACATAAATTCAACAAGGGTTTGGAAACATTTTGGTCCATTCTGATGTGATAGTGTTACATGGGGCTCTAATTTCGATTTCGTAGACCAGGCACAGGCGTGGCACACCTGCCCTGTGCCATGGTATGCAGGAAAGACCCGGTAGCGGAGACAGTCAGAGCCGCTGTCACCATTACAGCAACTGAGAGAGCGGAGGGGCAGTTGGGGGACGAAGCGCATCACTGTGTGGGCCAGCTCCCGGGACAGATGTAATCTGTTCCTTTGTCATTAATAGGAGTACAAAATAAAGTGACAGACATTGAAACACAGCAGCTGGCTAATCCATTCATCATACTTGTGATCTACCTGCATCGGCAAATAGTAGCGCCTTTGGTGATATACTGTATACTCTCCTGGTATCTCCTCCTCATCCTCCTTGCAACAATGTACTCCTTACATTTAGGTCACGTTAATAATAAAGACTAAAACAGAGAAATTCGGGCAATCACAGGTAACTCGAGAAGACATCGAGTGCCATGCATTTATTTTCTCTCCTTTTTCTTCGTCTTTTTCTCCCTCTTTTCTTTGCATTTTATGAGATGAGAGAAGCCAGATATATACTCCGTATTGGATGATGAGGCTGTTTGTTGTTGGCTTGTGAGATGTGCATCACACTCCAGCTGATCTGGTCAGATCTGATCAGATCTGGTAAAACACACAGATCGAAATACGCATTTGTAAATAGTTTTGCTACAATACTGGCCCCATATGGCAGCTCTGCGCACCCTGCGCTTCACCAGGAAATTAGGGCCCATGGTTGTGACAGATTTGTTAGCTGCATGTCCTGATCAGTGTTAACTTTGACAGCACTTTTGAATTTAGTATTACTTAGTCTTGTCCTGACATTTATTTAGTTTCAGTCATACTTTACTCATCTAAATTGTTTCCTTTTCAGTCTAGTTTTAGTTAATGAAATCCACTGTAAACTTAGTGGATGGAAATATGAAGTGTAAAGTTTAAGACATTTATTTTGTTTTCTTGAATTTCTGAAGTCATATTTTACACTTGGAAAAAATGAAACATCTAATAAGTATTTACTGAATGCTAGTAAAGTTTGAATGTTTTAATTAACACAAACAAATTCAACCACGAAACTGAGGCAGTTACGATTGGCTGTAGCTCTTAACTCATCCATCCTTTCCACACAACCAAAGTAGCTGTGATTGGATATATTCCTAACTTGTCTCCTCTTGGCACATGACCAAGTTAGGTTTGACTGGATTAAGTCTCTGCCAAACATTTCTGTCTAGTTTTTATTTGTTGATGAAAATGTCATCTAATTTAGTTTTTGTCCATGTGTACTTGTTTTTATTAGTTACTATATAGTTTTTGTCAGGGGAAAAAGGTTGTTGACGAAAACTATGAGAAAAATAATTGGTGAACAAAATTAACACTGATCCTGGTGAAAATCCTCTGTTTCACCAAATTCAAAAGATGCTCTATTGGATTGAGATCTGCAGTCTGTGGAGCACCCTGGGGTACAATGAACTGATCGTCATGTGCAAGAAATCAGTTTGAGATGATCTGAGCTGAAACTTTAAGGCATGGTACATGGGCGGCACAGTGGTGCAGCAGGTAGTGCACGTGCCTCATAGCAGTAATGTTGTTTGTGGATGTTTTTGCAGGTTCTTTCCAGGCACTCCGGCTTCCTCCCACAGACCAAAAAATGCTCATTAGGTTGACTGATGACCAATTTGCCCTCAGGTATGAATGTGAGCGTAAATGGTTGTGCGTCTCTCCATGTGGCTGGCTCCCCCACCTTTCGCCCAATGTCAGCTGGTGACCCCGAAAGGGATAAATAGTGTAGAAAATGGATGGATGGATAGACATGGGGCATTTTCCTGGTAGTACTCATCAGGGAACACTGTGGTCATTAAGGTCAACCACACCACCATCACCAACCTGAAACATTCATGCAAGGACGCATCCATGTGTTCGTGCTGTTTATGCCAAAATCTTACCCTGAATGACATCTGAATGTCTCAGTATAACTTCTAGAGCTGGGCAATTAAACAACTTTGAATCCAAACATGAATTACTGCCTTCCATAATTATGAAAACTGAGTAATCAAAATCAAAGATTACCCTGCTACATGACATGTTAATGTTTTTTCTTTTACATTACTAATGTTATCATTATTCTAATGTGTTGTATATTTCTATGAACTGCCCTTTCTTCAGTGTTGAAAACAATAGTATCAAAAGCATATATGCTCAATAAAAGCATGTGCTGTGTGTTTCAAAATCATTGTGTAACCATGTTTAATTAATCATGATCTCAATATCTATTGAAATAATGTAGTTTATGATTGCTGCCATGATCGAGCAGCCTGAAAACTCAAGACTTCTCCGATACGGCAACATATTCTCAATCCTTTGTTGACTTTACCGAATCTGCGTTTTGAGGCAGTTTACTGTTCTTGGCTGACAGGAGTAACACCTTGTGTTGTCTTATGCTGCTGTAGCCCAACTTCTGAATTCAAAACGCATCTGTAGTGCATTTTGAATTCAGAAGTCTGTGTCCTTTAGTTGTAACAAGTTGTTATTTGGTTAATGTCACCTTTCTATCGTCTCAAACCACTCTAGTCATTCTACTCTGACCTCTTGCTTCAACATGGCACCTTTGTCCGGAGGAATACTGCTCATTGGATGTTTTATCAATTTGGGACCATACTCTGTGAAAAGTAGAAAAGTTTCTGTGTGAAAATCCAAGTATAAACGAGCAGCTTTTGAAATATTCAGACCAGCAAGTTTGAAAGCAAAATACAGGCCACCCTCAAAGTCTCTGAAATCACCTTCTTTCTCATTCTGATGCTTAGTTTGAAATTCAGCCGGCTGTCTTGACCATTTAACTTCTTTGGATAAAAATCATGTGTTGCAGTCTTTCCTTTTTCTAAAGAGTTATGTTAATTTGTAAAAGGGGAAAAGAAAGGTCGATAGCTGACGGCTCATTACTGAGGTCTGGGCTGACAAGAACAGCAAGTAAATTTTTATTCTTCAATAATAAATTAAAATATACTTCCTTAATGATAATAGAATCAACTTATCCAGCTAACACCAAGCTAAGGCAGCTATGACAGGATGTCCTTCATCCAACGTTTACATAAAATCAAAGTGGCTGTGACTGGATATGTTTCTAACTTGTCTCTACTTTCTACATGACCAAATTGAGTCTGATTGAATTAAGTCTCCTAAAAACATTTTCCTCTCGTTTTCATAAGATGACGAAAATGTCAGTTTATGCATTTTTAGTTTTTCTTGATGTGCTCATTTTCATCAGGAGAAAAAAAAGTTACTGACAAAAATTATTTGTAGCTGTCTAGCTGTGTGTGAGTGAGCTTCCTTGTGTACTGAAAACACCTGCCCTGCCATGCTCTCTTGTGCTCTTCCAAAACTGTTTTGCACAGTGAATTGAAACAAATATGTCACTACAGAATGAATATGAGTGTGTCCAGCTGTAATGATGACTAAGCTTTACTGTGGTCCTTATGCATATAATGCACAGTGAAAAGGGCTCATGAAATACTTAAGGAGGGAAGCTGCAAAAGCATAAACATGTAAAGTCTTTGAGTGAGGCATGGTTTGCAGCTATGAGTAACCTCAAAGGTGTAAACTGTTTCTTATTTCATAAATTAGTCTTGTTTTAACTCCATTATAAAAAACTTATAATAGCTACTTTGATGTTTGTGATTAATTATGGTGACATTTTGCACATGCATGCACCCCCATCAATTTTATGAACTCTCAGTTTTGTATCATGCATCTCTTCGCTTCATTACTAATGCAACATCCCCCACTCACCATATCATTCTTTATGATCTGGTAAACTGGTGTCAGTTGTTTGTCTGTAGACAACAGCACTGGCACATTTTTATCCACAAAGCAATACTTGGTAAACTACCATCATACCTCTGCAGCTTCCTTTGTTTCAGCTCTATTGGTGACCCGCTGTGCTCCTCTCACTTGTTGTTCTTTACAATTCCCACAGCTCCAACAAATTTTGGGAAGACAGATTTTCTCACAATCCATCTTTGGCATGGAGCAAACTCCAACAGGAGCTAAAATTGAGACACTGATCTAGCTGAGAAAGTTAAAAAGATCATAAAGAATGAGGTGACAGAAAGATGTAGCTGCTTTTTCTCAAAGATCACTGTACATTTGAAAGCCTGTTTTTAAGGCTGTGAGTTGTTCGACTGTTTTGTAACATTGTATTGGCTGCTACCTTGGCCAGGGCTCTCTTGCAAAAAAGATTTTAAATCTCAATAGAACTTTGTAGTAAAATACAAATAAAAACCTTGACATTTTACTTTTTGAAATAAGACTTTTAGCACTCTGAATGTGCAAAGAAGGAAGGCCTGTTTGTTTCTTTTGGAACAGAATTACATTTTAATTAAAAGAGAAACATGAATAACTAACCCAGTCCAGGCCTGGTGACAGCAGTGAAAAACACACGGCTAAACCAAGAAGCTAATGATACCCTTGGCCGGCTGTAAACAAGAGTAATGTGTTGCTGAGACATCAAGAATTCCACCAGCCACCGACAGAGGACCTAAAATTAGCCTAATGCTCACGCCCACTCGATAACAAAGAGTGGAAACATATTGCTTGTGATGGCCTGAAGTGACTCCTTGTATATTTTGGGTAAATGAAAAAGTCTCCAACTGGGTAATAAATTTTAATTTGTGTCATAAAAAGAAGAATATTGATATATTCAACTAAAAAAGATGAAAGAAAATATATCATTTAAGTCCCCAAAAGGCTTCTGCTGAAACCTGGACTGTTGTTTTAAAAGGGATTCTTTGTAAATCCACACGTCCTGGCCTGATGGTTAAACTTTACCAGGGGGATTTTGGGGGAGCTGTTAGGAATTGCTGGAAATGCAGTGTTTTTTAGAAATAGAGGGGGCCGTACTTACTGCAAACGTACAGGAAAAAGGAGTGAGGGGGAGTGGAGAATCTCAGGACAGAGAGACAGACGAGGGAGGATTATGAGAGCAGGGACAGCAAAATACAGCAGGAATACAAGTGAGAAAAATAAACAAGCCAGGGACTGCCAAGCACTGGCTCAGCAGAGGTACTTCCCCTTATGTGCACAGCTGGATTTGTGAGACGGTGAGCAATACTGCCCGCTCTACTCCCAGACTCTGACACAAGCAGGGGAATTTAGCTCCTCCGTGTTAGACTAACTCAAAATAGACCAGGAAAACTGCATGGTAGTCACTTAACAACTACAATAAGACAAGACTCAATGCAGTACCTATGTGAGGACCTCAATAACAGCAAACACAAATCCTGTTTCTTTGATTTTTAGGATTGTTTTTGGGCATTTTGTGAGAGAGAGAGACAGTATATGGCCTTGTGAAAAAGAGTAAGGGAATGACACTATGCAAGCTGGCCACAGGTGAACTCATACCCGAGCTGGCAGAAGCATGTATTTGGGTCATAACTGATTGCCAACCATCCGCCAAACAAGCAACCCAGAAATCTTTTAAAGGTCCCATATTTTGCTCTTTTCTGCAGTTTATCATGGATCCTTGACGTTTTCATAAAAGTTAGAGACATGCTCTGGGCCAAAAAGTCTATGAATAAAGCACAGCTGCATTCTTTTAGCTCATATAACCCCTCTGTTCAGAGCAGCTGGTTTTGAGGGCGGTCACCTTAATATGCTAATGAGCCAGAGCAGAGCTGCGCACATACAGCAATTCACGAAAGACCTGCAACTTAACTCAAGCAAAGCGGTGCCACCCACAGTCCTGAACACACACCAAATTCATGCAGGCTACTAGATAACAGCGAAGCTCTTTCCCCAAACATTACATCACTAGCTAATGCACAACATGTGAACCACAGTGGGGCAGCTGCAACTTAGACTTCCTTCCAGGGCGAATGTTAGCACAAATGGAGGGGTAATGGGGTGGGTAACGGACTGATTATATTCAGCCAACTGTTAAACTTCTCTTCCTGAACACACACGAACCATTAATACTCAAGTAGACGAATCAGGTTAGGCTTATGCACTGCTGCACAATAGTATATGTGCATACTCAACAGCTCACCAAATACCATGTGTTTACATTTTCGTAGCCTGTTAAATATAGGTTTGGTTGTCTGCTCTAACATGTTGTGGGTGGAATGTTAATTACCCAAACATGTGTTCAAAAGCCTTAAAAAATGTTTTTGTACAATACTGTATGACCCATTAGTAACTGTTGGGCATTAATTGGAGATGTTTAGACCAGGCAGGGTGATTTTTAGGTGAGCATTAGTTTTATGTTCAGCCATAAAAGAGAAAAAACAACCTGATATTCCAGGTAATAAGGCCTGCACACAAGAAGCTGTCTCCAAGGCCCTTTTCCTTATACAGTATGTTTTACTCAATGTTCGTGCTATCAAAGCTGCAAAGCTCTGAAACAAGAAAGAAAAAGTCACGCACCAGGAATAAGAACATCCTGCACTATAGCCAAGGTCAAAAGCCCTCAAACCACCTGAAGTGACTGTGAAATACTGGTATGTAGGGATGGGCATCTAAAACCAATTCTAGTTAAGAATTGATAACAACACCCTGCATGAATCGACATCATTTGTGTTTTTGCAAATCAATTCCTTTATCAGTTCCTCCCACCATATGCTTTGTAGATCACCCTCTCATCATGAAAAATCACGGCAGATGGGGCAGAGGTGATCCAAATCGTGCCTTGAAGCGCTTGCACAACATTTAGTGAGTGGAAACATTTGCAACTTGCAGAAGCATTCATTGATGATGCACGGCATGACAGGTGTGATGTGTTTGACATTGTTACCGCTGTCAACTTCTTCATTCAATTCACTTCAATTCATTTAAGAATCAGACCAATAAGCAGTATTAACATAAACTAATCTATTTCCATCTCTAGAAATATGTGTCTGTTTTTAAAACTGTACACCACACCAGCAGTACTTAGTGATAATGCCAAAATGTAGTATGTGAGCATTTGTGACATCCACAGTGTGCCAAAATACATGGACGTATCACTAATTCGGGAAAAATTGGCAGTATGCGTCTGACCAGTCTACCTCGTGTTCTGCTTCCCACCATGCAATGTGCCAATCGGTCAGGGGTCAAAATGGCGAATGGCCACAGCTTATTTCCATGGCAACAGACTCCTTTATAGCATCAGCAATATACTGTTACATCTACAGAATGGTTAAATGGATGATAGCTGTGGATTTGGGAGGGAAGGCACACAGGGTTGTCCAAGTTATTAAAGGACATGTATAAGTAAAATGTGTTCAACATAGATTTTAAATTTAAGTAATTATTGATCTGGTTTCCACTTTAACACAGTAGGTGACAGTCTTGCTGCTTCCACAACAACAACAACAGAACAACAACAACAACAGAAAAAAAAACAAACAGAAGGATCAGCTCACTCAGGTCCAGCATGCTGCATAATTACAGGCATTTGGAAGTTATGCCACAAACTTTGGCAGAAAGATTTTAGGATATGATCTTATTGTGATTTCAGTGCATTTATATTCACTATGTTTCTAGTAAAGAAATCAATGATCAAAAGCACATAACATGACATTCATCATCTAATATTGATGATAAATAAGATGTTTTCATTACTTACAGGATTCGTCTTTGTGTTGTTGACCTGTTTACCAGCACTTCCGCGGTGGAGACGTGACATTTACAGATGAGTCGACTCTTTGAACTGCTCTTTAAAGAGAACAATGAAAACCAATCTGCCCTTGTGAGTAAGCTGTTATTACACAAGCTATTCTTTAATGCAAACTGCCTGCAAATTTGTGAGGTAGTATGCAAAAAATATATATCACAACAGATCCAGGGTCAGTCAGGAGCGCTACAAAAAACTGCAGCTTTGGCAATCGCATGATTGCGTTGTCTAAAATCTGGATTTTGATCCGAAACAACAAATCTTTCAGCTCTACCACAAACTACAACCAAATACAGGATGCGGTATATACTCTGGCAGTCACCTTATGCTCAACATTTGAACATCTGTTCAAACTTAAGAGTAAAAATTTGTGGAAACTGAAAATATACATTTACACTGAAAGAATACAACGCAGCATCAGCATTAAGGTGCCTGGAACGTTGAGCCACCCAATCCAAAAGAGGAGCCAAACCACTAATGCTGTTCTCTGGACCAGCCTGATACATCACATGGACCTTTCACTGTATTTCGTAAGTTAATCGCAGAAACAGCCAATGCAAAGTGTCTAGCCATGGGCTAATCCTCCGGCCATCATGTTCATTAAGGGCAAGGCTCCAGAGTGCAACCATTTTGGGTGCACATGCACCCAAAATTTGTGAGGGTACACAAATTTAAGTTGACAAAAGTAACTGCAGATGCAGAAAACTCTGCCAAAAACAAACATGACACAGCACCTGCTTCCTCTCTTTTCTCTGTCCCTGTGTTGTATCTTCACAGGCTGCAGGCTGTAGGCCAGCCCAAACACACACATACACACACGCACGCACACACACACACACACACACACACCCCTCAGTAATCAGCTGTTTGTATGCAAATGAGCCCAGACCGAGCCTGATTGTGGTGTCAGGTTTCAGCACAGACCGGTACCTCTGAAGAAGCGCGCCAGTCTGACGACAAATAACCTCTCTGTCAGACCCGACTGTTCACAAAGCCGTAAAGAAAAAACAAATCACAAAAAGAGAAAAAAATAGAGAAAAAAGTAATGAAATGTTCTGTCCTATATTTTGCTTTTTATAAATTAGTTTGAGAATGTTTTTTTATTATCTACCTTAGTTTCAGTTTTGTAAATTTGACTATAGTGTGTAAAGTCTTATTCTAGGTTAAAATTTATTGGAGAATAAGACCATGCAGTTAAATGTTCTGTTGTTGGTTGTTGAAATCTGGATATTTATTTCATTTTGCACTTCGAATAGAATCTTTAATATTAGCACTTTTTTTAAAAAATTTAAAAAAAAAATTAAATAAAATTAAATTTTAATCAACTTGAGATGTGTGAGTTTGAAATGTTAAATTTCAGTTCTGTAACAGCAAGATGCCCCACAGCAAAGGAAGGGACTGATGAAAGGGTCAGGATTACATCTAATGAACACATGCTTGGCAGGCTGGACATTGGGGGTAAGACAACTGAGATATGGGGTCATTTTTGGCAACATGTAGAACTGAAACTTCAGTAGATGATGGAATAATCATACGTCCTGTGATGTTTATTTATTTATTTATTTATGTGAATGGATGTCACCCTTTTATGTCTTGTGCAATACACACATATATATACATACATACATATATATATACATATATATATACATATATATGTGTGTATATATATATATATATGTACACATACATACATATATATATACATACATACATATATATACATATATATATATATATATATATATACATATATATATATATATATATATATATATATATATATATATATATATATATATACACATATATATATATATATATATATATATATATATATATATATATATATATATATATAGATAGATAGATAGATAGATATATATATATACCAAAATGCTGCAGTGTTCAAAGTTTCAAGTTCTTTTAAAATGTTCAAAATGTTAAAAATGAATACAAATTTGAATTAAAAAAAAATCAGTTCTGTAAAGCACTTTAAGCACAAGCACTTTTATTTGGAAAGTTTTACTTTGCTTAATGTTTTAGTTTGAATTCGTACATTTGATTTAGTGAAGCACTTTAAATGTTCAGTTTTTCTTTTAATATATAATTTTGCTTCAAATAAAGACAACTATTTCTTTACAACTTATTCTTGTTTTAAAATCATATACATTATATAGAAGTTATAGAGAGTGATAAAATGGTGACCTGATGGCGTTAAAGGTGACACTAAGACAAATTTGGGTGCACCTAATTTTTGTGCTGGTGCACCTTAAAAAATGTTTTTTTTTGCACTGTTGCAACCAATGCAAAAAGTTACTCGGGAACCCTGAAGGGCCAATCAGAAAAAATAGTTTGTGGGCACTACTGCTGCAGTGTAAAATACAAAATAAGATCTACCTCAGAGTACAAACTCTCGCCAAAACGTGTCAGAATTAGAGCAAAAACATCATTTCAATTAAGAAATGCTTTTTGATTTGAAAATGAAATGCAGTCCGGATCTGACAAAACTGCTGCCATGGCTGTGAGCGTTTGTGATAATCTTTGTACAGGCAGTCACTTCCTGCTGCCATCTTGCTCGTAGCTTCCGTCTCTCCCTGTTCTAAAGGACACTGATTGGCACAGTAGTTGTGCAGTAGTTGTAAGGCCTTGCAATGTTACTCTTCACCTCAACAAGTAGTGAAGTACACTTTGAGAAAATGGAGGAAAGGCAAGGCCACTCCGAGCTGACAACAAAAGCACCACAATATCTTCCGAGTGTCAAATGGAAGCACTTTGGGCTCCACATCTGATGTCAAAATAAAAACAAAAAAAGAAAAAAAAACAAGTTTCCCTCAAGTACTGATATTGTGTACTATGTCCCCAACTGGGTTTAGTATTAACTAAAAACCAAGGTTTGCCCTTATTTGTATTAAAGTAAGTTGTTTTTTTTCCAATTCTTTCCTTACAGATATTCACATTTTGTTTCCCAGGGTTGGATAAATGTCCCTGCTCCCTTTTCTTGTCTCTGGAGGAAGCAGAAAATGATGTGTTTTTGACTTTTGAAGAACCTATTTAATAAAGAATCCACCAACAGTAAATAAGTACACTCTACAACCACGACAATACTTCAATCACTAAAAGCAAAACAACTCCCACGGATCAACAGTCATAGATTTCTATTCAACTTCGTGAGGTATTGAATGGTGGAATCAAAGATTAAGGGGAATTTAATGATTCTCTATGCAAATCACAATTCATTCAACTTCTGGATTTGACCTTATGCTTTTAGTAAGAACAAATGTTAAAGTCAAGTTACGAAATAAGCTGTTCTTACGCTGTTAAGACTTGCAGTCATATAGTCACAGCTGTTTGTGGTTCAGAAGTTTTAATCATACCCCAATTATACAATCCAACCTTATGAAACCAGAGAGGGACTGATGCAATCTGTGCTGCAGAACCAGTTTTGACTCTAGACCGACAAGTATTCACAAAACCCAATATATGCACCCAAATAAATGTTATTTGTTGTGTATTTGAGCAACAAAAACTGTAAAAGTTGCAGACAAGTATCTGTGAAAAGAAAGCGCTGACTTACAACATGAAAAAGTTTAGAGAATTCACTGCAAATACGTTGAAATATTTTCTGTTACTTTTCCTGGACGTCCATTTTCAGAACAGCAAGCTGTCAGTGAACAAAAGACCTTTATTTAAGAACAACTGTAAATTTACAAAGCTCAAGTTAAAAAAAATCTGGGATCTTAAAAACCTTATTGCTGACCATACTTAGTCCTCCACAAATTTACGAGAAACTGAGTTCAATTTTTTATACCCAAATTTGAGCAGGCTCACTGGACTTCTCTGAGAAGTCAGAAATTAATCAAGCAGAACATTTACTCTACTAAAACAAATTTTACTGAATATGGATGTGCTGCTAACAAATTGGCCACAACTGTGTGACACACTCATGGGAATGTTAGGGCTGGGAAATGTGGCCTAAAATAAAATCCTTGATTTTCTTTTTACAAAACTTGATTTACAATTTCATCGATTTTTACGTTCTCAAGAAAAAAAACTTAAAGTGTCACTAAAATCCAAGAGTCAAGTTCTTTTTGACTCTCAGATATTCTGAAATTAAACTGAAGTTCCCTCTGATTAGGCCTGCTGAGATAATCAATAAACCAATTAACCGCACAATAAATAAAAAGGTACTCGGTAGTTCACACGTGCATGTGTGTTTGTTTCCCTCCTCTCTTTCTACCAAACAGGCTGAATGAGAAGATGGCTCACTCTGTCCATATTTCTAAACACTTGGGTGCGTTGGTTCTATAGCGACTTTATAGCGGAATGGGCATTTGTCCTTCGTTCAATCTTTGTAGGGGAGGCGGGGCTGCTCGCCCACACACACACAGAGAGCTGAAGTGAGCGTCTTGAGGAGTAACAAGGAAACAAACACTAATATGAATGATGGCACGAAAGCTACGGATCTTAAGCTGGCTGCCACAGCCCCAGTGTGGGAATATTTTGGTTTTAAACAGAATGATCAAGATGTGAGCCCATGAACACCGACGAGCCGATATGTTGCATTAGTTTGAGAGTAGTGGTGACGAAGATGTGGAGGTGTAGCAGAGCTTTCGTCCTGACAGTCAGCACTTACTGAGGCCTTTGGTCGGCAAAGGAAATATAAACTAAACAGAGCAAAATGATGCGCACACAGACAGTGTCGTTCACTACATTGCAAAAGAAATGCAACCATTCAATACGGTGTAAAAGCTGGCAATGTTACGAATGTTTGACAAATAGTACGGATTGACTGGGAGAACGTACATGTACATGTGACAAACAATTCAGGAACTGTATAAACTACATTTTAATTATTGTTTGCATTGTTGTGTGTGTTATTATTGGAGTTTCTTTTCTTTACAGAGACAGGGTATATTTTTTATTGGTTTTGATTAGTATAATGATTTTTATTTACATGCTATTTTCTCAAAAGAGAGTTCATTTAATTTTCATTGTTATTTTCTTTTTTCTTTTTGTTAAATTTATTATATTGTTTGTTTAATTTATTTTAATAAAAAGCTCTTGACCTTCCAAGTACAGTTAAATACTCCTAAGAAATTAAAGTTCATTGCCTTTGATATAGTGAACCCACTTTATTATGATGTATATTACAATTACATTCATGAAAAAATTATGTTTCACTTTTGTGTTTCATGTTTCATTTTTGAAAATTTATCATCCGGCAAAAATTGTTATCGTGACAGGCCTACCTCTGATCGTAAAGGTTCATGCTGGTTTTGCAGTTTGAACATTGACAGGTTGACACTTTATTCTGAGTTCTTTTCACAGCACATAAACATCCTGACAAGGCTGACAATGATGAAAACTGTAAATTTTAAGCACTTGTATTTTCAGTTCTTGAAAATACTTACAAAAAGAGTAAGTGTTAGTCTAGAAAAAAACTTGATTTTTAATTCTTATTCTTCCGCAAAAAAAATTCCAAATAATCAATTTAATCAATATATTGCCCAGGCTAATATGGACCAAAGCTCCCAGGAACGTCTCCAGTTGGTTGTTAAATCTTTGTCGCAAAAAAATGAAAGTTGTTAAGAAGGCTGAAGGTGTCGTCCCAGAATGAGTAGGTGTACTTCATAAAATTGAGAATATAAACCTGTGTATTTTAGAAAACTGGAAAAGAGACCAGGCATCATCAGCGATTCCCTTATGTGAGCCCAAGTCTGTTTCACTGGTGTTGGCTGATGCCAGTTTTAAATAACTAGTTTCTCCGATTATCTCTGCAGCAGAGAGATTAGTGCAGATCTTAAACAAACAAACAAACAGTTTTGACTTTCATCATGTTGAGACTAGTTTCCAAATGAATCACAGAGAGGATTTCAGCTGCTGATAACAGTGAGTCAAAACAGAATTTATGACACAGGGGAATACAATAAGTGCCAGTTATTGCAACATTTCCAGCTACACACATGATGGCTGCAGCCTGCTCAGAAAAAGGGTGTTGATGGCACTTACTCAACTCCCTCTGGCTCTTCGGATCACTGACAATGTGATCTGGAATTTGACGCATTTGTCTGACATTTATGATCATGCAACATGGCAACACAGAAGCCATGAAACACAGCAAAGGAATGTGAAGATCACCCTCCAGGAGGTGGAAAAAACTAACACAGACTGAGTGGCATCTTTGTTTCCTGAAATTATTGTCACACCAATCACATTTAAAACACAATGCACGGTGATGTCTTCCAGAAAAACTTGTCTTATTGTTTTCTCATGATGTGTGTTAGTACTTACTGGTAATTCTGAGGGTTCTGGGAGAAACTCGGCATCTTCTCCAAAAATGAAGTCTGGGGGAAGTTCTGGATACCGTGCATTGAATATGATGTCCCCTGAGAATAGAAGAAAAATGAGGATTAACACTCTGGAAATCATGCCATATATGGTAATAATGTGTATTATGGCAATAAGATATGGATTGTGATAACTTAAAAGATATGAGTACATTTTAGTTATAACAAAGACAAAATTGGTGGGCCTTTCTTTCGCAATTCTCTCCGTTTTATGAAACTCTTACAGCGAAAAAGTGTTTTTTTTTCTGAACTAATAAGAAGTCCAAGAAACTTTCAGCCACTCACCTGGCACAAGTTACCCTAAAGGTAGCCTGTAGCTTCACCTGACTGCACCAAACTACATGAAAGTTGGGCCGACATACTTAGTTTGATCATATTGAACAAAGTGGTTGACAATGTATTGCAATAAATTAAGATATTGCAATGATGATAAAAACTTTATTAACTGAATTTTCCAGCCTGTTGCCCAAGATGGACTGTACAGTATACTTTACAGAATATTTTTAGCTAGTCCATCAGGGTAACAGCCCATTCAAAGTATTTTGGGAGGGTAAAGTGGCAGGTGACTGGATGATCATTCCATCATCCAATCACAACCTCTTGTTTGAGAGACTGTCTTGTCATCAAGTGACCTCATCAAGTTGGTGTTCATGGTTGTGGCAAAAGTGTATGAATAATTCAATATATATAAAAAACAATCAGAAATGTGCCATTAGGTCCCCAGCCATTTTTGTCTTCCTTGTAAGCAGTAGTTAGATAACAACTGTCAGCTTAAGCACAAAAATTGCTTCAGGTGATGCAGTATGCATTGCTGCTGTGTTGTAAAGAACAAATGTAAGCCACTTCTATTGAGAGATGGTTTAAGTAATATTTATTTTTTATTTACGAAAGAAATATGTCCAGATCTGACACTACTGCCACATGCTAATCTCTGTCCAAGCAGCTACTTCCTGCTGTCGTCTTGTTTGTAGCTCCCACCTCTTCCTGCTCTGAATGATGCTGATTGGGTCGTGCAGCTTTGGGCTGAACACAACCATCGTAGATTGGAGCTTGGCAGGTGAATCTGCCTGATAATAGATAATAAATCAGGTAGATCCAACTACTGTGTGAGGTTAACACAGCTCTACTATGAACTCATTTCCATCAGCCCTTTCCACAGTGCCATTATCATTACAATGTGAGATGCTTAAAAT